>MU790540.1:0-134566 GCA_027886635.1 Lentinula boryana
TGGCGGTACCCAAAAACTCGTGGGAAAAACTTCGGAGATGTGTTTTTCGACGTATTTTGCCATTCTGAGTCCAAATCTGCACTCAGTTTTGCCTCAAAAAATCTTAATCAGGCCCTATCAGTGAATTACTAAATTTGTTGGCTTTGCTTGTCCGCAACTGTACTTCGAATGGGATATATATCCAGAGCTAAGTTGTCGGGTAGTTTGAATTGCGTATAGCCGACCCGTAGCAGCGTAGTGTCGTAGGCTAAGTTTTTGTTCACAGCTTGTTACTTGATATTTTGTCAAGTTCTAAACCAGGGTCATGAGTAGATTAGGATCAGTTTGTCCATAAAACGGGCTAATAAGGAGAATATACCTTAGTACCTCCCAGCTACACATACAACGATAACTGTCTTCAAGCAACGTTCGAAATTGACGAATTATGACCATCGACAACCTCCACCACTTTACTCAACTCCGAGCGGCTCATCCAGAGCTCACCGACTCCATGTTACTCAATTCCAACAACTCATCAAAATTCTCCACTAAACCCGACGTCGTGGTTGCAGGCGCTGGTATCATCGGTCTTTGCTATGCCATCCAGCTCAAAAACATTTCCCCACACCTGAATATTGCGGTATATGAAAAGAGTCGAGCACCGGTACAGAAGATCGGTGAATCAACGCTTTCGTCGTTTTCGCGATTCACGAATGGGGCTGTAATGCCTCACGACTACTTTTTCCGCCTTTTCGGATTGAAGGATGGGTTGCAATTCTATTGCATAGATCGCGAGGGCGTAGAGGTGACGTCAGAGGATATTGGAGGACTAGATTTGTCCTTTCAGCTTGATCGTCGCATGTCAGAATTATTTTTCACGATGTGGGCGCAAAGGATTGGTATCAATGTATACCACGGCGTTGAAGTTGATTTTGAGGTTTCTGACAAAGATCAAGGGTCTTCGCCGGAGGTGAGTACGCTTAACGCACTGCAAGAAACCCATCATTGACTAAATTCATAATAGCAGTTTCAGAATACCCACCATTTCACCGCTCCCCAGGTCAAATTGAAGAACTTCCCCAAGCCAGGAGGGACGGAAGTTGATGCTAAACTAGTGTGTGATGCGTCTGGCTTCTCAAGGAAGCTAACTTCCAAGTTTGGGAACAAAGAAACGTTTGATGGGTGGAATTGCGATGCTTACTGGGCATATTTCAAACAAAAGGAGGGTGGCAAAGCCGAGAACCGCTTGGACCACTGGGACTATCCCGCAACGAAGCACATGTGCTTCCCTGAGGGATGGGGGTGGTTCATCAAGCTCATATCATGGCATCATGCTCCCCTAGCTAACATCATGGACCTCGTTGCCTATATCATCGACAAAGCCAAGAATGGAGTGGCCGCCGAGGCGATTCCATCTACCAAAGCGCTTTCCGCAATGTTCGACTGTCCATTCGAGTTCATTACTTCCATTGGATGGGCTGTCAGGAATGATCACAAGTTTCCTGAAAACCTCAACGAGTACGGAGATGGCGAGGGCGAGCGAAAGTTCAACTACTTCAAACGACGATATCCGACACTAAACAAGCTGATGAACGGTGTATATGAGCTTCTTCCTAAATATTACGGAAAACAAACCTACTTCGTCCGGAAGTCGATGGCTTACCGCAGCCCCGTTGTAGCTGGCGAGGGATGGTTCGCGATCGGAAATTCTGCTGGCTTCACGAATCCTTTGATCTCACCTGGGATCAACGCCGGTATAGGCACCGCTGTCCTTGCCGCCAATCTGACAAAAGAGATCTTCGACCAGCCACCAGAAAAAGCCCGTGCAGTAATGCAGAAATGCATCACAACATACCAAACATACAGCCATGATTTCATGATCCCTCGACTTCACCAGATGAACCACTACTGGTATAACAGTTTCCGAGATCATAGACTATTCGAAGTGATGGTTCCATGTTTCTGGACGCTCGGAATTGACGATATCGATGCCCAGTATGTGGACGAATTCACTGAAGAGGATGTGAATTGGGTCATCGGAGTTGGGCACGACAAATTTGTGGATTTCAGTGGAAAGGTCCTGGAGATCTTGGAGCCATCAGACGGGCTTACAGTGAGTAAAGACGAGAAGGAACGGGTTGTAGCTTTGACCAAGCAATGCATGAGTGATCGCAGTCAGCTCTTTCCAGGGAATGAATGGGGTAAATATCTCCGAAAGCACGACAACAAGCTACAAAGAATTTCGGGAAAACACGAAAGAGATGCAGGAGGTCGTTGCTTTGGAGTTCGATGTACGCTGTGCAAGAGTTGGATGCATAATGACATGAAGGCATGCCCTGTCTGTGGGGCCTGAATATTTGCGGCTGTCTGTTTCCTAGTTTACCTATTAATCAGTCAACATTCCTTCTAACTTCGATGCCCAAAGTCCTCCTGTGTTCGTGGTACATGTTGAGCAGTACTAAAATTTGCAATGTTCGTGGTTTGTTCGTGAGCCGGATATTGACGCCCGAACTGCTGAATTAGCATCAATTTAATAACCCATTTCTACTCACACCATGTCGCAACGGCGCCGTCTCCTCTTCACTTTCCTGGCTTTCCTTTCTATCTGCCTGTATCTCTTTGTATTCTCTAACTCGGATAACCATAACTCCTCAATCAAATTCTTCGGAGGTTTTTTATCCAAGAACACAAAATCATCCGTGGACGAAATCTATGGCCTCATATCCCTTGTCACGCGTGAAAGTGAACAGAGTCAGCGTGTGCTGACCTCGAAAAGTGTTGATTTGACCCAGCCGGTGGACATGAATGTGTATGCAGCGAAGAGAGGTATGAAATGGGACAAGGAATTGCAAAGATTGAACGAAGAGTATCCGGTTGTGGTTTTCAGTAAGGTGAGTGAGAAATGTATGACTTGTTGTTTCATTCTCTCAAGACTAATCAGACCTACTGCCCGTATGTGCTGCTCATGAACGGAGCGACGCTTGATTCATAACGCAATTGAAATAGATACTCCCGGAAAGCCAAGCAGCTCTTGCAGGCATACCAACTTTCTCCTCCTCCGAAAATTATCGAGGTCGATTTACGAGGTATGACATCCCATTTTCTAGTTCTTTGCGAGAAGCAGAGCTCATCCTGAATTTGTCTTCTTTCTTGCGAAACCGTGTACCTTATCCCCTATTCTGTTCTTGATTTCTTCGTTATATCAATAGAAGACGCCGCTCAACTGAAGACGGTTTTGACAAGACTAACTCGTCGATCTACATTCCCAAATATCCTTCTGCGAGGCAAAACAATTGGAGGCTCAGACGATCTACATGCCTTGCACAATGCCAATGCATTAAGGGACATGTTCCTTGAGGCAGGGGTGGATGTGCATATGGATGACATGTAGGGATATAGGGCATCTTCACGGAGTCAATATTATCATATTTGAGCACATATATGCAATTTATAACCCGGTTGTCAACTCCAAAATCATATATTTCCTTTTAACCAAGATGTGCTATGTATCTAGCCCTTTGAATTATTCATCCTAGTCTATTCTAGACATATTCGACAGTGACGGTACTCCCACTCTGAGAAACCGATGTCAAAACCGAATTCTGCTCAATGTCAATAATTGTAGCTCCGGCTGGTGTGACCGTGCCCGAGTTTGTGGTCGCTGACGCCCCGGTGAATGAAACGGTGCCAAAGTTAGCAAAGGGAACCAACTCGCAATCGTTACCCTCGCATTCTTCGAAATCCTCTACGATCCATTCGGCGTTGGTTTCGCAGAGTCTCGCAGAAGATGTGACGGTCTTCGTGGCAGTGGTTCCTTTGCTGTTGTTCTTGATGGTTAGCGTTCCCTCAGTCGTGCTGATAACGGTAGCAGTGATGGTGACGGAGTCACCAGCAGAGACGGAGAAGTCGGAGAAGTCAAAGGAGTCGGCAGGCTTTTCGAAAAAGAAAAAGTAGAAGTATGTCAGTGCACATTCCGGTGGGCAAGAAAAAAAAAGAAGATACTCACGAAGAACTCATACCTGAAGAGAAAGGAGAAATTTCGCATCAGTTGTTTGGAGTTAGGTGGATACGATGAGAAAAGATAATCTAAGAATAGTGACTGACCAGGCATCGAAAGAAGTATCAGATCCAGAGACACAAAAGTCGACACCAGTCTGCAAGATAGCAGTCTCGCAAGTGTCACCGTCGATACCAACCCAAGCAGAAGCGCATTGTTCGGCACTTCCACCCGTAGATTTGGGAGTCGGGACAGTGAATGTGCCCGTAACAGACTTGTATGTTGCCTATATTGAACATTCCAAAAACCTCGTAAGTAATTGCACAAGGATGGGAACATGATGCTCACGGTGCTGGCAACCAACACAGCACCAGCCCAGTTCGAACTGAATTGAGGATGGGATGCATTACCAACAGCTGCAGCGGCCTGCGGGCTGCTGACGATGTTCACTGGCTTGCTCTGGCGAGTACGAGCGACATCGCCACTGCGGCGTGCGCGACGGGAGGCCAATCGCTCTTTGCTCGAGGGCAAGGCAAAGACAGCGGAGGCGAGGAGAGCTTGTACGAGGAAAGCAGCGGAGAACATCATCGTGTAGAGGGTGATGAAAATTTGAAATGGGACTCGTAAATGAGCTGGAGAGCTTGCAGCTTTGACTACGGCTTTTATACTTGAAGTTTCCTATTGCCAATTTGCGTTCTGTTGCGATTGAGTGCAGAATGAGCTTTTGACTTGGGGATTGACAGCACGCGACTGCATACACATGTTGGATCTAAATCTGTGGGACGAAAGAAACCGGTTGTGGAGATCTCTGAGTTTATTCGTTGATAAGCCACAAGATGCAAGATCAAGGAATAACTAACATTCCTTATGCTTGTCCTTATGTTCGAAGCTTGTATTCATCAACTCCTCTAGAACGGAGTGACAGTCATGTGCGGCAATGGGAATCTGACCAGGGAACAGGGTGATAGAAGGAGCAAAACATTTGTTCTAGGGCCATGCATTGTTGAGATAACAACTTTAAATAGCATATCACCATTCCAGAGACAACAGAGCTTCTTCGAGAACTGTTCAACCCTTAGAGCTCGCGAAATGAGAACAAGATCATTGGCGGGGGAGATAGGGAGATCCGATAGATAAGAGAAAAAATAGGCATGTATGACCATTGTGACTCGCAGGACCCATGGAAATTCCGAGTTGATTTTTGAAAAAGCAGAATACCGTATGATTATAGACTTGCACTTGAGACGCAAGCAGAATTCGTTGGTTGTCTATGAGCTTCAGATACAGTTGATGATATATTGTCGAGGAGATCAGAAGTACCCATGCATAGGCTATACCTTGATAAGACAAATAATTAGGAAGTGCGGGAGAAGATTTGAGATACATAGTTGAACTTGAGAAGCCTACAAACTGTACTGAGTACGAAATGGCAGAGCTCCACAGATATCGTGAGCCGCCTGCAGGCTTAGGCTGGAATCTCGGTTCCGGCAGACATAGACCGTGGAGAGTACCTTCGAATGACCATATGTACCGTATTGGTCACCATAACTTTCTGAGATTGATGATACTGTTTCCCAGCGGATCAACACATCGCTCCTTTGGAGCCCTACACAGGCTTTCTCAAGAGTAATGACTCTGCAGAGTTGTGATATGGGCAAAGCTCGCGAGAAAGATGGAATAATTGACTACGCACTTTCTGAATGTTAGCCCACCCGTAACTCGTTCAAGTGCCAATGGTGTATCAAGGAACGGACTAAGAGTCTATGTTCTCGGTTTCTGCATTTTTACAGGTCCACAACTATTATGTCCTCAGCACAACAGTATCTTGGTTAACAAGTAAAGCGAAAACAAATAAACACTTACGCGTATTATTCTCACGCTAAATAACTTCAACGACTATTTTCAGAATGACAAAGGCGCTGCGAAAGAACATAGAGTATGTGCTGTTTGATATGGACGGTGAGTAGGTTTCTTGCGCGATCTTAAAATCCTCTGAGTTAGCTTAGGTCTAATGATTGATTCCGAAAAGATATACACCGACGTTACTAGTACGCGCCGCAGTTTATATGCAGATGATCCAACTGAGAATTCTGTACAGACGAGATTTTGGCAAAGTACGGTAAAGAGATGACATGGGATATCAAGGCTGGCTGTATGGGCAAACGTCCGTTCCATCTCTTTCTATGGACAATGGATCCAGTGATATCTTTGGTATGATCAGCTGAAAAAGAAGCCGCGCAGTATCTGCTTTCGTTTTTTCCTGATATCTCACTGCGATTAGAAGACTATTTGAGCCAACGCAATACCCTTCAAGATCTTGCCTGGCCAACTGTTCCCCTCCTCCCAGGTGTCCGAAAACTGGTCCTCCATCTCAGAAAACACAACATCCCCGTAGCCGTTGCCACCGGGTCTCGTAGAAGGAATTACGAGATGAAGACTGGACATCTGGGTGAAGTTTTTGGATGTTTCGAGGGCAAGGTCATCTGTGGTGACGATCCGAGGTCAGGGATGAGGAGCAAGCCGAATCCAGATATCTTTTTGATCGCAGCGAAAGAGACACTTGGCAGAGATGTTGGACCGTTACAAGGAGAGAATGAGGAAGTTAGTCTGACGGAGGCGCAGAAGATAGAGAGAAGTAAGGGTCTGGTGCTGGAAGATGGTTTGCCGGGGATGCAAGCGGGGAAGAGAGCGGGAATGTCTGGTATCTGCGGCTTATACTTTTCTCAAACCCGATCTTATTCTAAATCTTACGTTTTTAGTTGTATGGGTTCCGGACGTCAATCTCTTGAACGTGGATTATTCAGGCCATGAAAAGGCAGATCAAATGTTGAAATCACTGGAAGAATTCATGCCGGAGGAATGGGGATTACCACCATACGATTCATAGATGTAAGTATGCTTGCTTGTATATTTAGAGGTGTCTGCGCGACGGGCGTAAGCCGCAAAAAAAGTGCGGTACATACCGTCGAGTTCCAGTGTGATAAACTTGACCAGAAACATTAATGCAAAGCTCTGGATTTCACAAACTCTCTCTTCCTTCCTTGAGGTGGGATTCGTTGTCTTTCGCATACAAGCAGTGATACGCGCTTTGGTCACGTGCCACAAACATCACGTTCTCTGTGACCCGAGCACGCAATAAGGCGCAATAACGACACCATCGTCCTCGAGAATATAAGAACTGCTTTGAAAAGTATTGAATGCTTTCTTCCATTCCATTATCTTACTTGTACGCGTTCGTTCTACTTGACCTTTTTCCTCTTTCACCTCCATCTCCTCGACAACCTACGAAGCAAAAAACAAATACCACATCGGGCCGATCTGTCCGAAGACTCAAAGACCAGAAGTTTACCTCAAGATGATATTGAACTATAATGGAGTTGTTGGGTTGAGGAAGGAAGATTTATGGTCTGGGACGTGCGACTTCGGCGCTGAATAGTGGAAATAGGTCCTTTGTAGACGGTGGCCGCTACCTCGTCCTTGGCATCAGCTGATAACGCCAATCTACACCCTCTTGGTATCGATTACTCTCCAATGTCAAGGTTTGCACCCTATCTTACGCAAGCGACCCTATTAATTTTCTTCACCATACTTCCTATCAACCATTCCAATTCTGCCACGTACTTACTCGCGTCCTGCTCAGCCTCAATGTTAGGCTCCATCGGATCTTTGTCCCTCGTTCTATTCGTATTCACCGCCCGCAGCATCCAATCATTCGTTCTGATTCCGAATGTTCTGATTGGCCCCTGGTAACAAGACAATCAGCGATGGTTTTGGTGTCCTCTGGTCCCCTGACTTTATGATATCTCGGACGGTTCTTCATCTAACTTAAGGACTGTAGAGCGTCAATATATTTGGGGGCGATATTGGACGAACATCGAACAAGACTCAGCTTGGCTTGGTTATCCGAACAAGCAGAGCTGCCTGCGTTGGCCTTCTTCGTGTCTTGTCGCTATCAACGCTATCGAATGACCCTTCATTTTACACGCTTCATGCTTCAAATGCAGTGTGGTCATCATTCCATTTACATTTATGACTTGCGCCAATCGGATCTGGTGTTGTTGTTTCCTGCGGTACACGGATTCAGTTTTTGCACTAAAAGTCTTATTTTGTGCCGGATTTTATGCAATTAGCTCTTTTTTTCGTAGGCGTCTCTCACAATATAAAGTGCCTTCATTGTGCTTTCGTCTCTCCTCATTCTGAACTCTCTCTCTGCCATGGCATTCTCAACTCCCTCTGGAATTACAGGTCAAATTGACCGTTTCGTCTCTGGTTCTTTTTCGAAGCAATTGAACTTGTCGCGTAACGAGTCCACGTCCTCGAGTTCGTCTTCGGATAGTCCTCGTTCGTCGTCTCCGTATGAATCCGATAATGAGTCGTCGTCTACCTCCGTTTCAGAGTCACAGTTCGACTCTCTGAATTCGCTGAAACCTTTGAATTATGTCTACATCCCTTCTCTGAACGCTCCTTTGTCCGTATCGTCAGTGGAACAGTACGGTCATACTCTACGCCGGCTGTTTGACTTGCATGTTGTCGCTGGGACGTTGGGTCTGGTTTTGGCCAGCGACGAAAACCAGACCACGATGGCAGAGATGAACGGGGTCGAGTACTCTGTTGTAGAAGGTAATTCGACAATGCACAAGCCCTTGACTGATTCAGTGAGTACAATTGAGCTGCAACGCGAACGCTACTAATGGTCATCACTTAGCCCTCGACATCTACTACCCCTGCTAACCATGCTCAACTACTCAATGCTTTTGGTTTTGCGGGGCTACGTTCCGTCGTTGCCTTCTCTTCCTGCGAACCAAACGCATACACCTATATCCTCGAACATCCGCCTGTTGTTTTCCCAACGATGGCTCATACACTTTCGTATTGCCCTGCTTACCTCTCCGAGTCCTCTTCCTTCAAGGCCAATGCCGACGGCATTCCTAATATCCCTACTCTCTCCGAGTGGAACATCCTCTGGGCTGCCTGGGATCTTGTTACTCTCCGTATGATTCCATCGGAGATGTTATTACAGAAACCCATCGACTTGAGGCACAAGTGTCTGTTCTACATTGGACATATCCCTACGTTCTTGGACATGCTTCTCTCAAAGGCTGTTGGTGGTGCGCCGACCGAACCCAAAAATTTCTGGGATATTTTCGAGGTGAGGAAAATATACGTATTTCATGCTCTTTACAGTATATTCTGACTAGATGCTTTGTTTATCGCGTACAGAGAGGAATCGACCCGCACGTCGACGATCCAGATCATTGTCATGTACGGTTACTTTTTCCGTTTCTTCTTCCTAAGCTCATACCGCCTTGCCCCTCCCTCTGCAGAACCATTCCGTTGTCCCCGAAGCCGACTCTGACTGGCCTTCCCTCTCCACCATTATCCAATTTCGTGACGGAGTCCGCTCTCGTCTAGAAAACCTTTACGTTGAACTAGACAGCGGAAAGCGAGTGCTGTCGAGGCGGATAGCCAGGATGCTTTGCATGTGTATCGAGCATGAAGGATGGCATGTAGAGACGTTGTTGTACATGCTTATACAACGTTCTCCTGGGGCCCTTCCTTCCAATCTTCCTACTACGCTTCCTCCTCCTGGCTTCGTTTCACCTCCTTGGGACATTCTCGCTGCTCAGTGGGACTCCACGTGGGAGTCCTTCAGCGCTCTCGGCTCCGACTCCGACTCTGAAGCCAGGACGATTATGCTCGGTCCAGCAGAAATTATTTTGGGACACGACGATAGCGAGGCTGACGATTCTCATTTCAATGGACACAACACTGATGAAGTCCTCAACCACGAATACGGCTGGGACAACGAGTCCCCTGCTCGTGCCATCAAAGTAGGCAAGTTTAAAGTCGAGTGGCGACCAGTAAGCAACGGTGAATTCGCCCAATACTGGCGTCAAAACCAGGACAAGGTCCCTGCCCCAAAAAGTTGGATCCTCCATGGGGATGAAGCAACAGGCGAAATTGAAATCGAAGTCCGCACCATCTACGGCCCTGTTCCGCTCCGAATAGCACATACTTGGCCTGTACTTACTGCGTATGATGATCTAGAAACATACGCTAAATCAAAAGGGGGAAGAATGCCCACGGAGGGGGAACTCAGGCTGTTCTTAGATACGTATGAGATCGGATATGAGGGTGGAGGAGACTCGGGGTTCAGGAATTGGCATCCCGTGTGTCCGACGACCGGTCCTAACTCGCCTTCTGGCAAAGGAACTAACGGGGGTGTTTGGGAATGGACTTCGACGCCGTTCCAAGGCCATGAAGGGTTCGTTGGTACGAATTTGTTCACGGGATATTCAGAGGATTTCTGGGATGGGAAGCATCAGGTTGTTGTGGGTGTCTTCTCTCTCCTTCCTGAACCATCACCCGCGATCGTTAACTGGCTCCCCCCTTTCTCTTTCATCGCAGCTTGGAGCGTCTTATGCCACAATCCCGCGTCTCTCGTCTCGGAAGACAGTCCGGAACTTCTGGCAGCACAATTATCCGTATGCGTGGGTGGGTGGAAGAGTGGTATATGATATGGATTATTGACTGAGGTAGTTAGTAGCGGTGGAGGTAAATGTATTCATCTCATTGTTCTACATACCGTACATGATGTCCAAAATGTATTTTTAACAATTCCTATATATTTTATAATGCATTTGAACTCCTAACATTGACAAAGCGTTCACACTGTGACTCACACCTCATGGGTACCTTGTCAGTCGTCGTCTCGACTACGCATCGTTTTGGAAATATCTTTTATTAACGGCATAATAGCACAATGATGTTCTCATATTCCATCATCAATATTTTCAATATTTAGAGACCCTCCGCCACTCCGCTCTCTCCATAAACGTTATATTCGAGTCAGAACTAATCAAAACCCTCCTAAGTAGCCCCATTCACTACAGCAGAAGTCTGCTTACAAACAGTCATACTATTTGAATTCTGTGACGTTCGTATTTTACGTTTACAAACCCATCTGATGACCTTTCTGCTAGCGAAATCGTTTCATTTAACATATAAAATTCAATAGGTACTTCATGACTCGAAAGAGACGAAATCCCAAGCGCTATATCCCCTACTAGTGTTGGCTTTCTCCATGTTGATGGAGCCTCTTCCATGTTACACAGCGTCTTCCCCTCCCCCGTTTTACTCGGCGCGATTGAACGAGGGAGAAGAGATCTTAGCTGCTACTCGCGTCTATCATACGCCTACTGCGTCTTTCACTGCGCAGTGCCACTGTGGGGACTTAACAGTGATGGTGAAAGAGCAAACTGAAGATGTCGAAATTCCCATATATCATCAACAGGGTCTCATCTTGGGAACGTTCTCGCATAAGAACACAGAGAACTTTTTGCAGGTCCTTCTCAAAGTAGACCTGTCTTTTCTAACCCTCGTGTAAACAACGTGCGACTGATATTTTTTTTAGATTGAAGGAAAGCTCAAGCTCAACGTTTCTGGGCATAATTCAGTTTCAACTTCCATAAAGATCGTCGATGAAAGCTACGAGTTGTGGTCTAAGAAACGGGATGGTGGAACGTGTCCTGGGGAGATCGACTTTGCGACTGTACTTCCGTCCACTTTCTTCGAACAAAAGAAAGAATATCCTCTTCCCCCCTCTCACAAAATCTCTCTATCGGGGCTCCCTGGCTTACATTCCGAATGTGCGCTCGCTGCAGCCTTTGTAAACCGTTGTAATTTCATTGACTTTTACTGCAGGCTCATACACCATGAAGTTGATCATGGTGGTCCGCAGCCCGCTCTGGAATAAAACTAAATTGTCAGTTCTCGCTTTGGACTCGGAAGGAGTTCTTGCCCTACTGATGATGAGAACATATTATCAGGTTTTGTATTCCCTTCAAATATCGTCCTCGAGAACGACCTTCAATTCCCCTTTTCTCTTACTCTGACGTTCAGTCTGGGCGCGGATTATTCTTGGAGACAATCAAAAGTGCACCCGAAATCTGGTTTGAAAAATCATCTACCTTGCAGACTCGATCCTCCCTCCGGCTGGCTCCCATTGAAGTCCAAGTCAGGATCGTTTTCCCCTTACATCTCGTACAACTCAATTGACCCTCATGTTCCAGCTCTTCATTCCTTCGGACCGGAAATTTGGATTAGCTGACGTAGTACCTTTCCACATCCAACTCACTGGACCAATGTCATCTCTACAAGAATTATGCTCGCATCTAATAACCGAGCAGGTCAACGACCTGACTTCCGTTGTCCCCTTGAATTCACCGCCAGCCAACACGCTATCAGGCACTACAAAGCTCAATTCCAAACAGTTCATTTCTTTGACCGTCACACTGAATCGACAAGTATGTGTGGACGTTAAAGATCAGGCTGTATGGAGAAACTTCGTCATTGGTGAAGGGCGAGTACATCCAAATTCTCCTTCGTTCAAATCAGTGGCTAGAAAATCAGAAGGTGCCTCACAAGATATGTTGAGCTCTGGGAACGGTACAGACGACATGATGGGATTCCTCGATGGCTCAGGTGATATAAGATGCTCACCAGCAGTTGAACATGGCTCCTTTGATGTCGGGAAGATGAAAGTTCAGGCAAGTTCCTTCTCCGACTGGGAAAAGAAGTTACTGCGACTAAAATAATTTTGATCTAAAAGGACTTTCTCGTTCTCCAAATTGCACCTGTGAATTCAAGCGACAACTCACGGTCTCCATTCTTTCCACTCAAGATCGCCATTCCCATTTCTCTTGTCTCGGAAAGCTGGAGCGAGACTGTGATTATTTGATTATCTTGGATTGAGCATTAGATTGACCACTGTATAGTATGGTAAGTACAGCTGACTTGAGCTCATCATAATATGTATCATTAATACTAGTACCATTGTTCAACAATCTTGCGGCCTTGATAATACAAACGGCTGCACTGATATCCCAATGAACATAATTATTTGCGTAAAGCTGGTTGAGACCTTTCCAGACCATATCATAAGCAGGTGAATACTGAAAAAGATTACATCTTACTCACTCTAACGAAATCAGCCATGCTTTACTAGGTCTCGTAACTCATACAATGATTCGTGTTTCCTTCGTATCAACTATAGGTTTTGTGCGATTAGGAGGTGGTGGAATCTCACTGACATTATCTCAGTATCTCCGTCCATCTACGTGGTACACATGACGCGGAAAACGGGGGAAACTCCCACGTGCCCGCGTGCTGCTTTGGCCCTCCACCAGCATATACACAGACTGGAACAAATGAAACGCGTCAAGACCGGAATTACTACCCTTGGGACCCTGCTTACAGCTGCATGCATATACTCTACAGTCAGAAATCATTCCTTCAACAGCTTTCACTCATTGGACTCCTATCTTTCGTCCAAAATTCATCCATATCTTGAAGACGAGATTGTCAAATATATACCTAATCACAGCGATTTCAAGGAGCGAGAATATCCAAATCGGCATGAATACTTTCATGAGATGATCCTATGCTGGCTGGCGGAAGGCTCATGGAGCGGGCAAGTTCCAATCAACGTTCCAAATCGATTTGGAAAACACAGGAAAGCTTCATCAATCAAGCAAATTGGATTTTCAGACCCTATATGCTCAAATCTCGCCTCTGATCGGTACAACTTTTCACTTGTTCAAGAAGATCTTCGCGTCGAGACTCTATGTCCTTCGATTCGGCTCAAAAAGATTCTCTTTGTAGGACCAGAAACAACATTCCATTTGCACGAGAATTTTCTACACGCACTTGAACTACACGAGAACAGATCACACAGCTGCCTTGGGACAGAATTTTGTACTTTCCACCAAATCTGTCGCGCCCCCCGCTCACCAGACTCGTCTGAACCATTTTTCCCGCCTGGTGGATTCAAGAAGTATCCAAGCAATCGCGAACTCGCTGTATCTCAATCAGGAATCCTCAAATACATCTTATCGAATTCTCTCTATGCAGGTTCCGATATGCAGGATGCGAGGTACACCGACCCCTCCGCGCAAGTCGATCAAGACACTGGTGTGCGACAGAAAGAGCGGTATTGGTTAGGGCAGGCGAAAAAGGCAGATGTAGTCGTTCTAAACCGAGGCCCGATTCCTGCTCCTGCGTGGACATATGACGGTACACGACAAGGTAATTGGTCGTTTGGGCAGAAGCCCGGTAGGAGCATGCGAGTCAACCGAGACGACAGGGAGGACGACAACAAGTCCAGGTTGTACGGGGAGAGGATATTGGACATTGCACTACGTGTTACAGTGGATAAATTTTTGCCAGAAGTTGTGAAAACGTTGGAGGCTTTGTCCAAGGAGGCACAGAAACACAACCAAGTGATATTATGGCACGGAAGTTGGATCATAGAGCCGGGGTGTGCAGGGAAAGATGCCCCCCTAGTGAACGTATTAGATTCCAGCATGGATCCCTGGACGCTATTCTATAATGCGCAAGGTGCGGCAATCACCTCACCTTTTCTGAGCTTGTCTAACAATAAAGATACCAAGTTCATATGCAAAACTATGTGCTCCGTGCTCTGCTTCCGCATTTCCGAGTGATGTTTGTGCCCATGCTTGTCCCTTCACGGAAATCAAACGATGGCGACTTGGGATACTCTCAGAAATCGATCATGGGTCGCAAGGATTGCCTGAGGTACCGGTTTGGATCGATTCTGGAAGAAAGCACGAGAGGCGCGTTGCTCCGAGGGATGTCGTTCGCAATGCAAGAAATCCCGGTCCAACGATAGTGGATTATTTTCCCTTTCGTCTTTTTTTGTTGGAATTTTGAGTAGTTCCACTAGCCTCGTCTTTACTCTTACAGAATCCTCCTTTGTCCAACGCTTCTTTCGCTACATGGGTAATCCGTCTCCATCTGTCGCCTCCCAACTGCACACCTCCATACCACCTCGATACGACGACAACAGTGTTCTCACAACCTGTCACATTAAGAAGCCTAGCCAAATGGTTTCCGCTGCCGCTTTCTCCTCCGTCATGCTGTCCTGTAATCATTGTTGATTTTGAATTGGACGTTGAACGTTGGAGTTCGGAAGTACGGTACGCGTACATGCAATGTGTGGCTTTCTTAAGCTTTGGTGATGCTGTCAAAACTTCCAGGAACAGAGGAAACAGTGCATCGTTGGGTAATCGTGAAGCATGTGCTACAAAGATTGATTTTCGGTCATGAAGCCGTTCTGAAGCGTAGATGGGGTATGGCCATTCTGAATAACAAGTCCATTCTACAGAGGGGCGTTATACATATTCATGAGTGCGCACCAGGAATGGCTGTTGAATAATTGCATCGCTGAAAGAGGAGTCCTATTCTCTGCCGAGCAAAGAAGAGAAACATTAGGCCACGGAAGGGGACGGAACCGTGGGATAGCTTCAAATAGTGGCCATATGAAAGACGCCTTCATGAACAATACAAGCCGATGAAGATCCGCAAGGTGAAGAGGCCCAGACAGACAATAAGGGGAATTCCTGGTCTATAGGAAAAACGAGAAAGTGACACGTTGGTCAGTATTTGTATCATCAACTTCCCTGATAAAGGGTTAATACCACCCAGAACAGTACAAATCACAGAAGAATACTCGGATCGAGCATGATTATCAAGATTTTCAGAGGGCAAACTTAGTATATAAGACCAGCACATGAAGTGAAACTCCCGGTTCTTCCTTCCCCATCCTCATTGCTCAGTAATCCTATTACGGTCAAGCTGTACACTTTGCTTTCTCATCGTAATGCGTATGTCTAAGAACAGCAACGCTCTTTCTACAAATGCTGACAACAGACTAGGTTTGATCATCCGTGAAAATGCCCCCTCTGTCGGCGACTATATTGCCAACTACATCTGTAGACGGTTCGTGAATTTTGCTGCATCTGGGCCGTTATCTTAAAAGGCGTGTTCAACAGGATTAACGACTTTGATCCCACTGCTGAAAAACCTTTCGTCCTCGGTCTACCGACAGGCTCTTCCCCTATACCTACATACAAGGCTCTCATCAAGCTCGTCAAAGCCGGAAAGCTATCGTAGGTTCTTCCGACAGTATTTGTCGAAATGCTTGCCGACCATTCCTCCGACAGCTTTAAACATGTCGTGACTTTCAATATGGATGAATACGTTGGCCTTCCTCAAGACCATTCAGAGTCTTACCACACCTTCATGTTCCGTGAATTTTTCTCCCATGGTATGTATCCTTTTACACTGATATTCTATGGTTTCTCAACATCCATCTTGCAGTTGACATACCTCCTTCGCAAGTCCACATCTTGAATGGGAACGCCACGGATCTAATCGCTGAATGCAATTCTTATGAAGAGAAGATCAAAGAATACGGTGGAATTGAGCTGTTCCTCGGTGGTATTGGTGAAGATGGTCATATCGCTTTCAACGTGAGCAGTTTACTTCAACCGCTCGGGGACTTGATCTGAACCAGCTTAATACATGCTAGGAACCTGGTACGCGCACAATCGTCGGATGCATCACATGGAAGAGTCTCATTTTGATCTTTCCATTCCGTAGGATCTTCGCTTGCTTCCCGAACCCGTATCAAGACACTTGCATATGATACCATCCTTGCCAATGCTCGCTTCTTCAACAACGATATCAGCGCTGTTCCGCACATGGCTTTGACTGTAGGTGTGGCCACAGTGCTCGATTCTAGAGAGATTGTCGTTGTCGTTACTGGTCAGCGGAAGGCTCTGGCTTTAAGTAAGGCAATAGGTGGGTCTCGTCTGTTGATCAAGTGACTATCACAATATTGACAAGCTTCGTTTGCTTAGAGGGAGGTGTGAACCATTTGGTATACCCCGGTTTTTATCGGAAATACAAGCATACTTACATCTATGTTATCTCGTGGATAGTGGACCCTTTCTGCCCTTCAATTGCACCCTTGGGCTCTTGTCGTCGCTGATGAAGATGCCACTGCTGGTACGTTTGGATAGATTTCTGATCGAGCTCATCTCTCATTCATATTCTTCGATACTTCAGAGCTCCGTGTAAAGACAGTCAAGTACTTCAAGTCCATTGAACGCGTTCAGGATGAAGTGGAAGCCACTCAGCGCGAGCTGAAATCCAAAGGCAAAGTCCCGGTGCCTCAGGTTGGCAGCATGGAGTGAAATAAAACTCCTGGTGCTCCACGCCTACTCCACATACAGGACCATCGCCCCAACCATTGTCGAACCATCCGCATATTACATTGAGGCTGAAATGCTGTGTTTATACTTAACTACCTATCTCTTGGTAAATCATGCGATGATTTGTTGTGCTTCCTGTCTATATCATCGTGTAACTGCATACTTATCCGCGTTGCGTGTTGTAAACTACATAGAATTCAACTGTTGCAAGTGTATGTGTTCTCTGGCAAGCAAATGCTTGAAATGGTGTATTTTTAGCTAGGATGTATTTTCTTGTTGTATCCAGTATGTAACTTGTGTAACTCGCTATCCGTGTATTTGTACTTTGTATCATGTGTGTTATTACCCGAAAGAGGTTGCAAAATACAGCTTTGACATTCAAGTTCATTTTTACTATTTCAAAAAGTTTCGTCCTTTTGGTCCTTGGAGAATGAGTTGACGTCGGAAAAAGAGTGACAAGCTGATGACCTTGACTAGATTACACAAGCCCTAATTTGACTATAAGGGAAGGAACCGACATCGAAAGAAGGGCGGTCACAAGCTGATAAATGCGCTCGACTGGATCACACAAACCCCTGATTCCTTAGAGAAGGACCCAACGTCAAAAAAAAAGAGTAGCAAGCTGATAAATGTCCTTAACCGGAGTATACAAGACACTAAGTTGGCCCTAAGAGCGGGAAACCGACGTCGACGAAAGAGTGGTAAGTGAATGACCTTAACTGTTGAATACACGTAACCCTAAGTTGGCGCTCAGAGAAGGGATCGACGTCGAAAAAGAGGTACTAAACTGATGAATGACCTTAACTGGATCGCACAAAAGCCTAAGCTGGCTCTAAGAGAAGGAAAAGCTCAAACACTGATGTGTAACAACCTCGCGGTTGAGCTCATGATGGAGAAGGGAGTACTATTGAAAAACAAAAAACTACACTGACGAAAATCTGACGCTAAAGAGGGTAGGAGATATACAACAAAATCACCGTGTTATTGATCGCTCTGATTCCTACTTTTTTTTTCTCAACGCCAGGTATCGTTCTCAATGAACGAACCACTCGCAGGTGTAGTGATTTCCATGTTAGGGTCGGATTCCCATGTGATACTGGACCCGTCTATGCGAACGTATTTGTACTGGATGTCCGTGCTTGCAGGAAGGTTAACCGTAACTTGAAGAACAAAGGAATAAGCGAAATGGATGCACGATTATTACAAAAGAAACGTACTGCTCCATATGGGGTAATCTGCAGAGCTCAAGAGCAAAGCAGTGTCCGGATCCCAGTTCTGAAGGGCATCTACAGACCTAAATTTTCCAATTCAAGCAATTGAAGCGTGAAATGCAATCATTTTATACATACCCACAAATATAAATGTTTTCTGAAACGCCAGTGAGTTTTGGGGTTCGCTGAGAGCTGAAGTGGTCATTGACGTACCTCCAAAGACAGTGGTAGCATCGACATTGAATGTGACAGCGACGGTACCGCTTCCGCCTCCGCCTCCAGTGGAAATCCCGCATGTGCTGGTCAAGCCTTCTGCGCCCCAGCTGGCAGGAGTAATTCCTGCTCTAGCGTCGAAAGCAGTCAGAGCAGAGGCGTAGCTCCATGTCAAGTCCAGAGCACTCAATTGGGACCCGTCGGTTTTAGAGTACCTAAAAAAAATACGTTGTGGTAGCGCAGATCTTGCAGGATAGTGGAGCCATCTTACTGTTCTGACAACTCTCCGTCCGAAGGAGTATATTTTGCCACAACTTCCACGAACTCATCAGCATAGTCTTGAACACCAGTAGTGATGGTGGTGAAGGTAGTAGTGCTTGAGGCATAGGTACCTACAACGACGGAAGAGTCGAACAGTTGGAAGAACGGAAGGGAAAGAGAGGTGACATTCAAGGATCCTTGCGCATTCCAGACAATGAGGGAGTCATAGAGCTGTTCGGCGACAGCGAGTGTAGTCAAATACCAAGGCTATTCACTCGATAGTTAACCAAGATAATATTAAGAGGATGAAAAACTCACATTTCCACCTTGGTACGAGTCCTCTGGGTAACGTCCAGTGGCAACGCCAGTATTTTCAGCTATTCCAGAATTGATAGAATAGACGGTTCGGAACGCATCGACGTATGTCAGCAAATTGGATAGAGCAGCGTCAGAGCAAGGTTGGAAAGTCAGTGCGTCACAGCCAGCAGCAGCGTCAAAAGTATGTATACTAGCGAGAACCGTGTTTGCGTCCTTGCCTGACCTGCCGCCTCCAGTGTTAGCTGTGATGTAACCCGCGGTGTTCCAGAAAGATTGAAGGAAGCAAAGCAGATTTCCAGCCTGTGTAGTCCAGCTCGATACAACAGACGTTTGGCCAATAGCATTTGCAAGCTGAACACCCTGGCGCAGACTACGGTGCTGGACAGCAGTAGTAAAGAACGATGACGAATCTACTTCCTCCCATAGGTCATACCTAGAACGGTGTCAAATACAAGAAAACATGAATGATTATACGGGACACATACGTGGACTGGTTCCAATTTTCAGCAACATAGTTGAGGTCATTCTGGATGATGGGCCACAGAGTGCCAGTGACATAAGTGTTGTTGTCCTCACTCAAGAGATAGTTTGCCCATGTTATCAAGGCATTCGAACGCAGAGCAGGTCCATCTGGGTACACAATAATAACTGTCAGAACTAGTGAAAAACTTGAAAAATGCATGTGTACCTCTTTGAGGTCGCCTGAAATCGCCATGTCAAATTTGTCAATATATGCGCAGCGGACATCCAAAATCGTAAAACTTACCCCCAGGCTCCGGTAAAGGCAGTCTCATCAATATTGAACTTGGGTTCGCCTGTGAACCGTCAATGCGTATCAGAAACATTGACCCTAGACGTGTCGGGATCAATACTCACCAAGACCGCCAGTAGTGATAGTACCAGAGGGGTTGGAAACTTGTTGGATGATGGCTTGAGCCCCAACGTAGTTGTCAATCTCTCCTCGCAGCGTCGTATCAAGTCCCAGTGTGAACCTGAGGAAGCTTGAGAGGTAAGTTGAAAGGCACCGACAAGTGACTTACTGGTCGATGATGGTCTGAAATACAAGGGCAGAGTCTCGGGTCCAGGTATACAGGTAGTCGGGGTTCACACTCGACGGAGAAGCGATTACGATTCCCGACAGAGCTCCCGAAGACTTGGCCCCTGAAGGACCAATGTTGGCGAGTAGACCTGCCTTTGCGAGCGGCGATTCTGTGGAGATATACGCGTCGACAGTGCTGGACTGAGCCCAAGTGCTGCCAACGGCGAGAAAGCCGCACAACGTAGTGAACAACATAGTGAGTACAGATGAGGGGAAAGAGTGGATGCTCTGGTTTTTTTCTGGTGGATGCTTCAAGCTTTTATAACCTAGATGCAAGGACGTATTGTCCCCCTGTTGCGAAATCATGACGCGACGTGAAGTTACCCAAACTAGACTCGAGTGCAAAAAACAACTACAGACGTGCTGCTTTGGCAACTCCGAGTAGAAATTTCAGCGCTGTCCAAGGCCAAAAAGAACTAAAAACCCTGAAGAATATAGAACTTCGAGGATTTTGGTGTGCACAGATTATCGCGGGATGAACACATAAAAGCAGATGCGAGTCAACGCGAGAGTCAGCTGTTACAAGAGGCGCGTGGACGTTCAACATGCCACATGAATGATCATGAATCGTTGATGAAGGGTCGTTATTCAAAGAAGCTGTTATTCTGGAACTAAGTCTATTTTTTGAAGACGTACATATATGATTATTCACTATCGTCTGCGTTTCTATTGAACGAAATGAGATTTAGAGAGCAGTGAGAAACTTGAAGGTTTGTCTAATTTTGTTACCCATGTACATAGCGCGATCGATACGGCAGGTGGCCAATGAGAAACAAATCACACACTGGCAGCGGCATCTGACAGTGGAGCTGAAAGCAATAACGAGTCGGGTCCGAGAAGGAGTTGATGGAGACATACCGACACTTCTTGGTCGGTGTTTGTTGTACTTGGACGTGAGCCTAAGACGTTTGAAGACAGGATACGGATAATGCATTTATCATAGAAGGATGAGGTCAAGCTTTAGTCTCCCAGTAAGACCATCGCGCTCCCGCTCTGATTAAGATTCTGTGAGAATAAATTTGAGAGAACTATAAACGGTATCTGATCTGACCGACCCGTCTTCTATTTATTTCAAGGTAAGTTTAGACATCTGACAATTCATCCGACCACATGGCTAGCGTAACGGGAAACGACATTCTCCGTTGTGCTGCATTAGGAACTTGCACTAGCGAGGTTGTGATAGAAGTTCTCCTTGAGGTCTTGGAAATATTGCTAAGACGTGTTTCCGAAACGGGCATTGACGCGCGTTGAGCTCGAGTAATATGTTCTGAGTCCAAAGGTAAAGTTGGTGGCAAGGGAGAGGGGTCTTCCGGTTTGCTTGGTACTCGAGGTAAAACTGGTTTCTCAGGACATTCACATGTGCCTTGAAGAGTACACAGGGAACGAATCACAGGGGAAGTATCTTCAGGGCCTGACGGGAATGGTGGAAGGGTCATATCTGGACGACAGAAGAAACAAGGAAGCAGAATTGAGGCGATGATCGGAAAGGGGAACGGAGAAGGAGAAGAATTGATGTCACGCCTCCAGACGTTCTTGTCGAACGAGAAATGAGTCAACATGGCCGAGCTAAAGAGCAGAATAGTATAGCTGAAATCTTCAAAAATGTAAAATCGGTTGAGGTTTCTTGGGACCAAAATATAACCCACGAGTGAACACGACGGCGAGTACAATGCGAAGCCAAACGCACATTGCGAGGCCCATCTTCAAGCGCACAATATCCCTGTCGTTGACTTCGAGGGACACAACGAGCAGAGATAGTACTAAGATATCGCTCAGAGTAAAAACGTTCAAAGACTAGATAAAAACTGACCTGAATTTAAGGCGAACGCCGCAAAATTGCTACAGAGTTCTTGCATTACTGAAATAGAGTGTTTCAAGAGCGGTTTGGCAACGACGCTAGGATAGAAAGATTAGGCGCAGTATCTCATGACAATGATTTTCACATTACGAGTATATGAAGAGACAGATTAATGCTACTTCCAGAAAACCTATGATCCAGATAGTGTTAGGAGACACAAATGTGTGACGGAGATAGATGGCCAAAGCTAGACAAGCAACATTTGTCAAGGCGAGGTTGACTGTCAACAGAACAAGTCAATATTGGAGGGACGCAAATTTGAAATCAGTGCAAGGAACACTTGCCAGATAAGATTTGCCTGATAGTCGAGAGCCTGAAGGTCATACTGGAGTATCGAGATAGCTTCGAGGGGTTATGTGAGATAGTGTGTAGCGATGACGCCGTGCAATCTGTGCGATCTGTGTAGTTGGTCGCGCGCGCGAAGACTTTAATGTGTGTGTGACAGTTATGCGTGGTGTGTCAAAGCACGTGGCACGTGTTTGTGACGCCGTAGTCCTGGTAAACCCACAACCACTTTCTATAACGACTTTCACACTCGCATTTCTATTAGCTCTTTGACGCGTAAGTCAAGGCGCTCTTTGGCAGACGAAAGCCATGGAAAACAAGCACATCAGGGTCCTTCACTCGGTTGCTCCCGCGCAAACTTACATTCTTTCTCGTTCGCCCTCGCCTACACAGATTTATCTTGTGAACGAGAGCTCTTCCGGAAACCCCCCCCAGTTCGCCAATGTCTCTCTCAGAAGCTGTATGGATATTATCTACATCTCTAGCCCTGAACTCTTCAGCAATACCCGAAAGGATTTTTCGGTGTATTGCTTAGATCCTTTAGAATCGCCGGCGTCGGTGGCTAGCACCAGTACTTCAACGCAGACAGTCTCTGTAGCATGTGGTCGCTTATCTGCGATACGGTCATCGGATGGGCGAGCTATGGTGACTGGGACATTAGTGAAGGATAGGGTAGGACACGAGGCTTTACAGCTGGTATTTGTGCTTTGCGAGGTTCGTCGACCAAATATGTTTCCCGACAGTTTTTTTTCTTATTGCTTTTTGCTCAGACTGTGGCTGTAAATCGAAGTGAGTTTCAAATGGCTACAACAACGAGATTGCGTTGACTCAGCGATGACTAGTGCCTGATCTTGCAGCGGCTGCTAGAATTAATGCTGCTCTTGCACGTCAAACAGAAGAGAACGACAGAACAAAAAGGCGCAGACAGAAGCAAACGGAACGACGTGCTAGTAGACCCGCTATCAAAACTGAAGCAGATCGCATACTCGAAGAGTCTGGCGATATGTGCTTAATTCAACCTGGAGATTCCTCGTGGACACAACCGGCCAAATCAACACCATTTGCATACCGATTCTCTTCCGCGCAATCAGGTCATTCGACTTCCTCCACACCACCCGCTCAGGACCGGCATGCGATTTCTACCATTTCCTCTTCAGCACCATCGTCTTTGCAAAATATATCTCCAGAGCTTCTCTCCGTTTTGGAAACTGTGAAACATAATCCTCAAGTTAACAGTGAAGCTTTATTCCGTGTCATAAGCTTCATCGACTCCGCCATGAAAGAGAATGCGGCCCTTACGGTCACAGATGCTCTCAGGAAATTGGCACCTTCACAAACCTCTGCAGGATCAACCCAGGCACCACAAACGCCTCCTCGGACACCTCCCGCTCCGAATGCTCCTACGTCGCCTGATGACGGAATCGTAGTGCTCGACAAAGAGAATGTCAACCCATCTGCCTTTGGCAGGCGCACAGATCGTGATGCGGAGGATGAGAACGTCATTGTGGCTACTAACGGCCTCTTGAGGGGCTCGATATTTCCAGTACCGCAGCAGCAGGTCGGTCCCAGTCAACCTTTACAGTCCAATAATACTTTCAACAAAGAATACGCTCCTGCGCGAAGCACCACTAGGAAACGAACTTTGAGTGAAGTGCTGGATGACAGTCGTTCCTCGGGACGAAATCAAGGAAGATTTAACACACTTTCCTCTCCCCCGCGGCCTACCACTAACCTGAGTCCAGGATATTCGAAAGATCAACCAATCGTCATACCTGATTCTCCTTCTATGCCAAAGCCAGGAAGTCAGAAAGCAAATTCTCGAGTACGACTGAAGGTACCTTACGTAGTTCCAGATTGGGCTCGTACAAAGACAGCCATGCAGCCGAGACTATCAGAGGAGACTCAGTTGACGATGAAAGAAGCTGAACAGCGTAAGAGGGAAGAAAAGTTGACAAAGAGAATGAAATGGTCGCAGCAACGAAGATTAGGACCAATACATAGGACTATTAGCACACCAGCCGTATTTTCAACTGGCGCGGATGGGCCTGTTGCATCCGGCTCCAGGTTTCCTTCGTCTACAAAAGAGAGCTTGACGGCAGATCCTCCCCCTCCGCCTACCGTACTCGATCCATTATTGCCTGTCATCGCTGTCGCCGACACTTCCATATCCTTCTCATCTTCTCCGCATCGTTTGTCATCTCCTCCGATCATGTCTCCCGTCGCGCCTCCATGCACCCCTCCACGAAGACGTGGAACTGGTTCAAACTCATCTCCTGAGGAGGAGTTCTCACTGTTCACCCCTCGTGGAATGGTCAAACCAAAGAGAGACCTATCCGTATTCAAAAGTCCCAGTATAGCTCAATCGCCCAGCATTCGACCTGCTCATAGGCGTGACGCTACGCCTCCGCCTTCTAGTGAGCCCGTAGCAGAAGACGATAGTGACACCCTTCAGGGTGATGACTTGGATGATGAAGATTTTCTCACTCGGGAATTACACAGCGCTTTAGAAGAGACAGATATTCCCGCAGCTTCGTCCATGGAGCAATCCAAGGACGAACCCACGATGGGTACTCGCGGTGATCCGGGCACTCACCAACCCGACAACAATGTTGAGGAAGACGAGAACGAGTCAGATAAACCATTTTGGCCAGGCCTTCCTCCATCGTCTCCGCCGCCCCAGAGTAGTCCTTTGCTTCAGCCACTTGCTGACGAATCATTAAAGGAGCCGGGCGACGATTTCGAACTACCTATGGCTTCCTCAGATTTCGACATAGATGAGATCCCGCCACAAACCGGTAGCTCGAATGATCCAGAGAGCGTATTCGCCGATCCGAATGACGGGGTAGGATCTCTAGGGCATTTAGATGATACTGCCCTCGCTGCCATACTTGAAATGTTAACGAACACTAACGACGCCTATCTCGGCTCGTCGTTTGTCCCAGATTATTCTGAAGACATATTCAAGAACTTGGGAGCCATTGTCGACGAAACACAACAAGATCAACACCTTGATACCGCTCACAGCAATAACCTCTCAGAGTTCCCTTCTGATATTACTCTTGACAATGCAGGGTTCTGGAGTGCGATAGGGCCTCTTCTCGATGAAACCTCCAATATTGATACTGCTTTGGAGGAACCTGATCCCATCAAGAACCTTCTGAGTGGTTGTGTGCTATGACTCTCCGTCACTCTCGCAAATTACTTTACCGCTGCGTATTCAATCCATTCCATGTCCTTGTAAGGACTTTATTGCTTTCGGGGTTTTGTTGTCTTGTTCGTTTTCACTCTTTGCATCTACACACATTGTACACTGCTTCATTATCAATCGTCCGTTGCTCGAAACCATGTTCCTTTCTGAATAGATTGACCAGCACCAATGAATGCCGATAATTAGACTGAACGATAGGAAGTAGGAGAACTGCTAGATAATCCGTGGCCAATCCTAATCAAGACGTGTCGAGTAAAAAGCGCCACATTCCGAAGAGAACATTTGCTAAAAAGCCTGCTACCAACCCAAACTGTACTGTCCGCCTGTGCATATGCATATTTTTGAAAAAATGCAGACACAAGAGAATCAGTGACACGTACGAAAATATCATGCTTTCCATGGGTCGTTGCTCGGTGCCATCTTCCCAAAATATAGGCTGTGCAGGCTTGTTGCCGTTGATGAACGCAGGTATGAACGGAAAGAAGAAGCCGACAATGACACCAAGCATTGCTGGAGAGTTGGAGTTGGAGGAATTCGATAATGAAACATCATTATTGTCCAAATTGTCTATCCATTGCTCTTCAAGCGCACGAGCATGCTCGTCATCTATGGCGATAATTGATTGATACTATAAGCAATATGTGAGGCAGAGTCTTACATTCTTCATCTAATTCGAAGTCTCGGTCGTCCAAAAAGTTCGAAGTCGACTGATTATGGAACTGGCGTCGAATACCAGCTATTTCTTCTTCCGAGAAGCCTAAGGAGGCAAGCCTATCGAATCCTCTTGCAGGCTGAATTTGAGAAATCTAGCAGCAGCAGCGGAATTGTGAATTATGGTCCATATACGAAAGCAGTATACACACTTGTTCTTTACTCTCGTCATTCTCTATTTCACTTGACTCTAACTTCTGGCCCACTGAGCAATGCAACCACGCAGCGTGTAGATTATCTTGACCTTCGTCCGAAGGTTTGAGCCAAGAAGATACCAGCGTTCCATCGGTGAGCAGTCTTCCCGAATGTCTGAAGTACGTCTAAGAAATCAATCCACAAAATAGAACCCTTGCCAGGTCGCACATCAGTCGCAATCTTCGGTCCTTGAACTCTGGTCTTTGTTCTCGAATCTTTGCATCTTAATTGTGAGAAAGTGAGGACATATTCCGGGGGTGCCAATGCTCACAGATCTCTTGACGTCTCGAATAGTTTCCTGTTCGTTGACGGATAGCTGCAGATCAGGTGCGTCCTCGGTGAAGCGGACGGTGAAGCTTCTTGTGTTTGTGGGAGAAGCAGTAATTTTCGGGGACAATACTTCGCTATTAAGTGGATCTGCAGCTTTCTGCTTGCCTTTAGCCTTTTCGCTGAGCATCTTGGTATATAGAGTAGTGATGTGAGAGCAAAGTACAGTTCCGGGTAACATTATTTCCCACGTACCAAAGCCCTAGTTAGCATCTTGAACGTGATAATTGATGTACTTAATATGAAAAGAGAAAGCGTAACCTCATCACGGTTTCCAAGCCCTTGTCAATTGTTCAAAGGATGATAGAAAATATCGGTCTTGAGCTAAAATCCAGCTTAGGAGAACACATGTATTACCCATCCTTTTCCTTTCTGTTACTTCGTCAAAATGCCGTGAGATCAAACACCTCGAAAAGTCACAGAGTGAAGATTTCCGTGAGGAGAATTTTCCATTCAGAAAAATTATTCCTGTAAGTTTAACATACTTCACTATTTTGGGCAAAAGGCCTCAAATACAGGGAAGGAAGATTTATTACAGGAATTGGACTAAGTACTGATCGCCAGTCCAGAGACTCCGATGTGGCAAGCACCATCATGCCCGTGATTCCCTTTAGCCATAAGGACGGGCTCGCAGACATATCGTATAACCGTTGCTGTAGAGTGATAATATTGATCAGGAATATAAAGACTCGGAGATGAGCTAGAGTCCACCTTTATTGCATTACTATACACCTATTTAGCCAGGACAGATCGAGTGGCATAGAATAAGATATGCCAGATAGAGTTTGCTATCACACAACAGCAGTTGATTGTCAGCAATGAAATTCATTGAGGAAGTCAATTCTAAAATCCGTCAAAGGCAAGAAGTGTTGAAGAAGTGTATCCAAGTATTTCAGTAGCTTGCTTGCAGAATCCTTTATCATGTGGAACTTCCTCCGGTGGTTATCTCACTGACATGCTAGACCTAGTACACCGGGTAGAGGGTGATTACCAGCAAGCGATCACCGAAGGATTGCCATTCATTCAAACCTACAAGAAGGTATATCGACTCTCAGGTAGTCATTATTGACGTGTATAGAAGGACAAGAGTATATTCCGGAGCCATAAAAATGTAGCAGAATTGAGAAAGCTCATTTCAGCAACTACCTCTACCGCCAGGTATCATTCTCGATGAAGGAACCTCCAGAAGGAGTGTTGATCACATCGTTAGGGTCAGACTCCCAGGTTAAGCTGGAGCCAAATTTACGAATGTATTTGTACTGAACTTGAGTGTTGGCTGGAAGATTGACAGTTACTAAAACACACAAAAGTCAGCAACATGCATATGAAGACCTCTTCGAGATGTACTCACTGCTCCAGATAGGATAGTTCGCAGGACTCAAGATGAGAGCAGTATCGGGATCCCAATTTTGAAGAGCATCCACAGAACCACAGATATATATATTTTCTGCAAATAAAAGGCAAATGTGTTTTTATGTCAGTAGATTCGTATGAGTGGCCAATGAGTAGTCATACCACCGAATACTGTTGTAGCATCGACGTTGAACGTCACAGATACAGTGCCAGAGCTACTCCCGCCTCCTCCTCCTCCTCCTCCTCCTCCTCCTCCAGTGGAGATACTGCACGAGCTAGTCAAACCGTTCGCTCCCCAGCTTGCAGGGATGACGCCCGCTCGCGCATCGAACGATGTAAGTGTGGCGGCATAGCTCCAGGTTAGATCAGCCGCACTCAACTGGGACCCGTCTGATTTCGAGTATTGTTCGGAAAGAGAGCCACTACATGCATGATTGTCAGATTTCCACTTCCCTGGGTGAGAATGATTAGGACCCCTTGCCTGGATGGTGTGTGCTCTGCCACGGTTGCTACAAAACCGTCAGCAAACGTTTTGACTCCGGAAGTCAGAGTGGTGAAAGTCGTGGAAGTTGATGTGTATGTTCCCACTGTGACACTGGCATCAAACAGCTGGAAGAACGGAAGCGAAAGACTGGTGACATTGAGGGATTTCTGTTGATTCCAGACGATCAGGGAATCATAAAGCTGTTCCGATACTGCAAGTGTAGTGAGGTACCACGGCTAGAGAAAAAGTTCGAGCGATGGTCTAGACACGAGTCAACTCAACTTACGTTTCCACCCATGTAGCTATCTTCTGGGTATCTACCAGTGGCCGCAGCGACGTTATTTGCAAGACCAGAATTGATAGGATAAATACTTCGGAAAGCGTTGACATATGTCAACAGGTTAGAGAGAGCGACATCTGAGCAAGGCTGGAAGGTAAGAGCATCACAGCCAGCAGCAGCGTCAAAGGTATGTATGCCCGCGAGGACAGTGTTTGCGTCTTTGCCTGAGCGACCGCCTCCAGTATTGGCAGTGATATATCCTGCAGTGTTCCAGTACGACTGAAGGAAACAAAGCAGGTTCCCTGCTTGCGTAGACCAACTGGATACAACGGAGGTTTGTCCGAGGGCATTTGCAAGCTGAACTCCTTGACGAAGGCTGCGATGTTGGATGGCCGTAGTGAAAAACGATGATGAATCGACTTCTTCCCAGAGATCAAATCTAGAAAACAGCAATGACCTTTCAGAATGAGCGTTTTAGTCCCGGAATAGTGTACTGACGTGCTTTGATTCCAGTTTTGCGCTACGTAATTCAAGTCGTTTTGGATCAGAGGCCATAGGGTGTTCGTGACATACGATGTGTTGCTTTCCGATATCAAGAAATTCGCCCAAGTGATCAAAGCAGTGGATCGAAGGGCAGGTCCATCTACATTGTAAAATATCAAAAATAAGTAGTCATACTTTCAATCGATGATATAGTGCACCTCGTTGAGGACGACTAGGAAATTGCTTTAGCCATCTTGGTCAAGGTCAGATTGAACAGCGAAGGTACTTACCCCCATGCACCCGTAAATGCAGTCTCGTCGATGTTGAATTTTGGTTCCCCTGAGTTTTCGTGTAAATGTCAACTCTGAACATGTATTCCCTAATAACTACGAGCTCACCAAGACCTCCGGTGGTTATAGTACCCGAAGGGTTCGAGACTTGTTGAATGATAACTTGTGAGGCGACATAATTGTCGATTTCGCCTCGTGTGCTGGTGTCGATTCCCAGCGTAAACCTGAGAGATGTTGAACTTTTTCCGGCAAGGAACGTCCAAGCAACAAAGCACTCACTGATCGACTATGACTTGAAAAACGACAGCCGAATCGCGAGTCCAGGTATACAGATAGTCTGGGTTGACGCTGGACGGTGAAGCGACTACGATCCCTGACTTTGCACCCATGGATTTGGACCCCGAAGGGCCAATGTTGGCGAGTAAGCCAGCTTTGGCCAGCGGTGACTGAGAGGCAACGTATGCATCCACCGTGCTAGATTGACCCCATGCTTTCCCAACGGCAAGGAGTACGCACAAAGTACTAGAGAGCAACATGATAAATCTGGATGCTGGAGAGCAAGAACGCGCTGGACTTGGAAGCGAAGGTTACAGAGGCTTATATATGTTTGAGGAAGCTCTTGGGTTTATGAGATTGGCTGCTGTCCTTACGTTAGAACCGTCGATATGTTGAATGGAAGAGCCGATTTAGGTAACGAGTCAAAAACCAAATAAACTGGACCTTAGAACGAAACCAAGCCAGCAAAGCCAAGAAATCAGAGTGAGATCGATTTTTTGGTTATTTGCGAAGCCTGAAAAACAACGAGTCTTGACACACGCTCGAGCAGACGGTACTCATATACGAAACCTGTCACCTGTCGCAAAACCGCATGCGTCGTCTGCTCGAGAGTATTGTAATCGCTCCTCTATCGTCGCAGAACGTGTTAGCACCAGAGAGATCTGTACACGAGTCTCTACGCAAAAGCGTAATAATATGGAGGCTTTGATTGAGTGATTATTTTGGGTTTCGACGCCACGACAAGAAATTTCACATCTGCTGGCAGTTTTCAGGACAAAATAGTGCTTGCGCTGTTGAAAGTGGACTGGTTTGTCTAAATCTGTATTTTCTTGTTCGGTTTCTTGATTTTTCCGAATAACATATGTCGAAGGATCAAGCGGAGACGAAGGACATGGGAAGCCTTCGAATCTGGAGTTGAAAAGTAGTACCTTAGAGAATTCAATCACGCACTTATCGGATCCATGATGAGGGTTCGAAGCTTGAAGCTAGAAGCTCCATCGACGTGTCCAAGTCTTTTTTGGCAGTCAAAGACACATGGTCTTCGAGCATTTGACTTCTTTCCGCCTCGAATATGTGAATGGAAGTGGCAAGACCAAAACCAAAATTTGCAGGTCTGTAAAATGGGAGTTCAATGAGAGCAAGCTATACAAACAAGTCAGTGCCAAAACTAGCCAACAAGAGTCCGAACCACAGGCAGGTAAGGAAATCGATTTACGAAGGCGATAGAAGTGTACAAAGGGGAAACACGCTATATGAGTACTGAAGCTCGCGAAATGTCCTTACGCGTTTAAATCTCATAGTAGCATTGAAATCAAAGCAAGCACCGCGCGCGTCTTGCGATGGCCGTTAGCCTTTAGTTTTCTCACGATGACCTTGGATTCCAGTCATCCGTGCTTTTTAAAGTTCTGAGGAATAATGGGTCTTGCAGGTCGCAAAGTCAAGCAACGTATCGGTCATGACCCTAGAAACCTCACCTGGGCTGATGGTCTGTACAACTCGTCTCTTTGTTTCAATCAAACCTCAATTTGCTCTCCCTTTCACTTCAGATGCATCAAAATTCGGTGCCAACTACCTGGCCAAATTCGGATGGGACTCATCCAAAGGTCTCGGCGTCGAAGGACAAGGCCGCACGTCCCATATAAAGGTCTCGCAAAAACTGGACATGCTTGGTATCGGTGCGGCTCAGTCAAAAGATCCAAATGGGATTGCATGGCGGCAGAATAAAGACTTTGAAAATCTGCTTAAACGACTCAACGAGAATGCCCCTGCTTCTGCAGCTCAGACAGATACTGGAAACGCTGAAGATGGTGAAGAAGGAGCTGACAGTGATGTTAATATGGAGAAAGATGACAAGAAGGAGAGTAAAGATGACAGGAAGAAAAGAAAGAGAGAAGAGAAACAAGCGAAGAAAGAAAAGAAGGAGAAAAAGAAGAGAAAGCGAGACGAGGGCGACGATGAAGAAACAGAGCAAATGAAGACGAAAAAGAAAGCCAAGGCAGAGAGCGCAACAATAGAGAGAGCTCCCGAAGTAGAGAAAGTCGAGGAGCCGCCGAAGCGCGTTATACCCCGTCACCGAGCGTTAGCCTCCTTTCCTCAAGTCACATAATCACCTCTGATCATACCCATACAGGCATCGTGCACGAGCCATTGCGGCCAAGAATATCTCCTCAAAATCAGCCGTACATATATCTGAAATCCTCGGCATCGCATCCTCATCCTCGTCAACAACACCTACAGTCGCTCCCACCCCCTCTGGTACGCTAACGCCTCTGGACCAAGATGTCGTCGGCTTAGAAAAACTCACGACGTCAACAAAAAGTGTCTCTGATTACTTCAAAGAGAGATTATTGGCAAAGTCATCTGGAAAGACATCACCCTTATCCTCGATGGTCACACAGAAAACAGTGAGTCATGGAGGAGACGGCAGCGAAGACGAGGACGAAGATGCACCACGAGCCGGTCTAGGCTCATTCCGCAATTCGACTAGGGATGAAGACGATCTCAACGATGCAGACCGCGGAGGGCTTGGATCCACCCGGACAACTACAACATTCTCTTCTACTGCGTCCACAATTCAGATGGGAATGTCGAGATTCAAATCGATGTTCACGTCGGCTACTATCACTACCCAAGAAGAGTCCGCAGTGAAAACCGGTCCTAGTGTTGGTGGTAATGCCAACGACATGGAAACCGTTGTAGAAAACGCTGAGACACGGGAAGAGCAGAAGAAAAGGCGGAAAGAAGGCAAGAAGAAAGAGAAGAAAAGGAATAATGATGTAGAAGAGGCAGTCGGTGAGTCAGAGACTGTACATGTGGAGGATGAAGTTGCGGAAAAGAAAGGCAAAGATGAGCGAAGACGTGAAAAGGCGGAAAAGAAGGAGAAGAAGAGACGGAAAAGAGAAGAGAGGTCATTGATTTAGAAAAATTTCTCTTTGGGGAGTCTCGACATTTACATTGTATATCGAATTCGGGGCTTCAATGGGTTGCAACATAGTTGTGGGACGGGCTTATTTACGAACCCTCCAATGATTATTGAATGAGCGAAACGAACTTTATACCGAAAACCGTGCACAGTCACTCGAAAATGGAATGAGGCCACTGGACGCTTTGTGGAAAATGAGCCCGGTAAAAGATAGCGTAAATGAGGCTGTCAGCCATAGGAACACATAGTGAGTTTCAACGGAACTCGGGGTATTGTTTGCAATATGACTTTCAACTTTCTGAGTGTGACGTTAAGACTGTCAAGGGAGCTGTATTGCAGACTTTCTTGGTAGATTCCTGAACGACGGACGCGCTACTTGTGGCTGGTGCTAATACCTGTGAGTCACTCTTGGTCTCGTGCTACTCTTGGTCTCGTGCTCAACGCCGGCATGCGGTAATTTATTTACCCGGTATTTGTTTGTGCCTCCGTGTCGGTTTTTGATAGTCTTTCCGAAAGTACAATTTTGCAAACAACTTCGAGAACCACAAGGCGACCAGCCAAGTTCTATACTCTCTTTAACTTTGAACCAGTAATGGCGCGCGTTCCTCTTATTGGGCGACTCTCGCCTAGAGAATACATAGCTCTTGTCTTTGGCTTAATCTTCATCGCATTCGAAGGCTTGATTCGCTTGGTCATTCTTCTCCTTCTGCCGCGAATTCTCATCAACTGGTTCTACGAACGCTCGCGATCTCTTTTTCACTTTCTCGGCGGGCGAGGACTCAAAAAACAAATTCCTCGAGATCCGAAGGCAACTCCTCGAGTCAATGCACTGCGGCAAGCAAAACGCTCGATGGCCGACCAGATTTTGCATGCTCGAGATTTCGGTGAGCTGTGCGCGCTGCATGGCTACACGCCTGAAGAGCATGTCGTTTTAACGAAGGATGGGTACCTGCTCGGACTGCACCGTATCTCATCCACGAAGGGACAACAAAATCCCAGACCCGGTATAAGTACTGGGAAGCCAGTCGTCTACCTACACCATGGTTTGTTGATGAACAGCGAGGTGTGGGTCTGTTTAACTGATGCAGAGCGGGCGTTACCTTTTGTGCTGGTGGAGCAGGGCTTCGATGTTTGGCTAGGAAATAATAGGTATGTATCAATGGTTATTAAGAAGTTCTCTGTTGTCTGATCTCTATACAGAGGAAATAAATATTCGAAGAAAAGTATCCACCATGGTCCCAATTCCACCAAATTCTGGGACTTCAGGTAAGTTTCTCTCCTCTCGAGCAAAACTAGCCTTGCTTATATACCCTCACAGTATTGATGATTTTGCATGGCACGATATTCCAGACTCCATAAAATACATTCTCGAGATCACCAAGGCTCCCAAGCTGAGCTATGTTGGCTTTAGCCAGGGAACAGCGCAGGCCTTCGCCGCTCTTAGTATTCACCCACAGCTGAACGAGAAGATTAATGTGTTCATTGCCTTAGCGCCAGCCTTGAGTCCTGCAGGTCTATCTGCCTCAATTGTCGATGGGCTCATGAAGTCATCGTATGTCTATCTCCCTACAGCTTTGGAAAGAACATCATGCTGAATAGACTATAGGCCAACATTGATGTTTCTTTTCTTCGGTCGTAAATCAATCCTCTCCTCCGCCACGATGTGGCAGTCAATTTTATACCCACCCATCTTTGCCAAAGTCATCGACGCGTCTCTTGTCTGGATGTTTAACTGGCATAGTCATAATATCAATCCATCGCAGAAAATTGCTGCCTACGCCCACCTTTATTCTTTCGCTTCAACAAAGTCAGTGGTTCATTGGTTTCAGATTATGCGCAATGGTGCATTTTTGATGTACGACGACGAGGTGATGTCCCCAGTCGTTCGAACGGCGGTGAGCTCCTACCGGCCCGCTCGTTTTCCTACCAAGAACATTGCAACTCCAATCGTCTTGCTCTATGGCGACCGCGATAGCCTTGTAGACATCGACGTGATGATGAGCCAACTTCCTCAGCATACTGAGGCTCGACGTCTTCACACATACGAACATATAGATATTCTTTGGGGCAAGGATGTGGATCGGGATGTTATTCCAGAAGTATTGGATGCACTGAAGAGATACTGCGAAGATAAGGAGAAATTGACGGGGATAGTGAATGGAGTGAAGAGAACTGAAGACGAAACTGATGGACTCTCAGATTCCTTGTAGGCTACTAGTTTGCCGGCTTCAAGTTTAGCATGTTACTTAATATCCTTGACTACTTTATACCCATCCGTTGTATCTCATACTTAGCACCAATTGTATAGTACATAGTACATAAGACGCCTCTCACACATGTACAATCATTGCCAAGTGAATGTTTTGAAATTCCCACTCGAACCTCAAGTTCCTCTAATAGCGAACTTCGTATCTAACCTCATATCTTTTCACCCTCAAGCTCCGTCCGAACACTGGCACTTGGAGAAGTTCCCTTGATTTTGACGACTTGACGGAGTGCCGTCTACTGATAACTCTTGTGTTAAAAGATGAAGTTCGATGCAGGATTTGCGTATTCTTTCCTCACCCCTCTCCTGCCATTAAACCTACTCAATTTCACTATGTACAATCCCGGGAATCACACTTTCTATAGATTATATGGCTTTCCCATTGCTCACTCAGCGTCTCCGCCTTTCCACAATCACATATTCAACCAACTAGGAGGAAACAAAGATTATTCGCTGTTTTCTACCAGCAAAATAATTCCCGAAATGCTTGAGGAAATTCGCAATGAAAGCTTTGGTGGGTCGAGGTATGCTTGATTCAATTCACTTGCATCTCTTTGTACGATTCGTATTAGTAGTACTACTAATGATTTCCGTAAAGTGTTACCATGCCCATTAAAACCGCCATAATACCCTACCTCGATGGTCTTGAACCTGAATCAGAAGCTTCCGGCGTAGTGAACACAATTGTCAAAGTCTCTTCACCAGACGGTCCAAAACTCATAGGAACCAACACTGACATTCTTGGTATACAAAACGCGTTACTCAACCAGCTTCGTTCACAACATCAAGGATTATCGATCTCTTCACGAGCGTTATATCCCAAGGGTGTTGGTGCCGGTGCTATCATCGGAGGAGGAGCGACGACTCGTAGTGCGGTTTATGCTCTATCAAAACTTGGATTGCATCCCATATATCTTGTCAACAGAGCCTCGGATGAGGTCAAAGCGGGTTGGTGCATTATCTCTTTTGTTTCTGAGGACTTGAGTTGAGTATTAAACTGTGGATCGCTGTTTCCAGTGCAAGATGCATATCCTAGATTAGTTCAGGCGGGATCATTGATACATCTCGATCATCCTGACAAGGTCGAGGATCTTCTTGCTCAGCCTGATTCTCCTCGTGTCCTCATGATTGTTGGAGCTATTCCAGCGATACCACCTGTTACCAAAGCCGAACGCATGGTGTATACTGTTGCGTCTGCATTGCTTACTCTACCCTATCATCCTCCCCCTCTGGACGCATTGACAAAGGACTCTTTGCCCTTTCCCGCAAAGAGGCTGTTTCTAGAAATGGCGTATAAACCGAGAATAACACCCATGGTAAGCTTGGTGTTTTCTATGAGATGAGACGAGAGTTGGACAATCTACACTGAACATTTTAGCTCAAAGTTGCAATGGCTCACGGCTGGGACGGTGTTGACGGTACAAACGCTGTGGTCGAGCAAGGTTTTGCACAGCAGAGGATGTGGCTCAGGGGAGATGCCAGCGCAGACGTTGGGAGTGATCCAGCCATTCTGGGTCCTTTTATTGAACAGAAAGCCCGGAATCTCATAGCGAAGATGGGAGAGTGAGTAGTTTATCTTTAGTTCAGGACTCTTATCAGATTACTTCCTCTCAGGCTAACTATCTGAGCAGTGTCTTAGTCAAAGAAGTTGAACTTGATAAGGCTACGAGTATAGAGCCTGCCCCAACGCCGAAGAAGTAGTATCTATGAGAATGTAGAAGTTGAAGCTGGAGTAGGTGACTACAAAGACATACAACATACAAATTTATCCTGGACCATGAAGCCTACAAAATTCATCATTCCGTTGCCTTACCCTTGCCTTTGACGTCGATTTCATCGCTTTCTTTCACCGTTTCCAAATTTTCCTTCTTCCCAGTAACAGCTGCAGGTCGCGATGAAATCACGCTCGATCCTCCCTTTCCTCTACCCGAAGACTCTCCTGTCTCCACACCAGAGAACTTTCCTGCCTTGACGACAGCGGGCGGCGGCAGAGAAAGTAAGGGCACATCATCGATATCTGTGCCCTAGATATGTATAGAAATGTGAGTGGATGGTGGAAAAAAAAAACAACTTCAAGCTGGAAGAAAAGTGTACGAACATCTGGAAGAGTAACTTTATCATTGATGACCGTGACTAGCCTCGTATTTGATTCATCATTCAATAACCCATACACAATCTTGAACCTTTTTTTTGTCAAGTGGCAGCCTTGACAACGCACACTCGGGACGAGCCTGAGAGTTCCGCTAAATGTACTACTCTTCAGGCCCCAAAGCCACCGAGGACCTGTTCTGCCAGGCCAGTTTTGAACTTGGACCTTGAATGTGAACTCTGGAGGCGCTGGAGCATACTTTTCACCCCACAAGATGTTCAGCTTGTTCTCTACCTGTGGCTTCCCCCCGCGACTAACACCGCTGCCTTCAGAGTGGCCAGTGTCCGAACAGGCTTCCAAAGCGAGGTTGAGTATTTTCCTAACAGCCGATTTGGCGTCGTTCTGCCATGGATAAATTTTCTTTTCGTGAGTAAACGACACTGAGGCTGTTATTTCTTTGATTTTCGTATTCGAAGTGGGAAGGCTAGCATCTGTGGATGTGTATGATGCCGAGGTAGTCGTTCCACTAACCGCAATAACGTCCTAGTTGCGTATATGAGCAAAGAAACGTAGGAAGAAGCACTGAACTTACCGAGCTTATTGTGGGCGAAGGAGACAGAGGGACGGCCGCCACCGTTGTTGGTGCGACAAAGAAGAGTACTAGCTGAAGGAAAAGAGGAAGAACACAACGAAGATGAAACAGAGTCGGAATCGTTCGCATGGTAGGTCGTTGTATGGCGTGTAGACTGGAAGGATCGGTCGGTAAAGAAGGAACAGTGTAGGCGCGTAGACGGAGCTCACAGAAGGTTTTTTTTTTTCAAATTCTCTTTGTCCAGCAAAAGGAAGAAATATTTTGAGACGTATGAGAAAGTAAAATTCCAACCAGCAGTGAAGGTATCGGGGTTAAATTACCTGACATTTATAGTCCTGGTGCTTGTGCCAAGTCTGTGCATGATACGAAGACCGAGAGGGTGCTCAAGAAAGCCGAGATCCAAGTTGGGAAACATATCTGACTTGGAAGGTACTCTTTCCTCGCATTAACAAATGGGAAGCTGTGTTTTTGACACTCGAATAAACTCCCCTCATAGTATATTCAAAAACTCGCCATATGCTCTGTCTCTAGTGATAGTAGTGAATGATGCTGACATCGGGATTTTATCGATGGACCAGTGCTGTACACAAATATCTTTATTCCTATTGGACCATCAATGCATCAAAGTCTTCGAGCTCAAGACTTCAAGGTCGACGCTGGTGTGTCACCCATGTTAGAATTGCCCAAAACACAAACTCTAGAAGCTTTGAGTATATTAGTTTAAGCCGTGTCGGGTCGTCACAGTCTGTTGCAAAAATTTTATTGATCTTGAGCGTTCTTGAATGAGAACGAGTGATAATGTTCATATCGAGATATGCGCTATGATACTACGTGCATTGCCATGCCTTTTCATCTGTGATACTACCATGACCGGTATAACGATTCCTCTTTGGCCATTTACAGTGCCCTCTCCAATATTCTACTGAACCATCAGTAGAGAGCTTTGCGCCTCTGAGTACCTCCGGCGGAGTTCCTTCTTCGACCCAACGCACCATTGCCATGAGGGCATTTTCGTTAGGGTCTCTTCCAGCTGAGGAACCAACGTCTTGTCCAATGGCCGAGGCTCCATCTCCGCCCCGACAATGATCCATACCGCTCACGTAGAATAAGCGATAGAAGCTGTCCAACTCATGAGGTGGCATATCCATGGTTCGTGAAACATGAGCGTAATAAAGCTGAGATAGTTCGGAGCTGATCACGAAATCTTGCAGTCCATGGTAAGTGAGTATCTTCCCTCCTTTCTTGGCGAACGCGCTGAGGTCTCCCTCCCATGTCTCGATGTTAAAAGGATTTTGGGCTGCAGAAATCATTGCATCGGCTACCGAGAAATTTCTCCCGTTCCAGGTTGTGTCATTGTAGACCACATATTTGAACCAATCCTGGAAGCGATGCATCAACAGCAATAATTTATAAAGCAGAAAAGGTTAATTACTTCAGTAAGGTCCCAAGGAACCCCTTCGAAATAGAAAGGGACTTGTTTCTTTGTGTTGATTCCTGGTTGCATACGCGGAAATAAAAGCTGGCCATCCAAGCTATAGAAGGGGCTGAATATGGTCCTCACTGTCTGTGCTTGTCTACCAGTTAAACAATTTGAAGTCTGCCCTTTGGAGCAAATCAGAGTCTCTGGTGTGAATTGACACATGCCCGGATCCTCTAAGAGACCATCTTCCGCTCCATCTAGTGCATCACATTGTCGAAGAACCTCATCGTAAACGACAGCCCATAGTTCTGGTGTGAGGAAAGTGTCTGATTCAGAATCTCCTGTTGCCTTGTATAGCGCACCACCCCACGACATTATGCTCGTCAGTTTGAAGGCAGGGGCACCTGCAACGATACCATCAAAATCTGCTGGGAAATCCTGCGCCTCTTTAAACCCTTGTCGGCCTCCAGAAGAGCACCCGAGGAAGTAAGATTTGTGGAATGGAAAGCCATAAAATTGCTTGACCAGCTCTTTCCCCACGACCACACCCGTATGCACGGAACGGTACGTATAGTCTGCAATAGCATTTGGGTTATTGAGGAATGCAGATCCGCTAGTCCCGTTGTGGCCATTATTGGCACCAACGGATGCAAATCCCAGTGAAGTTGCAAACTCAAGCTCGTTATACAGAATACCTTGAATTGAGATCAATCTGATGTAAGTACAACAGAATGATTTGTGTACGCACATCCCGAAAATCCTTCAAATCACCCAGCCCAGTCAGCGATTTCGGGGCATCTTTGAATTGATATTGCACACCTCTATTTGCAGTACTGAGGAAACGGCCAGAGTAATTCACGGGAAACCAGGCTTCCAATGAAATCTCACTCGATTCCGAAGTTGGGACTGACATTGCGACGCGACAAATGTCTGAAGAAACAGTTTGATATGGGATACCACACGTCGGGTGGTTCTCAGGAAACGATAGGTTTGTTCCACCGGGCACATATTGCGTGAAGTGTAGTTTGACACCAGGAATATCAACCTCTGAAGCAAACCGACTGCAGTTTGCGTCAAAATTAAGTATCGTGGTATTACTCAACAAGGAAGATGTCTGGAATTGAGTCGAATAGCTGAGGAAATTTGATGATACATTGAGAACCTGGTTCATCCATAGAACTACGTGCTGAAGAGGCTGATACATGAAGAGAAACCACAGACAAATATGTAAGTACAACAGTGCTTTGTGGAAACTTGGACGCGTGGCTGATAAATCGACTGATGGAATCTTATAACGGCAGATCTTCTTTCTGTGAGTTGGCTTTCCGGCAAATGGCCTCAGTCCAATCGGCGATGTTTGTCCTTCTCCACTGTCTCCGTCTGTCTTCTACCTATACGATATGTCCCTCCTGACCTTTGTTCTCTAGCCAATACCTCGCTATCTTTTGAACAAATTTTTTTGGCAGCAGCATAAATCATTTTTGCAGCCCAATTTGAATTTTGTTCAATACAAAATAACAGCAGTCAGTATTAAGCGAGAGCACTATATTTCTAATACAGCCGCGGCGTATTTGTTACACTGCATGAATGATGATGATTTTTGCTTCAGAAAGCACCAAGATCAGTGTGAGTAGTGAAATGCGCAGACGTATGCAGTTTGGAAAGTCCCGGGTCTCATGAGAACCAGTGTCTTGATACTAATTATAGCAAGAGGCTCTAAAAATGCATACAGAGTTGTATATATTTTTTGGCACGTTTTTCAGTTTCGGCTAACAGAGAATATAGACTCTGATGGAATTAGTTGTGGAGTGTGATGGATGCTTCCCCGTTCGGAACTCACACCACTGATTACCTCGGTCTTCAATGAACATGTTGTTTAAAGGGTATCTGTAATTTTTAATCGCTTACCTTGCTAGGAGAGTTGGAGAGCTCACGGTGTACCATGCGCTGTGCTCACAACAGAAGGCAAATACTCACCATACAATCAACAAGTTTTATAAATTTCAAAACGATGCTCATTGCTAAGCGCTGAAGACAACTTACTCTCGAGGCAGTCCGAGTCATCAATCACTTCTTGAAAGATGGCAAAACACAGAGGGCTATGATCACTATGGTTATTGTGAGATAAACACTCTAAGAATATTACAGAACCCAACGGTGGTCCATGCACTGAATGGTCTAGAAGGTGGGTTACTTATTACTTATTGGAGCATCATGGAAGCTAAGATTCCGCGCGCTGACTCGGAATTCATTTGTCAGTTATTCGCGGAATTTTCCATGTTTATATCAATGGTTGGTACGTATAAGAAAGCCACGTTGAAATGAACCACCGCCGTCCTGAAACTATTCAACCACATAGCAAATACCCTCCTATTTCTCTCGCATACTAATGTCACTCAGCTACTCTAAATCATGCTTGATAGGTGCGGTAATGGAATCAATGGCCTATGGTGAGTTTGCACCAGCAATACGAAACCCTTCCGACTATCGATACACCGAAAATTTCTTGCTCAGGAATGTATTTTCTTTTGTTCTGCCGCTGCTCGCGAATTCTATGGAAAAGGCACATTAAAGGAGCAATTTCGATCTATTTAATCACTGCGACTATAATACTCTTTGTCCTCATCACAATGGTAAGACCGAAATCGAAATTTTATGGGTTATCACCCGTTGACAATTTTATTAGCGAATGGTTTTGGACAACTACGCTTCAGTAACTGCATTTACTTATGCTCCGTTAACACCAGATGCAGCCGAAACATACCTTGGCAGCTTTGGTAATGGCGCTATGTTCAGGACTGGGACATATGTAGCGCTGACAGTCGTGGCTGATGTATTCATTGTATGTTTTCCAAATTGAATAAAAGTTTGAAGCCTAACCTCTTTCTACTTCCAGGTCTTCCGTGTCTATGCGGTCTGGGGAAACAGCATTTATGCAGCAATTGTCCCAGCATTGCTCGCTGTCGCCGATATTGGTTTGAATCAGAGCCACTGTTGTCACATGAGCTAACCTTTGATCCCAGTTACTGGTGCGTTGACAATTCAGACTATTCACCAATTGACCGCTGGAGAAAGTCCTGACGGATCAAGCCTTGCGACGCATCTTTTAATTTTCTACGGATTCACGTTGGGTGTGAATGTGTTATCAACCTGTAAACTTTGACGATCAACTGTGTTTTCAAGCCGCTTACTTATTCATCTATGTCTAGTTCTGATTGCATTCAGGATTTACTTGGTGCAACGCCAGACCAGGCTCATCAAATCTTCCATGGATTTGAACTTGGCAATCGAGGTTGTAGTGGAATCTGGTGAGCAAAAATCAATATACACCAGACTCAGGCTGTACGTTTTGACAATATTCCAAGCTGCATTATATTCTAGCTCTCTTGTCGCCATGATTGCTCCCACAGCAATAGGGAGCAATGTCCAATATTGTATGCTGAGCGTGGTGAGTGTTTGTTTGAACAAAATCTGCCGGTGTGCCACCCACTAAACAACTGGCAGATGTCTCCGATTGTGGTAAGCAAACTGTTTCCTATTGTATATCAATCGAGTTGATAAGTCAACCGTGCCTCTTGCTTGTTGTGGCTCAGGGTATTGCAGTACGTGCACACCGTTGATTATCACATCCGTCATCATGCTAATTTTTGCGGGGTTCATCTAGTTCTCTCTGATCATTGTGCGAGTGGGGTCTGGATTAAGTCCAAACACCTATGCTGTCCCACCAACCAGATCACTGCGCTTCGTAGCACCACACAGTAATTCCATGTCCGAGTTGGACAGATCCCAATTCCAAACAACTAATCACCTGCATACAATGGAAAATAACGAGATTCAGCTGCATCTTGCTCATGAATCTCGCAGCCATCACACGGTAGAGCATTCAGAAGCTAGCTTGGGACAGGAGTCGCCCAAAGGATCCAGGAAATCAATTCGGTCCATGGAATAGATTACCTTGTACAAATTCTAAAATTTCTGTCTGACTCGGGGTCCCCTTCTATCCTAAACATTCTCAGATGAGTTTTTATTCAGCTGTAGTGACCACCTACTTATATATGCCGTGAACTGCGTCCTTAATCAACAATGTTAATGCTAGCTAGCTCTGGGCACCAATATTTGCAAGCTTAACGTTACAATCCTCATTATCGATGTGTCTTTGCCTTTACCTATCGGTCAGGATGAGCAAGTATACATTCTTGTTTCTACAAACACTTGAGCCAGGAAAAAAAGACACCGAGAGCAAAACTAGAGAAGATATAGCAGTGAAATGCATAGAATACGGATATAAGATCGCAACGCACGCGAATGGTAGGTTAATGAAAACACAAGGAAAAAAAAGGGACACACAAAATAGATGAACGCAGGACGTCGATAGAAGACGGCAGAGCGCATCAAAAAACTCAGTTATCCGTACACCAGATTTCTAGTTTTCCTTCTGGCTTGCCCTTCGAACTCTCACGTGCAGTTTCAATGGCAAGGTCATAGTCAGACTCATCTTGCAAGGTGACTTTACCACCATCCTCGTCTTTAAATTTGAGTCCGAGCCCGCCAAAGCCTTTGCCGAACTTGCTTGTGACTTTGTCCATGAAGTCCTCGAACGTGGTGTCAGGCGTCAACGCCATTCCACGGACATCGTCTTTGTAGTGTAGCTGGAATTATACCATTTGAGCACACAAATGAAAGTAACTTTGAATTTCTCTAACCTTCACACGAATCTTGATCAATTCGAATGGGCCGTCGTCGTAATCACCACTTGCATAGCCCTCCTCTTCCTCCTCATAAGTGCTCTGTATACGACTATTCGCAGTCCGAGCAGTATTCCTCCTTGTTACCCTTCTTCTGACGCTGCCTCCGCCAAAGGAGCTTGGAGCGTAGTTGCTAGCAGGAGCGCTACGAGAACCTGACCTTGCAATCGGAGGAGGGTTATTAGGATTGGCGTTTGAACGTGCCCAGGCAGCGATACGGTCAGGAGGTCCGCCTGGAACCGCACCTGCACTGGCAAGGGGCAAAGGTGGAGGTGGTCCGTCGTTCCCGTAACTATCAAGGTAGTCGTCATAGAAATCTGTCAGACGGTTGTCTTCTGCAAGAGAAAACAAGTCAATGGAAGGTTGCCAACTCAGGATATTCCATGCACTGACCTTTGAGTGGAGGTGGAGGGGGTGCAGTTGTACCCCCAGCAGCACGTTCTGTTTTCTTCACACTTAGTCCACGGACTGGTCCTCCCATGCCTATACCCTTGGTTACAGAAATAGTAGTGTTGCTCCTGGAGACAGAAGCGGTCGGTTCTGGTGATGGGTCCGAGCCAGTGATTCGTTCACGAGCGTTAGCAGGAACATTGAGAGTAGTGTTCGCTCTGCCTAAGGCAGGCGCACGTCCTACTTCATTATCTAGTTCTAAAGGGATCATATCAGAAACATGTCAGTCGATATCATTTCTAGAGACTTACTGGGAACGGAAGGCGCGGGAGCAGTAGCGCTCCTGCTGAGATCAGGAGCTGTTTCAACGTACACGCCAGAAGGAGAGATACCCTGTTTGAGATTAGTAGATCCTGTGAATCCGGTGAAAGCATCTCGAGAATCGGCGGCAGCAATCAGAACCTGATAGAATCATCAACATTTAGAGTAGCATATGGACATAAAATACCTACAGCTTTGCCCATGTAGTTTTTGCTAACGGCATTCTTGAGTTTCTTCTCTGAGGGACGGTAGAGAACGCCGACGGGCTATGACGTTCTCAGTAATACATAAGCTAGAAACGAAGTAGCAACGTACGATACTGAACACCGTGTATCCCTCACCACGATCAGCAATAGCATCATCAATAACATTATGTTCGTCAGTGGCTTTGTAGTTCTTCGCCTCCTGCATATCTGCCAACCCTTCATCCACACGGCCCAAGTAAATTTGAGCCAGTCCTTTATTGAACAGCACTTCTGCTGAGAATAATTTGAACTTGAGCCCGAGCTGTTCGTAATTTCTGGTAACCATCAATCAATATTAATTCGACGACTACCAGAGTAAGCAGCAAGAGGCATACATGGCTTCGTTCCCTCTCAGATATAGTAAGGCTTCCTCAAAATCTTTCAACGCCAGATCATACCGAGTAAGCAGGAAATTAGAGACTCCGCATTGAAAATATCTGCAAAGATATATCAGATATATTGCATTGCATGTTGCTAAGCTTGTACTCACGCAACTGCCAGGAAACTATCCAATCCAGTCGCCTCTATGAATTTTTCTACGGCAGCTTCATGTTCGCCCAGCGTCGCGTAGATCAAGCCCATATTTGTCAAAATCTTGGACGAATCAGCAATACGCTGTAGTTCTGATTGTTAGCGTGCAAGACCACAGCAATACAAAGCCGTACGAACAGAGAAGAGGTCAAGAGACTTTTCAAAGTCTTCTTCATCGTACGCCTTGAGTGCAGCAGACCAAGTTTCAAGTTCAGCTTTGAGAGACATGGTGTTCAACAGGAAGAAGCGAGCCGGTCGCGATTAGTGATTGCCTGGAAAGTCGGATAAAGGAGTGATGATAGTGGTAGAATTAAAAGAAGAGAAAAAAAAGAAAGGCAGAGACCCAGTCTCAAGAGGTGAGGAAAGAATTCTTTATACAATAAGCAACCTCAAGAGATATTTAACAGTCCACGATGGCGTTGCCAAGGACTAGTTTGGCATCTGCCACTTTGCCAAACAATCACACGATATTGATACCCGTCCGCTCCGACCGACGACCGTCAGTCTTAAGTTGGCCTTTCTTTCACTTCTTGCTCTTTGTTCTTTTTATTTATCCTAGGGCAGACATTCGCTAAGAAATACAAGAACCATGCTAAACCCCCCTTTTATCTCAGCATGGTATGCATCAAAATTTTCACCTACATCCGAGTCATCATCATCTTTGGATTTAGCGTCTTTATATGTACAATGAATCTCAGCTTGGCCGGAAGGAGTTGTCATCTACACGGCCTCGATGTCATTCCTCGACCAGCCCGGACAGCGGCTGGACATGGCTGGACGTATCCAGGACCTATCATTCATAGAATCAGCTGCAACTATATAGTGTGTGTTTCCTATAAATTCTTAAATGATGTTGCATGAAAGAGGTCAGTGCGGGTACCGGGCTGCGGTACTTTTCAAATGTCCTTTGACAACGATATTTCAGCACCGTTGCTTCGGGGCAGATTCCCTAATCGCACTGCGGTTCAGGGTGGTGCTACTGTGGTCAAGGAATAAGATAAAAACGAAGATGTATGCTACTGTATGTACGTACGTACTCAAAAAAAAAATACAATTGTCCCTTTCCAATGACGGATAATTTACTAATAGCAGAAGCAATGTCTAGCTCAACAAAGAAACAAAGAACAACGAGCGCGAGCCGCTTAGTAGCCTGAAGGTTTAGCATTCGATTTGGAGGTATCGTATGCCCTGATGAGCTTTGCCTGGTCCTGTTTGCCATTCTCTGTCTGGCTGAACGCAAATCCACGGTTGCGACGCATACGCTGGACCGCACGAACTTTCTTAATCGCCTTTTGAAATCTACGGATGAAAGTCTTTAGCCGTATTCGACGCAGCAAACAACAAAAAAAAACATGACGCAACTGTTCTTGTCGAGGGCGATAATCGGGGATGTTGTATTTCTGTAGCTCCTGAGCGATGTGGTAGGAAGAAGGCATATACGTTCGCTTGTAGCTGGATAACAATGAGAATTGTGAGTTACCCGCGAATCGACAAATTTTTTTTCAAAGGCTTACTATTTCCAAGCAAAGTCACGGCTGAGGCAGAATATTGGGACCAGGAGAAGAACAAAGTAGAAAACGGCATCGGTCCAAAGACGAGGGACAATGTTCTCGTACTCCATAGAGAATCCTATCGCGGGAGCAACCACAGCGTATATAGGGAGGAAGACCATGGTGAAGGCAAAGGATCCAGGTATTGCTAAAAGCGTGTTTGATAAAAATTCAAAGTATGTGTGATATCAATACTTACCAGCAACTGTGTACTTTGTCCAAATACTACGATAGAATGATCAGAACATGACCTCCGATTTAACGAAGAAACAACTTACTCAGATATAAGGGCTGCCTTCCCGAGGACTGTGAGAAGGACAGCAAGATACAATGTTGTACCCCAGAACCAATGGCCAGTGTCATAGCCGGTAGCCTGCTTAATATCTCCCCACCATAATATGACAGAGAATCCAAATAGAACCTTTGAAGAAGATTCTCATTATCTGATGATGAATACCAGAAAGGGAGATCCTTACGACGGAGTGATATAAAGCATTGATAACCCACATCCAGAATGCTTTGCTTGTGAAAAACTCGTTCTTCTGGCCAAGTATATACAGTTGTGGATATCTGTCCAATATTCGCGCGGAGACGAACTGATCGAAGACTCCGATGACCAGTGGGGGTAGCACCGTGAACACAACATTATACAGCGACAAGGTCCAAGACTCGTAGGCAATTTGACCAGAGAAATTGTTGAAAAATGAGAACTATGAGAAGATGTTCATCAACGAGCAACCCAAATGTTTAGGTCACGGACTCACCCAGAACTGAGTCATATATAAAGTGATGTTCTTGTAAAACGAATCTGTTCAGGGTAAGTGTGCTTGTTTTCACAGAGAAGTCAAATCACAAACACAGAATCAGTTTAGACAACCTTCGGTAACTCCATGAACCATGAACCAGTAGCAACTTTTTCAGGTATCTGAATTGTGATATCGCTACATCGGCGGACCGCGCTGCTTGTAAGCCCTATGCAAACAGATTGGAATCGACCGCAGAATCGTGAATATTTACGAACCTCAACACCAGAAATACCGACGCCAACATGTGCCGCCTGAATCATACTGACATCGTTAGCACCATCGCCGATAGCCAGGAGGATGGCCTTTTGATTCTTCTTCACGAGTTTGACGACAAGAGCCTTCTGCAACGGAGAAACACGACCTGGAGCATGTATAAACAATATGTGCTCTCGGGTTAGCAACCCAACTCACAGCAAATGACAGCCTTGCACATGATCGCAAGTTCTAAAAAGACTTTCGATGTTGGCTTCTCGAGAGCGAAAGTCAGACTTTTTCCATCTAACGTAGTTGATTAAATTTTTACAATCCGGTGAGAAAACCGAGATAGACTTGCCAATTACAAGTGCTAAATCTTCAAGTTCAAGCTCGCCAGTGCTACGCTGGTTCTTGATGGCAGCCAACCGTTTGGACAGGAACTCTTCAGTACCGTGAGCTGTTTCCTCATTGACAATGACCTGATTGTACACTTAGCAGGAAGGCTATGCATACAGGCTGAAGAGAATAACTGACGAGATTCATCGACTCGGATATCAGCCTACATGACATGCCGATATTGATAGCTGTCTCTTGTCGGTCGCCAGTCAGAACCCAAACCTACCAACGTCATTATAAACCGTATCCACTGCGGATTTATGAGACAAACTTGACACGCACCTTGATGCCAGCTTGTTGTAGTGTGTGGATGGTGTCCGGAACGCCCTCTTGGAGTTTATCTTCAATAGCTGTAGCGCCAAGTAGGAATAAATCTTTCTCGATAAGTTCAGCTGCCTGGTCAAGAGCATCACTACGACCATTGATAGTTTGGGCGGCTTGGTCGTATATCGTAGACCATTGGCGGTATTCCTGCTCGGGAATGTCCCGGGAGGCAAGGCAAAGAGTCCGAAGACCTTCGGTGGCATATTCCTGATTGTTCCGTAAATAACCGCATGATAGAGGACAATATGATTGTTACCTCGAGATGAGCCAACGTCTTTTCAGTGTAAGGTTGGTTCTTGCTTAAACGCTCCAAAATGACTGTATCTGCGCCTTTGGTAAATAGCTTGATCGTTCCATCAGGCATTCGTACGATTGTTGACATTCTCTTCCGAGTAGAGTTGAACTCGCAGACGTTAAGAATCTGGAACTCTTGCGACGCTCCTTGAATGTTGACAAAGACGGACTTCGGTTTTCGTATCTTCAATACGAAGATGAGCAACGATAGTAACGAAATTCCTGAGGGGTACGCACGTGGAACTGGTATCCCAACAGCTCAGCCCCGGCCACCAGGGCGGCCTCATCAGGACTACTAGCTTGATACTGAAGCTTCCCATCTTTTTCCTCAGGAATCACAGTATGGCAAACGGCCAGAAGCGTCAAGAACTCTTGAACAACCTCTTTCTCCCTATCCGCATCGGAGATTGATGATCCTGATGAAGACGGATCCACAAATGGATTGGAATTTTCCTCCAGCATCGCCTTCATCTCTGCAAATGTCCTCCAAGCATCTCCGTTGTCTTTGCCGTCTTCACCGTCACCTCTCCTATTTTCATCCACGACATCAGCATACGCAGTTCCCGCGATAGTGCACATTCGGAACTCCATCTCATTCCGAGTCAAGGTACCGGTTTTGTCACTGAAGACGTATTCGATTTGGCCCAGTTCTTCGACAAGGGAAGATGTTCGGCATAGTGCCGGGGTATCAGTGAGGGCATAGTACATATCAAGATCGGAATTGATGAGCTGAGCTTGTTGAAACTTGACTACCTCCATCGTGACAATCAGAGAGATTGGAATGAGGTTGTTGTATAAAATGATGAAAGTGAGGATATCTAGGTATATCAGTCAGTACCAGGCAATTAGAAGTGAGCAACAAGCATATCTGACCTTCGATGAATGTCTTCGCTGTATGAAAAACTATATTAGTATATCAGATAAAACGAAAGGAAACGGAATCAACCTCTTGCGCTAAGCGTCGTGGTCTCCACGAGATACCATTGTGCGCTGGATAGAAACCACGTCCGAATGCTGCTTCCAATCGTACTGCCAATGGATAATAGCAAAAGCAAGATAAACAGATACACGATTTGAATGTTGACCTGTCTTTCAACGGCTGTACGCTTGATTGGGGCAGCCCTGTGAACTTCTGGTTAAGAAGGCGTGAATCTTAGTACACACCAAGTACTCACGTAGCATTCCTCATCAACTTAGTTTCATGCCCAGTGAAAACGACAAGTCCGTACAGCCAAGGCGTATTTCGAATCTGTGCTCCACGAAGCAAGAGTTGATCTGGTCCCAAAGACACCTGTTTAGGTGTTCCCATACTTGTTAAAAGGTCCAAAGTGGCTTCAAAAGTATATAGCGAGTTATTGGGCTGCTCAGAGCGAAGAGATCCGCTGAGAGACGTGACCAGGTGGGGCGAAGTCATTGAAGATGTTTGGGGAGAAGCTTGCTTTAGCTTGAGGTTGGTTTCACTGCCCGACAGAAATGAACACAAATTGTCTGCGAGGAAGTATATAAAACTTACCCGTCTAGATTTGAAGTCTCGATATAACATAGCCCTTCTGGCTCACTTGAACTGAGAAGCACCATATCGGCAGGAATAAATTCATTGCTTTCCAACCGTACCACGTCGCCCACGGATATATCCTTCCACTTCTTCACCTCGAAAGTGCCTTGAGATTCAAGGACTTTGGTCTTCCGTGCGTTGAGCTCGGAGTCCGATTGGTGTCGTTTCTAAGACGGAGTTAGATAGTGAAGTTATACAACAAAAGTTTCGCCACGAACAAGATCTTCCTGCACCTCCTTGAATGCAGAAGCTAGTAGGACAACCGCCAGCGGTGCAATCGTAGTATACTGATTAGTAGGTGATACATCGGGTATCTGCTGTATACAAGCAGTGAAAAGGAAGAAAATATTGGCGTATTTGGAGAATTGTTCTACCCAAAAGTTAGTACACAAACTATTCTAGAGAGCGTTCAAGGACGCACCTGCCAAGAACTTGGGAGCGAACGTAAACAGGTTGTATTTACTCGTGGACACAAAGTTTGAGATAAACTCTGCGTTCCCAGCTCTATTATTTAGAGCAACTACCCGTTCGCCCTCCAAGACCTTTTCCCTCTGCCACGGCCATTTCCATTTCCAGGCCCGTCTTTTCGGGTTTCCCGCGGCTCTACTTGCGGTAGAGGAAGGCCCTCCAGAAAATGAATGCGAGCCTGCGAATGGCCGTTGTTTTGAAGTTTGGGTATCGTCGTCGTCAAAGTTCCAGCCCTGAGGAACGCCATCCCCGAGAGTGACTTGAGATACACCAGCCGGTAGCGCAGCAGAACGAGCTAGTGGTAGTCCGCTCTCTTGAGATTGCATTGGTAGTGGCCTTCCAAAGGCGGAATCAGGCATGTCATCGTCATCGTCGAAGAAGGGGTCCAGCAGCTGCGGGTTAGGCGAGTCTGCATAAGGAGCAGATACAGATGTTGAAGGAGGATAGCCGTTATTGTTGCGGTTGGCTGGCTGATATTGTTTTGAAGCTGGGTTCGCCTGCGAGACTAGCTGTAGAAAACCGTCGCTCATTATCGTGGACGACGTCGACGCCGACGAGAAAGAAGTATAAGTCAAAATGTATCGTGTGAAATTTCTACCAAAGTGGGCAACTTAAGAGAATGTTCACTCGCTTCTTTCTTGGTGCATCCACAATGTTGGCCTCTGTTTCTGTGCTTGGGAAACGAAAAACATCAGCTTCCAAATCAAAGGGCTATGTCCTACATCTCAATTCAAGCCCAGAGCCTCAAACTGGGCTTTCCGAATCAGAACATGAGCCTGTATCATCCAGTAAAAAACCAGTCCTTGTTAACGGCCAATTCGTGGAGGGAAATGCAAAGAAACGGTATTATTGCACTGTTGAGGGTTGTGGAAAAGCATACTCCAAGCCATCGCGTTTAGAAGAGCATTCGCGTTCGCACACGGGTATAGTGAATTTTCAACGACTTCACCTGTTAGTTTTATCACTCACTGTAATACATCAAAGCGTCCGTATACATGCAATACTTGCCAAAAATCCTATTTGAGAGAGAATCATCTACAGGCTCACGCGCGTACTCATCTCCCTGCTTCTGAAAGACCGTTCATTTGCGCGCTGCCAAAATGTGAAAAACGTTTCTGGACCCAACAACACCTACGTGCCCATGCTGACTGGCATAAGGGTGTAAAGACGTTCCCAGTACGGTGGTCACGTTCAGGAACTTTGCCTTCCGTTCTGACGTTCATTTCAGTGTCCAGAACCAGACTGTAATGAAGATTTCGCAAAACATCATCAACTCCGTTCTCATATCTGTAGTGTTCACTCTCCTTCTGGCACAAAGCCTTATCCTTGTTCACACGAAGGATGCACAAAGTCTTTTGATACCAATCAACATCTGCGTACTCATCTAAGAGTGCACAATGGTAAGTGGAATGTATGTCTTTCGTATGGCATGGTGGCTGACAAATCTTGTAGACAAGCGCTACACTTGCGTCAATCAGGCATGTTTGCCCACCGCTGTACACCCCATCATCTTCTATCCTACGTGGACGGCACTTCAACATCATACTCGTACGGCTCATCCCCCTACTTGCACGCGCGCGACATGTAATGGGCGTGAGTTTGCCTCTCAAAAAAGCCTGCGAGCGCATCAAAAGATTCATGAACAACGAGACGAAGAAGCACGGTTGGATGTTATCATTGCCGCATCTGATGGGGAAGACGAACCGCCATCAAAAAAGCGTCGAGGTGGTGAGCATGGGAGAGACTGGAAATGTGAGATGGCAGATTGCGAAAAGGATTTCAAATCCGTACGTACTCGCCCTCTTTTGTTGAGAAACTGTTTCAACTCATCCTTTCTCAGAGCAAAGCTCTTCGTGTACACCATACAGTTTGCCATCTAGGCCGAAGAGATTTCAAATGTCCTCGCGAAACCTGTGGCGCTACTTTTGGTTACAAGCATCTTCTGCAACGGCACGTTACTAGACTTCATTCCAAAAATTCCCACAAGTCTTCAACCGACAAGGACGATATTAATCAAACTGCTGGCTTTGGCTCAGAGGTAACCGCATCCGAATCCGAGCTGGACTCTGAACCTATTACAACTAAGCCAATCATGGGCATTGGGGCTATAACGGGCAGTGCATATTCTAATCGTGCTCAAGAGCTGTTGGACGCTACCAAAGCCGTTCGCTGTCCTTACCCGCATCTCCAGGAGCTCAATCTCGTTCGTTCGGAGGTACCTTACGGGAACGTTATTAAACCTAACATGATAGAAAAAGCTACTACTAGTCTTCAATGCGACTATATATTTGGCCGGGCGTATGATTTACGTCGACATCTGCGTGCGGTTCATGAGGTGGAGGTTGAGAAAGAGAGCGCTGACGCATGGGTGAGCAAAATCAAGTCAAGTATAATTTAAATATCATACATATATACCAGCATCTATTATCCTATGTGTTATGCAAACTTGTAGCTCAGTGTACACGTCCTTTACTATAGGAATGCTAAAGGCACTCCTGTTAGTGCGCAGCTTACCCAAAAAGGGCTGTGCCATTCAAAAAAATAATACATGTTCTGTTTTACCTTAACCGTCAATTGTTGACACTTGCTTCATTTACATTTCCTCTATTCGCGGGTTCCAACACACACACGAGCTTCTGCTCCCTATACTCTCTGGAGTTGGATTAAATGTCGCACATCCATCTTCGAGCTCCCTCTTCTGCCTCAGGTCGAAGGTCCAATGGTGCTTCGGGCGCTTTACCAAAATTTTACTCCGACAGACCTCATTATCACAACCGAGACTTAACATCTTGGATTATACCCTTCTCCGTAGTAATTCCTGGTGCCAGGCGAAAACTACGACTTTGGATACCCAACATACGAGGCTTACATCGAGCCAGCCTCTCAAGATTCGGAAAGAAAACAGGCTCTTTCCTCATTATCCTCGTTTATTTCCTTTTGATATTCTCCGTATTCGCTGTCGCGCACCGGTTTGGATCAAAGAAGAAGACGTGGCCAGGAGTTCCAAGCACGACGCTGGTGTTTGAGAAAGAAGATTTACAGAGAATATGGGAGTGGGAGATTGCCAGCGGTCATCATCCTTCTACTCGACCCGGTGAGCTGTCCACGATTTCTTTCTAAAATTATAGATCTTACATTCAAACCTTCAGTGCCGGCTGAATATAATCTCGAGGTCCAGCCCAAAAATCCCTCTCTTCCACATGCAGGCTCTGGCCGCGTCTACCTCGACGGTCAAAGTCGCGCTTCCAGTAATAATGTCGCGTATCCTCAGCGACCCAAGGCCGGAAGTGTCGCCGACCTAGATGTCCTTATGCGACATTGTGATTTCAACACGTATAGTGTGCGTAAATTGCTTGGTTCACTCTACTGTCACACACTCAAATCTTTACAGTACGTTCGTGACTGTTTGGAGGTCCTCCGCATAGGGGGAGGTCTAGACAATGGCAAACGGGTCCGCAGAGTGATTCCTGATGAGTGGAAGTATGTCTTCGTTGAAGGCGAAAACTCTGGACGTGCTTCTAGCACTTCACCATCACTACCTCAGGTCCCAGATTCTAGACGGCAAGGCGTTTTACGCGGAGAACATGATGCAGAAGACGACAGTGTATTCACAAAAAGCAGGCACGCTGCTTGGGAAGTCCCCCCAATACCTCTTCCCCCGATCAAAACCCCTCATACACCTTACTGCAATCCCGAGGAACCTCGAATCTTCCATATGTTGTGGACCGGCGACTTCACTGACAAACCGTATTTAGCTTTGATATCCTTTCTCTACACCCAGAACCTCGGCCTTCACGATACACAACCCTCAAGAGATATTTGTAGTCCCAAACTATGGCTTTGGATCAACCCAGGATTCATGCTCACTCTAAAAAACCCGGCCCTTAGTCGGGAAAAGTTCGATAAAATCATACAAAATCAATGGGCAGCACCATTCCTGCATCCTCGGTTCAAGGGTATAATCGAATTCAAGTTTTGGAACACTACTGAGCAGCTCGACGGTGTTTCAGAACTTCGAGATGTCTGGCGGTCCGCTCCTACGCTCTTCAATTCAGGCGGACACACGATCCATATCCCTGGAATGCCTAGGACATGGGGAGTGCACGATGAAGAAGTGACTACCGCCGTCGAAAACCAAGCGAATGCCACTTCTGCTCCTGTTAGCTACAATGAACCCGAAAAAGTGGCAGTCGTCCTTTCAGATATGGCACGATTCCTACTTTGTCACAGATTTGGTGGTGTGTATCTCGATGCAGACACCCTTTTCCTCAGAGATTGGGAAGAGCTATGGGGATGGAAAGGTGCTTTTGCGTATAGATGGTCATGGCATGATAATTACAACACTGCCGCATTGAAGATGAGCAAGGGTTCCGCATTGGGCTCATTCATACTTCGAACGGCGTTCAAGAACGACTTTGATTTTCATCCAATGACGATCACGAATTTCATGAAGGATGCATATATGGAGGATCTTCTGTTCAGACTACCTGATGCGATGTTTGATTCGGCATGGTTGAACATGGAAGGTTACCAACGCGAGAGACCTCCACAGCCGTACTTCTCAAGGTAAGGAAAACGCATTTTTCATGATCACGTAGCCTTTGACAATGTTTCGCCTACAGATTTGAAGAGTTCTTTGAGACGCCTCAACAAAACAGCGCTACGCCGCCTGTGGTAGGCTTTGATGGCTTCTTCCGAGGGGCATTTTCATATCATTTCCACAATTCCTGGTATGTCTCGTAGCTATTCTTTGTCTAGTTTCGATATCTGACCTCCTCTCCCTCATAGGTCAAGATTAAACGACCCGTCACGAAATTTCCCTGATTTAGGATCGAGATTTGCCCGTGATGTGGACATATTCGTCCCCAAACCTGTTCCACAAGACTTTAACTGGTCGACGGTGCTTAAACGGACTTTCGAGGCGTATATACGTGGAGAGATTCCAAACATGTATGGAGAATGGATAAAATATTAATCGTATGATCGTATGTAGACTTAACCACTCAAACACACTATTACTTATATCAATTCGCATAAATTGTGCCTCGAGAATAATGAAAATGACGCAGGCCTGTGTTGGCACGTATGGGCACACAGACTGTCGGAATTTTACTTCCAACCAGCCACTGGAACCTCTTGAGTTTTCTGTCAAAGCTGAATAAACATTGATCCGTCACGAGCTACAAAGACTCATGAAATGCCTTCCTTGTGTCAAGCTTCCATTGCGTCTCTCAAAACCTGTCCCAGATAGGAACCTCGAACCCAGTTCGCTGTCCTCGTGCATACATTTCACAGCTTCTTTCGCTGACCAGCTGAATGAAAATATAATATCAAGATTATCTGTGACCCAGCCTCGACTGGCAATCAACATAGAAGCTGTTCGTGCTAGAATGAAGAGAAATGAAGAAATATTCTATAATTACATTTCTACCCGCTAGGTCCTTCCTTCTCCATTGCCCCAGTCCCAGTGTTCCCAAGTTGCTTTGAAGGGCGCGGTCGCAGAGTCAAAAGATGTCTCCTTCACTATCTCAGCCCAAAGCGTACTTTGTTTCGTTGTTCTGTGAGGCTATCTTTGCCGGTGCGGCGCTTCCTAAAGTTTCCCCGCATTCATCACTGAATGTTTCGTGGACAGGTCTGTACACGTTTCTATTTTGTGCAGCGATTTATCTTCTGCTGTGAGTAGCATGTTGATCATCTCAACGTTCGTACCTTGCAATTGACAATGTAATCATCAGGCATCGCCGCAAAAGACATCCAAACAGCGCAAAGAATATCATGATAGTAATGACGATCATCATGTATTGCCTATCGATGCTACACCTGGCGTTCTCATTGGAGATTAACCTAGTAGCGTTGTTTGACCAAAAGGCTTCTACACCAACAGACAGTGTTCCAAAAAGTGAAGAGAATACAGAGAATGTATTTGCTTGTACGCCGATTGCAGCGGAAGCTCTAAATGTAATTCTGAACCACAAACACGCACTTGATCAAGCTGATTAAGGTGGTCTTTCCAGTGTATCCTTGGGGATTCTATAGTGATATGGCGGACATGGACCCTGTGGAATTGCAGTTGGAAAGTCATATATCTCCCTTGCATTCTCCTGCTAGGCGGTCTGGGTAAGTGGCTCAGATACCTTGAAACGGTGTATTCAATCAAATCATTAGTTGCCGCTGGGTTCTTGGTTCACGCTATATTTGTCTCTCTGGTCGGGCAGTCTTTGTTTAATCCACAGACTATTGGTGCTATAGTGGCTTTTGGAGTTCTCACTAGTATGATAAATCTCTATGCTATCGTGCTCATCGGTTATCGCGCATGGTGAAGCTTTACCTTTGATTCCATTGTCTCTTTCTGATATCTGGACTACAGGACCCATACCCAACACATGAAAGTGTTTTCTGGTTCAGAAAGTCTTGCGGGTGGATTCGGAGGTCGTTACCTTAATATCTTCCTCATCTTCGTCGAATCGGGGTCTATTTACTGCACTGTTCCGGTATGACGCTTGCGCTCAATGATTTCGTTGACTAAAGAAATTATCATTCCAACCAACTATACAACAGGTCCTAATGATGATTCTTTTTGGTGTCTCAAATAATGGTGTTTATGTAGTGATAGGCATTCTTGCTCAGATGACGGTCAGTGACCTTTTCGGAGCCGTATGAAAGGGTACATTTAACTGACGAAATTTTTTGCTACTCACAGGGCATCTATCCCACCGCAATCATTGTCTTGGTCTGCTTACAGCTAACTCAACACGATAGTATCACCCAGGCGGAGTTGGCTATCAGTACCGGGAGCCATCAGTTGCAACGAATGGACCCCGAATATACTCTAACTATTCCGGAATCGGTGTCAAGTGCCAGTAGTACATCATTTGTACCCCAAGCTATCAGAGTCCATACAGTGAAAGATAGTATGGATGATAGTATGGATGACTTTCGAAGTAGTCCGAAGCGTATGGAGTTCGAAAAAATCAGTTCAGCGTAGACTCACCTCACCATTTCTTAAATGTACGTTTCCTATGTATTAATCAGTCATTAAGATTAAGATCTTATAAAACTCAAAAAAGTGTGCTGCTAGTAGCGGACCTCGTCCACCGTAGTAGAACAAACTTGTTCAATACAAGGCTTACAAACGGCACAATATAAAGTAAGAAAGATTAAACAAGGTCAGATTATTCAGTATAACTTTCAGCACCTACAACTCTAGCAGCTATGAGAACTTTGAGAAATGACGAATAAGATGGTATCCATTAAGTTATGATGCACAGAGCGCACACTGTCACGGTCCGTTGTACACTGTTAATATGCATTGCAGTCCTAGACCGATCTTCAACGACCTGCGATGATTCGAAAAGAGAGGAGCGGATGCGAGAGGAAGACATCGAAGGGAGAGCCAGGTTCAATGAATCAGATAAATTGATCAATTTATCGGCCGCTAATATGCGTACCAGCCAACTCTCGCTCGAGCATTTCGCTCGGATCATCCATGACGGGACTAGGTGGTCGCTTGCTTTGCGGAGGCGCAGTGAAGTTGGACGTGGTCCCTTCTTGTCCCTGCATCGGGGAGTTGAGAATTTCCTCTCGAGTAGGTATCGGGAGACTAGAAAAAAATGTAAGTAACTCAAGAAAAGGTTAGAAATATCAGCTAATACCTGTCTTGTCTTCGGATTTGACTCGCAGCGCGAGCCTGAGCGCGTACTTCCGCGCGGAACGCGTTGACTTCGTCGACAATCAACTTCTTCATACCGTCGATACTGTCTTCCTCCTCGAAACTGAAATCGAATTTCTGCAAACATCGGACTGAGTTCCTCTCATTGCGAAATATTTGAGAGATATTAGTACGGACCGAATGGCAAAGAGGCTCATCAGTTGGATCATGCCAAACTTGCAAGTATGGATGGTTAAGCGCTTGTTCGCAGCTGATACGTTTAGCCGGGTCAAAGCATAACATTTGCGACAACAAATCAATGGCAAGGGGATTGGCGTGTGGGTAAAGCGTAGAAAAGGGAACCCGAGGCTTGATAGGGAGAGAGCGAATGTAATCTTGAGCCTGCAAAGAGAATGAATATGGATTGTTGAGATTAAGCAATGGGCATACTCTAGGTGAACCGACACGTCTCAGAGTGTCCTCGGAAGGCGTTCCAAGATAATGCAGAATTTGATTCAATTGGTCAACGTAGCTGTTTCAAATCAGATTGAAGTGACATCGAAAAGCAATTGGGTAAACACGTACTCTCGACCTTTGAAGATGGGCTTCCCACCTAACAACTCAGCAAGAATACATCCGACTGACCATACATCGATGGCAGTGGTCTGTCAAAATGTTTAACGACATGAATGTGATTCATGAAGCCCGAACTCACGTAGTTGGCGAAGCTCAGCATGATCTCGGGAGCCCTGTACCATCTCGTAGCGACGTATTCCGTCATGAATCCTTGATTGCCAGCGACTTTGGACGTTCCACTTCCAGGAGTGTATCCTCGGGCAAGGCCAAAATCGCAAATCTTGAGCTCGCAGTCCGCATTGACGAGTAGGTTACCAGGCTTCAAGTCTCGGTGCAAGACATTGGCGGAATGAATGTATTTTAATCCGCAAAGGGTTTGGTAAATGAACGATTGAAAGTGTGCATCAGTAAGAGGTTGGCCTGAACGAATCTGTGATAGGATGAGTGAAACCACAAGTCTCGCAGTCTGGTCGATCTTACAATAGCGTGTAGATCGGCCTCCATCAGCTCTTCCTGTAGAGATTGTCAAAAGGAATGTTTCCTGCTGTGATAGGTCAACATACGTAAAGATACACTTCATCAAAATTGCCACTTGATTGGAATACAATGTCCATATCATAAAGGCTAGTGATCTGAGAGGAGCGTTAGAATTTTCCAACATTGAGAGGCAATGGTGGAAAAATGGAAGGACTCCGCGATCTCGCAATGATCACTCCTCGTTAGGGGGTACGAAAAACAAGGCCCTAGTATTGGCCGAACACAATGATAGATGAAAATTCACGAACATTTTTGTGTCCCCTGAAGTGGTGCAATAGCCTGAATGTCCTAGTGAGTCCGAAAGTTATCGATTGACAACGATGTCCAGTACCTGATCTCCCTCAAGCACCGCTTCGTAAGGATGCGCTATACGTCCGATATAAAATCGAGTCGGGTTGGACGGGAGGATAGACGAACCTTAGTGTTGATATTCGTGATTTTCTTGATTGCACAACCATCTCCAGTTCGTCGATGTCTTGCGGCGACAACACAACCATAAGCGCCCTGACCGAGCTCCTTGACGAATTGATACTCAGAATCAACGACAAAATTGGAGTTGAGGGCTGTAAAGCTGTGCCTTTGCATCGTTCACGGCGAAGAGAAGGTGGTGATAGAGAGATAGATAGATGGAGGATGTAGAAGTATAAAACAGGTAGGGATTACCGCGCCACCGGCAGGCGCCTAATAATCCAGTGACCTCCTTCAACTTCGGAATGACCACAGGTTGTTGAGGGACACTGCCCTGCATAATTATCACGTCCTGTAACGGTAGATTTGGTACAGCTTCACTCAATAACAGTTTGTCTTTGTATTAGAACCAGTTCAGAACCCATACCTAGGGCATTTCTAGTAATGTTTTCTGGAATTAATCTCATAATTGAAACCAAAATCATACCAAAAGGTATGGAAATACAATCACAATACATGAATCCGCCACAATAATACAGAGGTACAGATATTCTAGTGAAAAAAGCAGGTCACCAATTACTTAGCATCATTTGTGCACATTCCTATTCAGAGTCGTCAAACACAAGACAAAACCTCGAAAAATAATGCCCACCTTTAATCGATTCAGTCCATGAACAATGGCAACATTCACGACAGTCTTCAACCTCCTCTTCACCTCCGCTTTACCGATCGTCAACTGATAACTTCCAGAACAATGACACCACCGGCTGACATGGTCCTCTTGAATCTGCTTGCACTTGGTACATTTCAGATCCTGCCCTGCAAAATTCCGCTCCATAGCCCAGACCATGCGAATGAGCGAGAACTCAATCAAAGTTCGGTCGTATTCGCCTCTACAGCTCGAGCATATCCACTTTGGAGTTTCGCCTGAGGTGGGTTGCAAGTCGGGGTCCCGACAAAAGTCAAAATCCTTGAGTGCATCACAATGTTTGCAAGGGACATTGGATAGTTTGAGTGGCTCGCAAGGATTCCGGAATACAGCTTCAGATGCAAACTCCTTGACACCGACCAAGTCGAGAGCATTCCGCTTCACTAAGCCTATCTCGACATGATATTCCTTCGCGAGCTGGAACATTGCACAAGCAAATTTGACAAACTCAAGCGGTGGGTTAGACATATGCAGATGCGAGCCCGGAAGAACAGGAAAGTTCCAGTCTGATGCAGTTTCTGCATTCATCATCGCTTCCCGGTACTGCTCTTGAATGGTTCCGACAGTTTTGAGCATGCGCCGTGTCAGTTTACGAGCAATGAATTGCTGAACATTTTCCATCTCGTCTTTCGTATGAGGATCGTGTTGAGTGGCGCTCGGTGGGTCACCATTTTGAAGAGGGCGACCATTTTGAAGAGGGCGAAGAGGCACACGTGCTGTTTCGTTTGTCTTTTGGCGAATTTTGAAAAGAGAGACAATGAAGTACTGGATGATGGATATGAACTGTTTCTGGGCTGGCTGGGGAAGAAATTCTCCAATGTTCAGGTTCATTGCAATGGACAACTCCTCTGGTGGTTCGAGTGCCAAAGGGTCTTCACATACGATACCGCCCCAATTGGCCTGGTCTAGGAACAGAAGATAATCGTAAAAACGGTCAGTACGAAGGAATACATGTTGGAAGAGTTCGTGCGAGGTGACGGCGGTATTAATGTATGTTGCATATGCATGGGCGGTACCCGGGGGTTTTGATGTTGCGAGGATGATCTTACTAAAGTCAGCATAAACAACATGGGACCCTAAACGTTTGAATTCTGCTAGAAGCTGCACAAATGTTTTCCGCATAAGGCCGTGCACGAATCGATGGATACTGGGATCGTACATATTCGATGCACTCGAACTGACCCAGCGCCAGAAGTGGTCCACAGTCAGCACGGAAGGACATTCCAGTCCTTCCAACTCATTTCGTAGTCGATCTGTAAGCCATGACTTGACCATTGATTTCAGGATACCGAAGGTCTGGACAGGAACATTGGATTCGCCCAGAGAGATATCCTTTTGTCCGTCACCTTGGGCATACTCGTCCAGCGTACGCGAAACGGAGTCAAATGCGGTGGAGCCACCACTTCCCTCAAGTTCGTTGACAACTAAAGAATGTACAACGGAGTTGATCGCCAGATTCCGCACCGCAATCTCGAGGCAGACATTCGAATACGCCCCCGGCACTGCGAACTCTGTCTTTGGAAGGTCTTCGGTTGGCCGTTTGTCGGTTTCCATCCCTCCAAGATCAGGAAGCTCACTCGAAGACCACCACAACAATGTATCCTGTTGAACCAACCGACGAGCGAAGCTGACATCGGACAGGTATAGAGGCTGATCACCTTCGATGTGTCCAAGAGGTATGTCATAGTATTCCGACAATGCCATTGACCTCTCTAGCCAGCCTCCCACGGAAAGGTATCGGTTCAACATTTTCCCCACGATATGAGACTGCCAGGGAAAGACGTCCAGAGTGTGGGCGGATTTTGCTTTTGCCATTGAGAGAACAGGGAAATTCGCAAGCTTCGGGATATTCATCTCGAAATAAGAATTGTCTTTACTGGAGGACAAGACAACGATCTGGTTCTGGTCTTCCGCAACGCCTAATTCTCGAGAAATAGCCTTGAGAGCGGTGATATCAGTGGAATGGTAGGCGGTGGTGAATTCCCTCGTGTCAGGATAAGTGAATGAACTGGTCTGGCCAAAACGGTCATCACGCTTTTTCTTGAGCTCTGTGTAGGTCTCTCGCAAACGAGGGATCGCCTGTCTTCGAGTAGCGGGATCAACGATATGCAGTTTGACCGGCCCTGAAGAGAAGAAAATCGCAAATACATGGAGAGGGGCATTCGCAGAGCAGGCATGGTAGATGAATATGTACTTTTGGTTTCTGCCACCCCTCATGTATTTATGCCTGGAATTCCCGCTTGATAAAGGCGTCTCAAGTTGGTGTAGGTCAAACCCAATGGCTTCTGCACGGTTCAAAGTCATGCTGCTGTCTGTGGACTCACATATACGCCCGAGTTTCAGCAAAGCGCGTACCACGAGTGGAACCTAAATAATCAGTACCTAATGATGAAGAAGCTATGACGCACTTACTTGAAGTTCGAAGACTCCGTCAACGTTCGGATCGTTGGTGAGATCTATGAAATGTTCACCGATCTCGTGGTAGAGGTCCTCTCGAACAGTAATCTTGTACAGATTTACACAAGGAAGATCTCGAGGCAGATTGCGTGTAACCTTCTCGTATGAATAGAAATCTTTTCGGAATACTTCCTCTCTTGGAGTACGGAGGTGTACATAGAATTCCCGCGCTATGCGCAAAGGCAATGGTATGAGTTCTGAGTCGACCGAAAGCCACAGCATGAATCTCCCCAGGGTCCCGGTAGGACGAATTTGCACAATGTCCCATTTTCGGCTGGCTCGTACCTTCACATTACTGAACATAGAAGGCACTACGATAGATCCTGGGTCGAGTCCCTCACGCCTCCGTTTCCAGCGAGGTCGCATAGCCTTCAACCAGGCAGAGTAGTTGATTTTGGGATCGGGCAGTTGTTTGTCTTCTTTGGCAGCCTCTACTTCAGGCGTAGCTTTTCGGACGACGCGAGGTTCAGATGGAGCGAACAATGTTTGAGTAGCTGAACCTTCGCCAAAGTCCTCGATGTCCATCAGTTGTGTCTCTTCGTCCTGCGTCTCAGCATCACCACTTGGTCTGAAAAAGTCTGTAAGCTTGTTCTGCTTAAACTTGTCAATAGTCCCTGCAACCCGGCGATGTAGCCAGTCCGGATGATGGATGCGAGGCACCGGGTTGGAAACCTTTTGCATCGCTGCGGGGATAGTGATAAGCTTCTGAATCACCGAGCCTAGGCGCTCGATGTAGTAGTTCCAATCGAGAATAGATCGAAGATCAAAATCGAGGAGACTGCTATCTTTGAGCCACTTTCGAAGGTAAGTCCGCTTCACGCTTTCCTCCGCCGAGAAAATAGCAACTGGAACGGCACGATCTGTAACAGGAGCACCAAAAGGTTTGGCAGATATAATGAACTTGCAAGCCAAGCCTTTGTCCTTGACCATCTGGTCACCCAAGAATTCAGCTAAACGTCTGGCCGTACTGATTGATGTGGATTTTTGGCCGCCATACTCCGCTAAAGTCTTCGACATGCTCCGATTTTCGGCAATCAGTTCTACCAACTCTTCATCCGTCAGTGTTACGGCCTTGCTGAACAGCACATCGAGCCATTGGTCAGCAACCTGCGCCACAGCCTGATAACATTCCTCTGTTGTCGACCCCAACAAGAACTTCTCAAAAATCTGAGACTGGAAGTGTTTGATCAGCTGCAGTTCACCTCGACGCTTGACTTCGAATCCTTTGAGTTCGGCTAATGAACCATCATCGTTGAACACCGCATAACGTTTCTTCAGAAGTTTATCTTCTTCCTTCGAGGAGGGTAAGATCATCGCTTTATAAGGTCCATCTAGCTCGAAGAAAATCGAATTTTCGCTGTGAATTTTGTACTCTCCGGTTTCGGGATCAAGATCATGATATTGTTGATTGGTGAATTTGGCATGGACGAGGTGGTTAAGCATAGTACAAGGGTATGAGAAGCCGATCGATTTCCCGTTGTCCAACTTGAACTGGTAGTTTTCGGGGAAGACCCCAGGAAGCATACACCAGATACCGTCGGTATCCAACTCTAGAGGTCGTCCAATCTGCTCAACCAGCGCTCGTGCCATTTGAATAATGGTAGCGCCAGTCAAGCAAGTGATTCCAGCCATCTCCATAGAGTGCCAACGAGCACCCTTCCGCATGACATATCCATAGAAGGAATTCAAAATGCACTTGTGTGCTAGCTGAAGAGAATCATACAACACGATCATCTTCCTTGCCTCATCAACTTCTGCAAGGGAGCGCCCTTCATTGATGACGGTATCAAGGTTTTTCTTCCACGTTTTAAGTAGTCCTTTATACTCGTATCGTCGATCTCGGAACCTTCTCACAGTGTCAACGTAGAACGGATTTTCTCGCTGGCAGACGATAGACTCTCTGTTCTCCACTTTCGTGTCCTTAGTCTTCTTGTACACCTTCCGTGAGTAATCGCCCAATCGTTTATGCAACAGCGCAGTCTGCTCGGCTGGAGAAAGATCCGCATATCGGCGCTGGGGACCATTTGGACGCTTTGAAGGGAAAATTTCTTGGTTGAGTGCATGTCGGATCATATTGTACTCGTCGCGGTGGGAAGGAAAAAATTCTCCCCGCCATGCCCATTCCAATCTGCGGTCGCATGTTTTGCCCGGGCGGTTATAGTCGCAGACGGCGCATACAGATTCGTCGACCATCGAATCCGGCTGTAGTCGATTGGACAACATTATGTTGGGATACATGGCAGCTACATCCAAGTGGTAAATCAAAGGATTGTCTGTTCGCTTTGGATCATCCCGCATTATTTCGAGCGCAGATTGAATGGCAGATTTGACTTCATCATAGTTAGTGACTTTGTCCATTGAACATCTGGATTCTTCGACGATGCAAAATGTCAGTGCGGCGTCGAGATCGTCGATGAGCTACGAGGCCATTAGTTTAGAGACCCCTCCAAAAGGAACATACATTACCTCTTGGACAGCAGAAGGAATGATCTTGAACTCTGTGGGGATATCACTACGGAAGACCCCTGCTTCGAGGGCTTCAACGTGACCACCAACATACGTTTCTGATGCCAGAAGATGGCCATCGTAGAAATTTCCGAGCTCCTCCTCGTGTCTATTAGGCATAATGATATGACCTCGATACGCTTCCACCTATTTCAATCAGCAGTCGGATTGGAAACTCGGGATTTGGGTCGAGGACTAACCATCAACAACGTTTCGCAAAGAGTCCCACTGCCTTTTCTCAAAACCTCGTCAGGATTCAGCGGAATGATGTTGCAAAGAGAGAAAATGAAGGGATGCACGTATTTCATATATAAATAGTAGGTTGCGACAGCATCTGACACGGAATATTGCGCCAGTGTTTGGGGTTGTTCGATAGCGTAGCTATTGAACAAGTTAGGTCGGCGAAGATAGAAGAGCGAATGGATTTACGGAGTCATTAGTTCTGGGTCCAACTCTATAGGGTTGTAGCCTAACTTCGAGGCAGTCACAGCTTTTAAGCCTTGACTTCCTTGAGGCAAGTAGGAATCGCGCTTGACCCAACGGAAGCAGTCCATATGGACACAAGTTCTCGATTTATATTCATCTTCAGAATCTTTCGCGAAACCAGTTTCAATGTACATGTCAATTCCGTTGATTTTTGCCCTAGCGTCGAGAAAAGGGAAATCGAAGAAATCGCCGTTGAAGGTGGCCATGACGGTCGGCTTCACGTCTTGGATATGAGTGAAAAAGCGTCTGATCGTCTCAGCCTGGACAAGACGTGAACAAAAGGATTAATCAAAGCGAAGAAGTGACGCACTTCGTTTGGTTCATTGAATATTATGAAGGGACCCTCGTATCCTTCCATGGGTGTATACTCGAAATCGTCGATATCCTCGCTCACAATCTCTCGGTTAGTGATGAGATATCCCTGACCATCCACCATATACGAAATCATCATGACTTGGTCTGTCTCCCGGTCTGGGAACTTCAACGGCGCTTTGGTGGTTTCGATATCGTAGGCCATGACCACAGGGTCCGCACGTTTGACACGTTCAGCATTGTGCCGGAAAGCAGGCTGGCCAGCAGTAAAGCTCACTACATACCATAGTCCGACACGAATGTCGTTGTCGATAGCCACCCGTAGATAGTAAGGAACATCATATTCCCGAATGTCGATGATAGCCTCTCGGGCGTCCAATGTCCCGTTTCTGGAAGGGCCAGCGTTACCCCATCCTTCCTCTTCGAATGCAATATCCATGCTTGCAAAGTTCGTCGAAGTCGCGTTGACAACCTCAGCATACGCGTCTACTGCATCGCGTTTTGCTCCGTTAGCCAGAGCCAAGGGGAGGAGTTCACGACGGACAGTTAGCAAGTCCGAAACATTCCGGAAGCAAAGCTGAAGATAAAGGCGACGGTAACCCATGAGATGATTAGGAAGTTTGAGATCTTCTTTACGGTCGCGTACGATGCGACAGATAAGACCTTCATATTTCTTGTTTAGCCATTCCTCAACTGAGCTCTCCATGCCAGACTGTGGGACTATCACGATCAAGAAAATCTTTATTGCAGGAGAGAGCTGACCTTGCAAGCGATATAAAAATAAGGCTCATACTGATACGTGCACTTGAACATTTGTCCGTCGTCTTGGATGAAGTAGTATTCGACAGCCGCTTTTCCAGATGGCCATTCCGCGTCTTTGACAAGAGTCTACGTGTAGTATAAATATGAGAGTCTGAAACAGACAATGAGCAAAATGCTACGCACGGGATGCATGTTCACCAACCAGCCTTCTTTTACTGCACCTTCTTGTATCAACCCGAAGCCCAGTTTCTCGTCAGTCTCATTGCTGACTTTGACTTGTTCAAATCTTTCTGCAAGCTGTGTGCCGTCATCTTCACGTCTCGGAGCGTCGTCCGTCTTTCCTCTGCCTTTTCCTCGTCCTCTACCTCTCCAAGAACCTCCTCGATAACCCGCAGCACGAAACGAGCCACGATTCCCACCTCGTGCAGAAGATAGTCCAAAGCCACGACCTCTCGCCATGAGTGACTAGTGCAGGAGAACAGTGATTTAAGCGTCGATGAGAGAACGCGTCTGTGACAACTGTGTAACCCGTCGCACGAACCACGTGCATTGTGACTGCTTGAACAAATCGATACTGTAAATACTATCCACCGGTAAAGATACGGCAAGAGGGTAACCTTCAAGCTGAGTGCAGCCTAGCACAGGCTCGCGCAAAGGCAGCAGGAAGCTCAGGATCCACTACCAACATAACACATCGCCAAAAACTGCAGAGAACCAACGCTTGGACACGTGTGAAAACTTATTTCATAAAACATGTTCCGTTTCTCGCGCCTGCCAATTCCAAAATAGCCATAAATGGGTCATTCTCGCTCTGAATCCTCAATTGCTGCCACTCCAATGATTTCTGACTCTTCGGATGAAGAGAACCTTGTGCATGAGCACGACGATGTCACCAACGGATTCGACTCCATTTCTCGCTTTGGCTCGCCTTCGATGTCTTCAGTTCACGATTCACGGCCAGAGGTTGACGATGATAGTGTCACTTGCCTTTGGGATGACTGTGGCCTTGTGTTCACGGAATTACAGGTATTCATTGATCATATACACAACGGTTTGCACCTCTGTCGGTTAAGTGATTTTGATGAATGATGCTCACTGTATACCTTAGGACACATTGGCGTCAACAAATCAAATTATACCTGCGAATGGGCTACATGCCATCGGAGAGGCCTCTCACAGACTTCGCGTTTTGCGCTCATATCCCATATTCGGTCACATACCGGAGAAAAACCATTCGTATGCTCGTTGCCAGGCGCGTTCTACTCCATCCCTTGAAAGTGTTATCCTAAAGTTAGTTTCTGCACAGAGTGTGACAAGTCCTTCACCCGGTCTGATGCTCTAGCCAAACACATGCGTCTGCAACATAACATTGAACCTCCAGCACCAGGTCGTGGTGGAACCCGTAAGCGCAAACGAGACGAAGCATCCCCGCCCCCAACCAATGGTGTGGCGTTCGCTAGCGGAAGCGGTTCAAGGTCACTGAAAGTTGAACAACCTCAGCACAACTCAGAGCCTATGGATGAAGCTGACTTGGACTATGAAAACTACGTCCGTGCAGAGACTGTTCATCGGGTACCTTCAGTCGGCGAGGAAGAACATGCGCTCGATGTTCTCCCACCCTACCTTAAATCTCAGTACGACCCGTCTACGAGGCAAATTATGGGGCGTTCCCCAGAAATGACACTGTATATCTTGATGAAAGCAAAACACAAATATGCTTTAGAACAGCAGGAGGCTTTGCTGGACGAATTGGCATTGGCAAGTGCAGAATTGGTCAGGGTAAGGGCGGAAAAGGATGCGACGATGGATAGAGTGCTGCATGCCACGTTCGGGTATGTTGTGTATCTTTTCCGGTTTGGAATTCCCATTCAACCATGTTCCTCGTAGCCCTGAAGCAGAATATATCACAAAACCCCCACAAGAATCTGCATCAATGATCCTAGAAGAGAGGGCTAGTCCGATATACACAGGTGATACTGATTTGCGACGTTGAGATGCTATCTCTTTTTATCTTATGACCGAACAATCTAATTCCCGTATTCACATCTTGTTGGACTCCCCCAGCTCTCCAGTTTCGCTAGGCCTTGAACTGGAGTATATACTAATGCCTCATTCTTGTGGAATCATAATATGCTTCGCCTTGCTTTCCGTAAATCACTTGTACTGCTACTTCATGTATAATGAATGTACTGTCTCCAAACAGGCTTTTCTGTGTAACGACGTCGAAGCCAAGTTCTGTTTAGACCGAAGCAAAACTGAGGAAATTTTGGATCAAATGATGACTTGGTGTGTGAGGTCCTTGAAAGCTTTGAGATTCTGATAAGTAAGGGATGTGCGATTGACTACACCCAGAGAGAACTAGAAAATGCGCTCGTCAAGTGAGTCACTAAGGCAAGGAGCTCACGTGCGAGCCAGACTGGTCTCGATTCAGACGACGACAATCGGCACCTGAAATCCATTTATCTTCATTTTTGTCACTGAGAGAGCAACTACACATTTCTTGGTTCTCAAATTGAACCATGGATTTCAGCTCTCCTACGCCATCTCTGACTCCAAGCGTCGGTTCACCTCCTCCCTTCATTCCTGTACAACCGGATCACTTTTATCGCTCGGATGACAGCACTGCTTTGCCGTCGTCTCCTCGCTTTCTGGATGGCACAACTTGGTTTGAACCAGAAGATGATCGTTTGGCTTCCCGTGGAATTCCCGTGTTCAAACCGACGATGGAAGAATTTCGAGATTTTGAAGCATACATGAACAAGGTAGAACGTTGGGGTAAATACAGCGGTATAGTCAAAGTTATTCCTCCCAAAGAATGGTGCGTTGGAAAATCTCTACAGTCTACTTCACAATAATTTCCTTGAATAGGAGAGATGCCTTGCCCTCTGTCAAAGAGCAACTATCTTCTGTCCAGATCAAAACACCGATAGAACAACTCATGCTTGGACAAACCGGCCTCTTTCGTCAACAAAACATGGAGAAACGTAGAACGATGAGCGTGCGCGATTGGGCAGAGCTCTGTAGTCAACCAGATTATCGTGCTCCAAGTGTTGACGAAGTTGGTCTTCATGGGCGGACAACTGTTAAAGCTAAGACGCGGAGAAACAGAAAGTTCAAAGTTGCCGCTGAAGCCGCCGACCCTGATCAAGTGCACATTAAAGAAGAGCCAGTCGATGGTCTATCGCACAGCCATGCTCTGCTCTCTCATTCGGCTACACCTGTTGGCGACGAGGACATCAAGCCCAGCGCCAAAAAGAGTAGGAGACACCAATCAAAGCTCACCGAGACGGAAAAGATAGAGAAAGATGCTTCATTCCTTGCAGCTTTTGATCCTACCTCTGATTGGCTGCCTCACAACACAAAACCCGAGGATTACAGTCCCGAATTCTGCGCGAAGCTTGAGAGGCACTATTGGCGTAATTTAGGTCTAGGAAAAGCCCCGTGGTACGGGGCAGATACTCAAGGTGTGTTGTATCTATATTCACCTCTCGAAACATCCACTCACCATGGAAAACAGGCTCACTTTTCACCGACGAAACGAAGGAATGGAATGTAGCTCATCTTGAGTCAGAGCTCTCTCGACTTTTGCCCTCAAGCGACAGAGGACTACCGGGTGTCAATACCCCTTATCTCTACTGGGGAATGTGGAGGGCGACCTTCGCTTGGCACGTTGAAGACATGGACCTGTTCAGTATAAATTACATCCATTTTGGCGCACCTAAATATTGGTATGCTATACCCCAAGGAAGAGCAGGTGCACTTGAACAAACAATGCGAAGTAAGATTCTTTGAGCAATTCTTAATCTACTTGAATGCTCATTTGGATATAGGTTACTTTCCTGAAGACACTTCTCAATGCCCAGAGTTCCTTCGTCACAAGTCATTTCTTGCCTCGCCTACGTTGTTGGCCAAATCAGCGTGCAAGCCCAATACCGTGGTTCAACACGCTGGTGAATTTATCATCACCTATCCTAGAGGATATCATGCCGGTTTCAATATTGGTTTTAACTGTGCAGAAAGCGTCAATTTTGCGCTGAAGAGTTGGATAGATATAGGCAGAGTTGCAAAGGCTTGCAGATGTATTCCGGACAGGTGTGAATTCTTCATCTACCGGCAGTAACATATCATCTCACATTTTGCTTAGCGTCGTTATAGACGTTGATCAGCTGATATCAGACCGCGAGAGAGAGAAGGAATTCGCAGAAAATTCGTATCCTGTTGCAAAACGTAGCGCCAGACGGTCATCCACCAAATCTTCTTCTTCAATCCTTTTTGAGGAAGAGGAAATTCATGTGTCTATACCACAGTTGGCAACAAGCAAACGCAAGGCTACTTCTTACGCAGATCGTACACCAGCTGCAAAGAAACGACGCCATCAAAAACTCTCACCCATTACGCTACCCCCCGTCGCTTCCTCTTCGCAGGCTATCGAGACCAAATCAGTGCCTAGACTTTCAATCAAGTTGAAGTTGGGCCCAAAACCCGTAACGGATGTGTTCCCGTGTTGCCTGTGTGTCTCCACCAGTAGTGAAGGGCTGCTCCATGTTCATGATCCACCTTCTGGTCGGAAAGAAGCGTTGGAAGCATGCTCTAATCCTTCCATCTGGATGGCCCACGAACAGTGCGCCAATATTGTTCCGGAGACTTGGGTCGATGAGGTCGAAAATGTGCCTGGTGAGAAGGAAAAGATGGTTTTCGGCGTAGACGGTGTTGTGAAAGATCGATGGAATCTCGTATGGCTTAATTTCCCTGACTTTTCGAACTTTACTTATCCTGTTCGAAATTTTCCTTCAGAAATGTTCTGCGTGCACCAGGGTCCGACCAAAGGCGCATGGAGCTCCTATTCAGTGCACGAAAGGTAAATGCTTGAAAGCATTCCACGTGTCTTGTGCACGCGAAGGGAAAGATAACAATATCATGTTCAACGTTCTACGGGAAGTGGAGAAGGAAGTCGTTCTGGTCGAGACCGATGGGGCAAACTCAAATCATGTCCCTTTACTCATGCAGGTCGATGGGCCTTCCGCAGCTCCATCTACGGACATCGACAATGATCTCGAGCGGTCGAACGTGATCAAGGTGATTAAGAAATCAGAAGTGCAGGTCTTATGTCCTCAACATAACCCAGTTCGTCGTCTATGTGTCCACCCAATCTGATACTCAATGTGCGAGTTTAGGCTGTTGCAGCTGCTAGAAAAGCGTCGAAGCAAGACAGAATAAAAACGGACTTGCTTGCTCTTCCGCCAATGTCGCGTATCAAGCTTCGCGTTAGTGCCGGCGTCTTCGAGGTATCCCTCGTTCGAGTTTTGGAAGAGGCAGGATCTGTCGAAGTTCTGTGGGACCGTGGGTCAAAGAGAGAGTTCAAGTGGAGTAGCGTTGTTTTCGGGAACACAGACGGTCCAGTGTTACAAAAGCCATCGCAACCTGCAACAGATCCTCCTTGTGAGTATATTCAGATTTATCTAAGCATTCGCGCTGAGGTAACATTTTTTTCAAAAGCTGCCAATGACGCTACTTTGAATTCATTGATGAATCATCCTGAGATATCGGTCCCTACCGTCTCAAGCTCAACCAGCCCTGCACATGGACCGTCACTTCCGCAGTATCCTTATGCAGCCTACAATCTGTACAATTATGGGAAATATACACCTCGGCCCTCTCATGCTCCTTACGGTTCTCAGAATGCGGGAACCTCATACACCAATCACAACTTAGGAACCTTGTCGTCTGCGTATACCGCTCCAAGTCATCATAACGCAAGCTCAAACCCATGGCAGCAGCACTACCAACTTTTCACGCAATATCGATCTTCTCCTGCCTATGTTGCGCCACAATCGTCAACCCAATCTGGTTCTCCTTACCTTATCCCCAACCAGGCATTTTCGTCTCATGCCTCTTCGGGCACTCCGACTCCGATATTAAACCCGATACCAACGCTCTCATGCAACGTTGATCACAACAGCGAACATCCTACGCAGCCTAGTGCTCGTCCAAGTCCGATAAGAACGCCCTCCGACATTGACACACCTATACAAACGAATCCTCCTTCTCTCCCTTCTCCGATGATGCAAAACCCTTTGTTGGGCCCTCTGCTGCATTCCCAAAGTCAAACCCCCTCCGTTGCACCTACACCGCCTCAAGATCACAATGTTTCAGCCAAGGCTTCGAATTTGGGTACAGTCTTTGATTTCGACGCCCTCAAATCTTTGTCCCCAGAGCATCTCGCCCAGCTCCTTCGGGATAATTCTCAGCTACGAAATATCTTTGACCTTGCTCTTCAGTCATGATGTATGGTGTCAGACTTGTTGTCATGTCCCACAGTCAATCCGTAATTTTACTCTTTCATGTATACTTATATTATCTGCTTTTCTCTCGAGTACGTGTACTTTACATCGAACTATTACTATTCTCTCCCGCATTCAGGCTCATGACTTTGATTTTTTTTTCCGGCTATGATTAAGCTCAAGGCGGCTCAGAAGCCAAATTAAACGCCCAGCGCTAGATTCCCTTTACCGGTTCCCTTTACCGCTTTACCGTATGCTCTCGGCACCTCACTTCCATTCTGACCTCCCGCTCACCTGAGCCGATATTGGTGTAAGTCAATCAGTTATTCCTGTTTTTTTCCCTTTCTGTTTTCCCGCTCTATTCATATCGTGAATCAATGTAATCTTCAGTCTTGGAACCACGGGAACACATCTGATGTGTCTTTCATCGTTCTCTTTAAAAAGTACTGTACTGGTAGAAGCTGAATTCTCTTGTCAGTTGGACAGTATTAGTGTATTATGGATTCAATTGGATCGTGTATTCCCATGTATTCCCAAACCTACCAATAGCAGGATGAATGCATCAGAGCGAACCAAAATCAATGCTTCCACTACTTCTCCAACTGTATGTTGTCCTGACATCGGGGGGTCATCCGAATGACCACGTATCGGTATTTACCCTTCCTCTAATAGTGCCATCTACAAGCATCTACAAGCATCTAGCGGCAATACGACATATAGGCACTTTCGGTCTGCTGAAATATGCGAGGTTCTTAACTGCTAAAGGTACCACTGTAGTCGGACTAACTACGGGGAGAAACGAGATAGATAGGATAAGATGAATATCACACTGGGGAGGTCCAATTTCCGATTCACTACATGTAAAGCTCAAGTTTGTGATGATTTATGATTTTTATAGTAACAATATGGAGATTTGCATGCAGTTGAACGACAAGTTTATCGTATTGCTGATACAGGGGGTCATATTCTAGAATAATGTCTAAACGCTGTAAACTCAAGGTGCAAAATCATTGCTATCCACTAATTCGTTCCCCGAATATCATTCAGCGGCGGTGCTGATCATGAATTGACCCAGTTCGACAACTCCAGAGACAAAATAAAAATCGGGCCTTACAAAATTGAGATGAGGTTTATATTTTGCGTCAACGAGTTTTCGCTGGTACAATTCTTCCGTCCTTCCATACAGCAATAGCGGTATATAGTATAGTACCTACAGCAGAAGTTTACAAAGTTTACACATTAAAGAGGCCCCGTGGATTGTAAGATTAGTGAATATGCTCAAAAGAATGACAAGATTGTATGAAAACATGCGCCGAAACCCTGAACCCAAAAAACCAATTAATTATTTACCCAACGAGTACTCCCTTGAGCGACAGGACATCTATGGTTACCCAAAGTCTTGCCCGAGGAGAAAAATCTCCCACAATCCTCACACGAAAACTCGCAAACTTTTCCATGTTTCGCGACTTCGTGTCGAAGACGATCGTGCTGGCGAGAAAAACGCTCTGTACATCCGAGCGTACAAGGAAAAGAGACCTTGGGTTTGGGTTTATGCGCCTCCATATGCACCTTCAATGTGTACTGACTAGTGAATCTGCGCGCGCAACCAGGGAGGAGACAAGGGAATCGTCGTCTATGATCCAGGCGAGAGCTTGAATCTGAGGGAGGGGAAGGAGTACGTATAGGAGACGGTCGTGAAGATCGAGTGGAGGAGTCAGACATTGGCGACAATGATCCTGAGTCCCTATTACTGTAGCGTGGTGGATGACAGGGGTTGGAGCCAATAGCGGCTCCAAAATGCATGTCAAAAACGTTGAATGTGTCTGTGTCATCCATAATCGATGAAACGCTGTACATCACTGCAACGAAATCAACTTGAGGTTCAGCTAGGAAGAATCACAGGTAACTTACGATCTGGCGTCGACGAGTCTGAAGGTGATGGTGACCCGAACGACTCGGAGATAAATTCAGACCCTGAGGGAGCGACGAAATACTCCACGGGCCAGGAAAAGGCAGCTGGTGCGCATGCCACATCATCAACTACATCTATTATAGAGATGAGCGCAGGGCTACGAGTCGTATGTGATGGAACCATACCTGAATGATATATGTGCTGGGATTCGAAAGCGCTTCGGTCTGCGAAATTCTGATATTGCTCTGAAAATCATGAATGAGTTTGATGAAAAAAAAAGGAGGTCAGGGGTAGCTAACCAGGTGAGGTGGGAGCACCATCTTGGAGAAGCGCCGCAAGATGCACATCATCAAAAGGCAGATGGTAGTCAAACTCAGAGCCTTTGGGATTGTAGGTGCTTGACTGCTGATATCCGTAGTTGGATGGCCCTGTGTGGATAGGTGTGTGATCAAGTGATTCTGAAAGTGTTCTCGTTAATAGAAATCGATAGGGAAAAGCATGCAACGTACCAAAGCAAGAGTAGCCGTACTGGGGATTGGTGAATGGAGCGGACATTGCAAGGGTAGATTAGAGGATAAAATGAGCGTCCGCGGTACAAGTTTACAACTTTGCGACAAAGAAGAAAGGAGCGCGCAAGATTGCCATTAGATGAGAGGCTTGAGGTATTTATTCTTTCCGTGCAAGGAGCTAATAACAGGGAAAGAGATTAATTATGGATGGAAGTCAGGGGTCATCCGACTGAAATGAAATTCGGCCGTTCCTGGAAGTTTTTCCACGCCACATGAGGCGAGACCCTCTGACTTTTTTAATTTGTCTCCGTTTTCATCTATCCTCCGTCATCGTAGGCTTAAGTTGAATGCTCTGAATTATCATGAAGACTTCGACTTCTACGGGTAACTGTGGCCGTTACCGTCTGGTGTTCGGGCTTTTGTCCGTATACAATTCCTTTTTGCGTTGCTCCGCATCCTCCCGGGATAAATCTTAATTTTTTTAGACTCTGCAAAACATATCGCACAGCTATCTGATCATGATTGTCTTGCCAGGTTCATTCTACCTGACAGGCCTAATCACGGATCGCCAAGTGTTCGCCGATTTCTCGTCGCCGTGTGAGGGACTCACAAAACGTGTCAAACGTTGTATAGTCCTTTGTTCTGTTTCCATGCAGTGGCGTAAGTAGCTGCAAGAGCGGTCTTTTTGCGTTGAACCTTCAAAAGTAACTATGAATTATTAGAAAAAAACTCCCCGAATGTTAATGTTTTTTTTTCACGGCTCCTGATCGAGATAAGATGAGATTTCCTGAGGGGGGGTCAAATCGACACGATTAAACGCTGTCTTTGCTATCCTGCAAATAAACACAGTTCACTGTCCATCACTTTCGTGGCACATTGGACAAAAGGTTGTTCCCTGCAGAAAGCTGTGAATAATTTGCGTGTCTTGTCCAATGTTAGTTCTTCTGAGCGTTATTAGGCGTTATTCTTTCAAACCTGCACGGAAACAAATAACTAATTGGACATAAATTATAATCGGAGAATGAAGCCCCGGTGAAGAACAAGCAGGCCTAGATTTATTTGTGCCTTAGCAGTCCGAGAGTAGGACACTTCTTATTTACATACTTATTCAGAATATAACAGATTTCTGTCAAGATATTATCTCGCCAAGTCGCATCATAACAGGCACTAGCTCAGGCCGTATGCATGCGAACAATCGTCAATGCTCGAAGGGAAGCGAACGTGAAAATCTATATACCTCATAACATATGTGAAAACCCAGAAACCTAATTTACGAAAACACAAGCAGTTCACGATACAACATCAGGATTCTTTCTCATTCCGTACTCGAAACACTCGAAACACTCTTCGCACCATGGATGAAAGCTTTGACTTTTTCCAGATCTTTCCCGGTCTTCTCTGCATTCTCCACACCACCACTAACATCGACCGCCCAGGGGCGAACTTGCGAGACGGCCTCGGCGATGTTTGACGGCGTTAATCCTCCAGCAAGTATAACGGGAAGCGGGTATTTGGAAGGTGTACTCGGTGAAGAAGATATCGTACCATGTTTTGCATGCCCATTTGCGTATCCGTTCAGTTCTCCATTTATCACCGGTGAAGATTCTTCAGCGACGTTTCCATCACTTTCCGACGTCGTCGTTTCGACTGAGCCTGAACCTCCTGTCGGCACTATCGTAGTAGACCCCGATTCGACAACTGCAACTTTGTAGGCTGTATCGTCTGTAACCATTTCTCCTGCGTCGATGATGTGTTTGGCGAGGTTCCAGTCGACGACTTTGCCTGTGCCTCCGCTCACGCCGCTTCCATCTTCCCTCATTGAGTCGAGTAAGATGAAGTGGTGGTTTCCACCGCGAGTGATTCCTTCTAAACCTGATTCCTTTCTGACATGGAACGCACGAATAACGGGAACGGGGATGTGTCGTGCCCATTCGGTTGGTTCGGAACCGTGAAGTTGGACCATATCTAAATGGCAATACGATACGGCATGAAGGATAGTAGATAAGGGCGCGTCTTGGAATACCCCAACGACAAGAGGTTTCGATGTTGTCGACGACAGTCGATTGACTTGGGATGTGAACCAAGGAACGTTGAGAGATGAGTCATCGAGCGAATGCGAAGGTGAGGGAGGAGGTCTCGAGGCGCGAATAGCTTCAGATATACTTTTGCCCGTGTCAAAGTCGATATATCGACTCGACTTTTCAACAAACATCAATCCCAGCATGTCAGCTCCTGCTTCCGCAATGAATAATGCCTCTTCCGTATTTCGTATACCACATATCTTGACCAGCGGTGCCTCCGACCGCCACTCTCTCAATGCGGGCTCGAGTTCAGGTAACGATAGAAGCTTACGGATATAAGCCGCAGGATCTTTCGCTCGCATCAGGCTTTCCCCTACAAGGATAGCATCCACTCCTTCCGAGGCATACTTCTTCACGTCATCCGCACTCGCTATTCCACTTAGAGCACACAGAAACACATCCTTCCCTTTAACCATATCACTCAAACGGCTGGTGGTGGACATATCCACCTGGAAATCATGTAGATTACGATTGTTCACGCCGATGACTTTGGCGGGTAGGGATAACGCTAGTTCCATTTCTCTCGCGTTGTTAACTTCCACAAGAGGTTCCATGCCAAGCTCTAGACTGTAAGAGTATAGATCGCGAAGGAGCGCTTCGGAAAGCATGCTCACAATGAGCAAGATTGAATCTGCTCCCCAGATACGTGATTCTAGGACCTGATACCGACTGAGAATGAAGTCTTTCCGTAAGATGGCGGGTCTATTGGGTATATTGGCGACGCTCATACGGGCGTGAAGCATATCCTGCAGGGAACCCAAAAACCATTTCGGCTCTGTAAGAACAGAGATGGTATTCGCGCCAGCAAGTGCATAAGCCAATGCCTGGGCAGCAGGCGAAGTAGCGACAGAAATGGGCCCTTTGGAAGGTGACGCGCGTTTGATTTCGGCAAGTAGAGAAAGACGGTTTTCAGTGTTTTGCTTGAGTCGAGGAAGGAAAGGAACCAGAGCTGGGGCGATATTCAAGGATAGGAGGGTCTGCAAGTCGGCGATCGTGGTTCCTGCGGTTTTTTGTGCCTGGGCAACATCGGCCAGCCGTTGAGTGTAAATCTTATTGAGTATAGAAGGGACTTTTGATTTAGAAGGTGTGCCTTTGTTAGTGGCAGGAAGGTCGATATGGAAAGGGGGAAGAGTTGTATCGAGGACCTGAGCGTCTGGGTTCTCCTCCCACAAACCACCTCTGAGAGCAAGGAAATTTCGTAAAAGGTCGTCGCCTCCTTCACTAAGTATACTCTCGGGATGATACTGGACAGATTCAAGAGTATACTTGCGGTGGCGTATGCCCATAATGACACCAGACTCTTCGGAAGCAGCTGTCACCACGAGATGGGAAGGTAGAGATGTAAGAGCGGCGCTGAGGGAGTGGTACCGAATAGACTGAATGCCTTGAGAGACACCTTTAAAGCAGCCTCGGTCATCGTGTCGTATCCGACTGACTTTACCGTGCATGATCTCGCCTGCGTATCTGTGAGCTGTTAAACAAGGAAAACTCCTATGAACTGATGAATACTTACGCGATAGTACCACCGTGTAAGTCTACCATGCACTCGAGACCCATACACACTCCCAGCACAGGAACTTTACCCTGAAAGTACTCAATGGCCGCATTAGATATTCCAGAGTCCGTCTTTGGATGACCAGGTCCAGGAGATATTACCAGTGAATTTATCTTGAGCTCTGGAAACAACGAAGGAGAGATAGCGTCGTTTCTGATGACTGTAACCTCAGCACCAAGAAGACATAGTTGTTGGTAGAGATTCCAAGTGAAGGAGTCGAAATTGTCAATCATCAGCACATCGAGCTGGCCAGTGAGAAAGGGTGGAAGAGTGGCTGCCATTGCAAGATGAGAATCGATGACTGCCAACAGAACAATTCTGCCTTTTTATTGGGCCCCTCGGGCGAATGTAATCAGTCACTAAGCAGTTCGTGATTGAGCAGTTCGAGTCACAGCTTAAAGTTTTTCCGCGTACGAGCTTGGATCAATTCATCTTAGGTCAGCACTGGTGCTTCACAAGTACTTGAAGAATGGGTGTACATTGTATAGAGGATCAGTGCCAAAGCGAGATAATTACTGGGGGCTCAAGCTATGAACCGAGGTGCAATGGCGCACGCGGCCGTTTCTTTCCGTTATGAACGCGTACCAAACCAACAGGCAAAAGGACTTGGTACATCTCACTCGGCCGCTGCAAAACCGCCTTCATCGCAATAAAAGAGATAACGGGTTTCATTGTACAGACAGCATAGCGACAACATTGTAATGCAATGTATGTCACTATGCCCTATTGCAGATACAGAAAAATGATCGTATTGATGAATATTGTGTTGTTCAGCTCAACGCCATGTATGTCTGACCATGCGGTGATGATTTTGTTCAGCATTCCAAGCCGAGGATAGATAGCTATCTAGACCGCTTTAGTTTCCAAAAGCGCAGAGTTCCGTAACTCACTAGAATCACTCAACATCATTCAATGATTCGTTCACCTACTTTTGTCCAGTGAGTGCCAATTTTTCCCTGTCGCGACGGAGAATCCTTCGCTGTAGTCCGTAATGAGTAGATCTCAATCTTCTGGGTCGGGACGAACGGCATTAGGGGTAGGCTATGAAGTGCTGGTAAAGATTGATTGCGAAGGCCCATCCGACGCAAACACTGAACGGCGACGTCTATGAGCTGTGAAGCATGTGGGCTATATGATATTGATATCCATTATTATGAAGGCCATTTGATTTGAAGCATGCGCAACGAACTTCAGTGACGAATGTCCAAAAGGAAAGAACGAAGTCTCACGGATCAGCCGACCACGGTGAATCTCACAGGGTCGTATCGGTCAACGACTCTATAATCTACATCCATGGAACGTCTTACTGGCCTACTTCGTCTCCCCGACGATATCATCTCACAGATCCTCCAATACTCCCCATCTTACTCAACGCTCCTCTCAACACTTCTCACAACAAAGTCTTTCTATCGCGTCTTCCAAGCTCATCCAAACTCAATCTTACACGCCATCAACTTCCGTGAGATTGGACCTAGCTATCCATTATCTTTAAGGCGTCTTCGCTACATGGCACCAGTACTAGACTGTGAAGACGCTGATAGGTTACTTGCTCAGGCAGTTTCTACCGACGTTATCTGTGATTTTCCGATCACGAGGGAAGAAAGGAAGGAAATGAAAGAAATGGAGGACAAGGTCACACAATTAGAGGACCTGTTTAGTTTCAGGTCAGTAGATCCTATCTTTGACTGTTCCTGCATTCATATCTAAACCTTGATTCACAGGTACCTCGACCGTACATCCGTATCCAGCCAGCTCACTCCAGAAGAATCGTGGCGTTTTCGTCGCGCTTTACATCATCTCACCCTCTACACTTGCGAATTCCCTACCTCCAGATATCCTTACATCGAAGAAAACGACCGCTTCACGGAAACTGAAATACAAGTTCAAGTCCGGCAGGAAAATCGAAGGAGAATAATGTTCCTATCCGACTTTAGCGCGGAGGAGTTGCTGGAAATTTCCGCTGTTTTGTTCTTCCTGGAAGAACTCGGAGTCTACGTCTTCTCCCGAACAGGACTAGATGGTACGGGTGTCTTTTTCATAGGCTATCCTTGCCTGCCACGGAGCGTTTTCCTGACAATTCGTAAGGTATTCGAGCAATTGCCATCCCTGCCGGTCCTGAGATATTACTGGCCTGCCATTATTGTATAAGTGACCACCCGATCCGAAAACATGTCAAGGACATCGAGAAGATTGTTGCCTATCATCCGTTCCTAGAATCCTACATATGGACACCACTCCTTGAAGTCCTGAAGCAACGTGAATTCAGAGAAGAGACTGAATCCGATTACTTCCCCTGGAATTTCATTTCGAATCGTATCCACCAAAGCGACACGCAATGTATGTTGGACCGTGCCCCGTCAATCTTCTTGCGTTCTCAATCGACCTTCGTTTAGGTCACCAGTGCAAGGATGAACTTGGATTCGACGTGTGGACCCGAAAAAGTTAGCCTTGTTATACTTTATACCCCCGATATTCTTGCTCATTTGCCTCTCAGCCTGGACCCCGCTTGCAACTCGGTATCGCCAGAGCATAAATCTTCCCCATCGAGCCTACACCATAACAAGTGTTTGTCTGTCCATGAAAGACCGTCTCATGCTCAACGGTCTCGAGAGCGAATACCTGCGCACAGCCATCGGAGACTTCGAAAGCGATGATTATTTAACTAGAATCTTAGGCGACATATACGATTACGGTCTCAAACTTGATGCATTCGCAGATTGGGATAAAGACGATCTCTTATGTGAGGACTGCTTTGAACGCTTCCTGACTGAACATTTGCACCTGTGGATTCGTTACAACAGAAGCTTGGGTAGGTGGGAATATTTTCGTGCTTGGTGCAAGTTACTTACGGACATTATCATTGGCAGAGGGAGACATCGCGAAAGACTGTCCGTAAGTTTTAACACTCCTTTCCTGTGGAATATTTGAAACTCATACATCGATGATCAGATATGGATATCGTTGTAAACTTCAAGGAAGATATGATCCAAAAGCCGGAAAAGCTAGTATACGAGGATTTCTTAAAGAGCATCAGGAAAGTTTCAACGTAAGTTTGTCTTCAAAATCTATTTGGATTACATATGTAAATAAGTTCGTTCTCTCTCTTTCGATTGATAGCATCTGTGTGCACCGATTGCACAAGATACACAGGACGTTGCACTTCTGATACATGAATATTCTGTGGCAAACCAAGTGGTGATAGATTTATCATCCGTGTAATCAACTACATCAGAGCAAGGGAAGCAAGAGAGAGTAAGTTAAGACATAAATATCTACTATAAGTCTCCTGCGATTGGTCGAGGGGATCCTGCAACTTACACTACTATGAGCTTGCGGTCGTTCAGACAATCGTGATTGTTAAAAGAGTAACAATTCCATCCGTGGCAATCCCATCCTCGATTCCTGTACTCCCAGGCTGGATCAACCCAGTGATATTTGTTCCAGCAGTCGAATAAGTCGTTCCACCAAACGATGTTGTCCCTCCGTTGTTAATGGCTGCTGCACTGAAGAGATCCCTGCCTGTGTCGTAACCATCAGGAGCTGTGGTGTGTCCTTCCGTCACGTTTTCTTCTGTCGAGACGCTGTAAAGTAAAAGTTCAGGTTGATATAGAAAGAAGAACAAACAGATCAAGCTGAATACGAAATCAAGTTAATACATACGCCAAGAACAACGCTCCTGTGGGATGCTCCGTTCCATTCTGAACAAACACTCTACAGGACGAATTCAATAAGATGATCTCCTTTCATTGTATTTTACTCACCTGAAATGATTCCCGCCAATCAAACTTTCCAAGCACGTCCCGAGGGTTGAATCGCCGTAGTCCTCTCTGAGTTCGATTGTCTGATTGACCCAGCCGTTTCCATCTCCAAGATTAGCGGATTGCGGTGCGCCCGAGTGGATTCCAAGGCATTCGGTTGAACTAGTATGGGAAGATCAGTATGGATACATAACTCAACAACGATTACTAGTCCTCCGGGTTCCGAAGGGGCAACAACATCATGCAGACTCTTACTTACAATCCAATAGCCTTTGCGAAATTTATGATACCATCCAGAGTGAGCACATCAGGAGATGATTGCGCGGAGATGATGATCTATTGGATTCATACATAGTAGGTAGAGTGGGAGTGGGTCGGATTCAAATTTGAGATCCAGGACTCACGTTTAAGGGCTCCCCAAGTACTCCCGGCACTACAACTCAAACTTCAGAACGGCATAGTTTATGACTATAATCGAGCTAACCTTGATCAAGCATACTTCCCCCATTCAGAAGCGGATTGAAGAAGTCTGCATCGGTCGTCTGACGAGGAATAATGGGAAGAATTCTGAAAGCGGCCGCCAATGTCGTAGCAGAGAGGAGAGACAAAAGACGGATGGGACGAGAGATGTGGTGTAGCATGGTATGGGTTCACAGTACTCTGTGGAACTTGGGGAAGTGAATCTCGCGTTCTGGGTAGCCTGGAAATCAACGAGCTTAGAATGCAGTGAAGTCCATTTATATGGACTGGCATGTGCCAATGCACGAGATTAAGTTGAAGAGGGAAGTTTCGTGAGGTTTTCTGTGTCAGGCTGTCCTTACATGTGCTTTGATACCAGGTTATAAAGAGGACAAATTATATGCAGAAGAACTTGAAGCCATATGGCATACATCTTTGCTGCTGTACCACAATTCGAACGTTTGTTGAAATGACGGAAGAGACATGTGCTGTGAACTTAGCCTGAGAGGCGAATGAAGGGGAAAACTTGTCGGTGTATATGGCGTCGTCGTGCTTCCACAACTATTGACGGGAGTGGTGTATGTGACTGTTGACTCGAAAGTGTGGAACTAAGGGAAACTACATTGCACCTCCGACTCAAGCATATGAGTTCAACGATGTTATGCCCTTCTCCCACGCATTTTGTTCGTAAAACTGAATATTTAGGGACTGAGTGTTAGCTCATCCTCATTCTCAATGAAGTTCTTATTTGACCAGCGGCTCTTTAGTGTAGCATACATTCAGGACTTGCAATGTAGTATAGTTCAAACCAATTTTCACGTCGACGGAGTGTCTTGAAGACCAAGTAGGAAGGAAATGGCGTTATAGGCTGCCCAGGGGACGAATTCTACAGACATATTAGTGGTTTTGCTGAATTGGCAGTAGACGACGTACGGGGAGTCATATGTCCGCTATAATAAAACTCGATATCTGCGTCAAGCCAAAAACTTGATTACTATCCATACATGCGAAGATATGTCGCAATGAAACGTACAGGTCAATCCACGTTCAGTGTGTTCATTACCAAAGACGCCAAAGTTCGCAACCGTGAAGGTTTCATTTTCGATAGGCGTTTGGAAGCCTTGGGCGCCACTCCAAGTCATGTTTTGGATGGCAATCCGAGTTCCTTCGGCCACGAGAATAAAGTCCGCCAGACCATGAACGACAATCACTCGTTCGGATTTCTCAATGACATTCGGGAAAACACTGAGCATGGAGGCGATAGACTGGTCATTTCCGGGACGTCCTGCAGCGTTCACGTATACTGAGCCTTCACTACAAATCTCCCAGTTAATGTGAGGAGCATGGATGGCGTCTTGAACCTAAGAAGATTTGGTGTGTCATTCCGATTAATAAGGCACGGCGGGTTTAGTTGAACTCACGTCGGTTCTGTGAGCAAGGGCATTAGTGTATGGCCTCAAACAACAAGATCAAAGGCCTTACCGGTTGAAGTAGATAAATTGTTGCGTAGATTCGGGGAATCCAAGCACGCTCCACAAGCTGGGGAATGTATCCGATACCCTGGATAGTCGTTCAGTCGAGCTTCTTCAACGTTGTAGCTGTAACGTACCTATAGACATCAAACACGGGGTTCAACCTATACAGATACTCTCAATCAGCAGTCATTAGTCACAATCAAATGATCGCGTACACCCCAACTGCTTGTTGAATAGGACTGTGTAATCTGCAGCCGGACTTTAACGTTCCAAAAGTACCCTCGACTACTCCAGCTGGGAATGGCAACTGCCCAGCAGGAGGGTAGGTCACGAATTTGTCAAGGTAATCGGTATATCCACAAGTGTCAGATATATTTTGAAATTCTGCCCATTGAGCTTGAGTGAACGGGAAGAGATCAGCATGGGCCTGAAATTAGCAAATGCGCTCGATAAGTATTGTTCAAAGAAAGGATTTCGTGAAAGCCAAAGCTCACTTGTGCAAAGCGAAGTGCTGGAATCTCGTCCTGGACGACATCGTATGAAAGTGAGGGGTCCGCAATGTCAATACCCTTCAAGCTGAGATCGATGAGTCCCGGGTTTTCGTAGATAAAGTTAGCGATGTATGGAACGTCTTATGGATATATCAGGTTGCCCATCGAATTCGGGAGTGTGGAGATGATCTTACAGAATCCCGCGTACTAGGACAAACGTCAAAAAGTTGAATGGGTTTACCGTGATCGAAACTTACACTTTCTCCGGATAAATAAAAGTCTTTGCCTTTGAGTTCCGAAAATACTTCTAGAAATTGGCCTAGGAAGCCAACTAGTTGTGCTGCGAGTTCGTCGTCATTCGTGATGTTAGGAGCTCCTTGACTGAATCCCGTCTGCAAATATTAGTCAACAACGGTCAGTAAAGAAGAAAAGAAGAATAAGTACCCCAACCGGTTGCTCGACCCATAACATATGAGCTAGATTTGTCCACGAGAACGGATTCCTAAAAAGTGTTGCATAATTCAGTAATGATGATAAGAGCTTGCACATACGGAGTAGGTTCGGATTGTCCCCAAGACCAAGCTATGTATGATAATCAATGACTTCACGAGGAATGACGGACTGACAGGGTTCTACATACTGATTGGACCATTCTCTTGCAAGAACCCTTCGAGAGAAGAACAGCCAGGTCCACCTAAAAAAGGTGATTGGTCGGCGTGGAAGCGTTGATGAAGAGTCGCGATAACGAACCATTCGTCCAGAACAAGAGTTTGTCTCCATTGGTGATATTGTTTGTAGGCCAGAACCTTGTAGAAACGTCAAGGCAAAGTATTCATCATTTAGTATTCAAAGATTTACCAGAAGAATAGTTTTCGTGTCTCGTTCGGGTCACCAGAGATAGGCAGCAAACCGCTCCACGAAGGACCTATAAAAATCTGTTAGTGAAACTGCAGCTACTCCCTAGGGATGCCATGAGCTTGCCAGGGTCGAAGTTGACTGGGGTAGAAAGGGTAATCCATTAGCACGAGATGAAGAAAAACAGAGGAAAGCATCTACCATCTGGAAGACTAGTACCAGGAACAAAGAATTGCTGGGCAGCAGGGTTTGAGAAGTTGATCGTCTGTGGCGGCGCCTGCCTTTTTGACAGAAAATCGCGGTCGGGTCCCAGAAAGTCGTGCATACGCTTGAGCTGGTCCCGCTGGATCTGTTGCGCCTCTTCAAACCCAGGGTTGGCGCCTCCGATACCGAAGACGCCCTGAGCGGTGAGCACAGTCACCAGAACAGTGGATAGGAAAGCTAAGGATTTCATAAGATCCAAGAAACAGTACACTCGGTGGTGTATACAGCTTTCGAAGATTGCGCAAAAGGTTTATATAGCAGTTGGGGTATTTTTGAATATGCTCCATGCGTAGAAAGAAGTCGAAGTGGTATTACAGAACAGTCGGATAGAATCAGCTGATGGTCATTGACAATACGCAAATTGTCTCGAGGTTGGAGGCATTTAAGGCATGATACAACTTATGGCATTACCATAACCATAAGACACTGGTCTTCAGAGAACATTAAAATCGATTTGCAATGTGCATATCTCCGAGTCTGGAGTAGATTTTAAAGCGTAATACTATGCGTCAAGGAGAAAATACTGACTCGATTCCATCTACATTAGACGCGATTATGCAACATCGGACTCCACATGTTCGTAAGATAGGTAATCCAAACCAAGGTAGAGATTCCCATCGTTCCTGGGCGGAGCAGTACGAGATGACTTCGAGGTCATACTCAACCACGCAGAACGATAAAAAAGATCCGATGGCGCCAAGGGAATGTATTCAGAAAATCAAGAATTGTCTACATAACCAGTTCGCTCGTGACGCAGACGGGGAAGCGGTGCGGAAGCTGAAAATAGTGGTTGAGATAGCGAAGTAGCACGGAGAAGAAGAATTGTACATACTAACTTTCAACTTTCTTTCCTGACCTCTACGTGTAAACGTTTAAACCTTCGAGCTCCATAAAAAAAAGCACATATCAAGCAATAATTTAGTGAAGTGAGAGGTATGTATGTATAGAGTCAAAATAAATAGGCGACTGTACAGCCACTTCTTGCGTTCTCCTCAACGCGATGGGGAAACGCATCGGAATTTGGAATATTCTCCTTGCTGTTTCTATAATCTCGCTACTCCTCATCGTATATAAAGCACATTCCATTTTACGCGAAGGCCGGTCATCCTTAATATATGCTCTGGAGCCAGAAGGGACGAACACAACTTTACACATTGACCAACAAATTCTCCTCGTTTCCGGCCTCTTTCCTCTGTCCAAGTCTAAGCATTCTGCTGAAGATTACCGGTCCTGGTTGACTCTTTTCCTTGGACTCGTGACCACGGATGTCTACTTCTTTACTTCACCAGAACTAGCAGAGCTTGTAGCAGAAGTTCGTGGTAGCCTCCCAATCATTATAAACACCACCTTTTCATCTCCTTTCGATATTCCTCCTCTCGTAAACCTGAAGGAACCTTATGAAAAAATGCATGCGATAGACCGTGAACGTTCACGACACTCACCCGAGCTATACGCTATATGGAACGGGAAACCATACTTCTTGGACGAAGCCTTGAAGAACTCTGAAAAGCAGTATTCCTATGCATTTTGGACCGATGCCGGAAGCTTTAGGAAGGAGCATGCGTATAAGAACTGGCCGGACAGTGCTCGTGTAGAGGAAGTTTGGAACGAAGGAAGTAAACTGAGTGGTGTTGCCAAAGATGATTTACTATTCTTTCCTATGTGGGAGCCTCCTCATGCAAGCATGAGAAACTGGCAAGACACCCTGGGTCCAGTGGATACTGATTTCAGTGAAGGTATGAATCCGATCTTGAATCATTCTCTCAATCATACATCTGTTCTTTAGGGTCATTCTTCGGAGGATCCCCTCAAACCGTTCGCTGGTGGAAGGAGCTCTTCTACCTCTATCATGATCATTATCTCACTGAAGGCATCTTCGTCGGTAAAGACCAGACGTTGATCAATGCTCTTCTCTTGCTTCATCCTACTCGAGTTATCACTGTATGGGTCACCGATCCCGATGCGCCTGCACACCAAGGTCTCATAACCTCCGTTGAAGGATCTCTAGGAAGCTGCGGTGATAATTGGTACTATTATCAATTCTGGCTCTCAGATGTGCAGACACGGAACCGGATGCGCAAACTGTGGAACTCAATATCGTGGTTTCAGTGGTGGAAGGAACGTAGTACTTGCCGCCTTACTCGGACATTATCCGTGAAAGACGTACTAAATCGCCGCTTCGGTGCTAAATGGTCCCCTCCAACAGGATCTTTACCTAGCGTGCCCTCTTCATAGTCCATAAGCTACTTACTATAATCAATACGACGTCGTAAATGTATTCATAAACCTTGTAAATAAGTACTGGATTCATATGCTACTGTGCCCCTTAGCATCAAGAATAATCCAGGGAGCGGTTCGATATTATATCTATGATATTGTGTTTAGATATGTCTATTGTGGAAAGCCATTGAAGGGGAGATACGATGATAAGATCAAGCGACTACTAGGCGGTGAGAGGAAAACATTGTCTTTCCACAATTTATAGGATTCAATGCCTGTTCAAGAGGATCGGTCCTTCCGTCTGCGAAGGTATACTTTGATTCGACACCGGTACATCTCGTGGTAATTGAACAGATCCAGACCGCTGCCCAAGTTGATGGTGTCTTCCAGTCGATCGAGTTCTGAGAACACATCAGTAGTGAGATACATAGTTACATTCTGACCACTGTTGTCAAGGGCCTGGAACGAGAGGGGATCGACGTATCCCTCAGGACTGAGATTTTCACGAGCAGTGGGGATGACGCGAAACCAATAGCAAGTAAAAACCCGAGGCAATGGGCGACCCATGCGCCAATACTCGTCGCGAATTATAAAATAAGGTTGTTGAAGGACCTCTACGGCCACATTGGCCCATTGCAGTGAAACCGAAGCAAGACTTGTGACGAGTTTATAGGGAAGATATTGGGCAATATTAAGGCAGATTTCACTTGGAAGTAATTTGCTTTCGGACCAAAACTCGTGCTGTTCCTTTCGTTCGGTTATGAGTTTTTGCTGGAGGAAATCTTTGTAAATTATGTGTCCGAGACGGGATAGAGCCTCTATTCCTGGAGTATAGAGCTTAGAAGGCCGACTTAGAGGGAGAAATCGAAGTGAGGGTGTATGTCTCTGCACTTGGTATTTTCGTTCGCCATTGTGTTCTATGACCACAAAACGTACGACACAGACGTCAAAGATGGATAGGATGGCACCATAGAAAGTGGACGTTTTACACTCCTTGTCCTCGAAGTAGCCGGCGACTTTTCGTGATAGCTTGACGATTGCAGCCTGCAATGTGTCCTCGGTATCGATACGTGGAACGGCAAGCATACAAAAAGATTCTTCAGCTAACCAGTAAAATGACACAACGTCATAGGAAGGGGGTCTGAGATAGTTTCTGTTTCGAAGCTCCCAATCCAAGCAATTGATATCATTATCAAAGATGAGCGGACCAGAAAAGAGATCACAAATGTTATGAATCCGGCGAATAATCCGAGCGGAAACGTATTCGGATAATATTGCATTGATTCCTAGTCCGTAGGAATTATCCAGCAAGTACGCTGAAGCTAGTACGCACAATTCCATGATTTTCATGCGAGTATTTTCAATCCGACCCATTTGAGACCCAACGCCGAGTACTGTGTGTGTCTCTGCACAATGCGCACCAAGATTCTTGTAAGCGTCGAGGATGCTGGAGTCCACGGGAGGAGGCAGAGGAATTTTGTAGCGATGCTTTTCGGGAAGTTCGGACGGGTCTTTGCCTGAACAGAACGTCATTCAGAGGTTGACTTGAGCCCAAAAAGAGAGGTCACTTACGAATATTTGAAAGAAAGTCGTCCCCATAAAGCATGTTTCGAAGATCAAACAATGGTTCTCCTTTGAAATAGAATATGTAATTGTCCAAGTCAATTTCGTAGTTATAGAGTCCATCGGTTGGAGGTGTTTCGCTGATTTCGAAGCGGAAGATGTAATCTGCGAATTCACCGACTCCATCGCAGATAGTGAAAGCTCCAGATTCTGAACCCTCTGAGCCTTCTGTATCTTTAGGTGACTCTGAATCTAGAAGTTGTTGGAGCTCTGCTTTTTTGGACGCCACATAAGCCTCGAACTGGGTGGTTTCGGGGGGTATTTCACGCGCGAGGATAACTCCTAACGATTCTGGATACGATTCATGGTTAGTGAAATAACTGAAAAACAAACCTTGATAGCGATAGACGCGATAACCATCCGCGCCCATGGTGGTAAGTTGAAAACGTAGAGAGAGGGAGAGAAATTATGTAACGGCGCCTCTTTTCTCCTCTGGATATGGGACTAAATTGGTCGGCGCATCATCAATTCTCTTCCTTACCTTCTGAAAGGCTTGTTCTAAGACTCGGTATATATATACATGCCCAAACATCTTCAGCACGATGAACATACAGAAACCCCAAATAACACCAACTGGATTGCTATAGAGCCTATCCAACGGACAAATGCGCCTCATCCTGCTCATCGTACGTTTCAGCTCAGCTTTACCTTGTTGAGGTCTAATTCTACACTTCGACCTCTAGCTTCTCTCAACCCACCATCCTTTGATGAATCGCAATATGACATTATTCTACGTCGTCAGCGCGTTCGACCTCCCCTTGGACCTACGCGCAAGTCAACAACAATTCCGTCCCGTTTCCTGAATCTTTCTAATGACTTCGAGTTTGCTGGCTGGGGAACAATACACCATCTCCAGTTGGAAGGCTCTGACTACGAAGCTGGAGAGGCACGAATTAAACAGAATGATGAGACGAAGGTTCTTGGGCAGTTCACTGCCAGTGCACTCGCTGGAAATGTAAGTCCCGTGCAATGCAAGATACCAGTCACCGTATCTGGTGTGTGAATTCTGATGGCACCATATTCCTTACGACTGCTGCTTTCATTTTTTGAATGTCTTCCGATCCTGCATATCAAACACTGGCTAACCTTCTTTCATCGTCTGCTTTGGTGCTAGGCCGTCCTCGGAAGCGTCTTCTACGCTCTTCCTGCTGTTGTTGGAGTTGCTAGTGTCTAGTGGGTTCTAAAACATTGCTTTTTACCCGGTTTGACTCATGACAGTAGTTCTCCAATATCTCTTTTCATCGCCACATTAACACTTTTCGTCTGGCGTCCTATAATGGAGGAGCTAGGTTCAGCACTTCCTATATGCGGTGCACCTTACTCCTATATGTACGGTGTTTCTATATCTCTTCGAACCTTATCGGAAGCTAACTCAAAACTTGTTTAAAGCTTGAACGTCTCCAGCAAGACCCTAGCCCTCCTGGGCGCAGCTCTTCTCTTCCTCGATTTCGCATCCACATCTGTCGTTTCTGCCGCCACCGCCACTTCTTATCTCGCTGGCGAGGTTATGTTGCCTTTCCCGGACTTTGTCGGCACTATTCTCGTTCTAGCAATATTCACACTCGTTAGCCTATCCGGGATTAAAGAAAGTGCTAGAGTTGCGCTCTGTGTGCTCACCCTACACTTGATCACGATGACTATATTGATCATTGCTGGGGCCGTACACTGGGCGAGCATTGGCAATGACCAATTCAAAGAAAATTGGCACGATGGAAAAGCATCGTCGGCTTCCGAAATTACCAAACAGACCTTCAATGGATTTTGTCTTGGAATGTTGAGCCTCACTGGATTTGAATGTAAACAATACCACTGCTGTTTGCAATAACGCTAATTCTGCTGCAGGTACACCTGCCTACATAGCGCGCATTAAGCCTGGTCGTTTACCTCTTGTGCTTCGCAATCTTCACTATCCTGCTATAGTGCTGAACTGTGTATTGATGATGTTGGTTCTGGCTATCGTTCCATTAGAGACCATCCTCGAAGGTGACAACATCTTGAGTCTGCTTGCTGAAAAGGTGGGTAGCCGCGCTACCCTCACATTCTTGATATCAATGTTGTCCTTGTAGGCTTTCGGGAAAGGATTGCGATTGTACATTGCCGTTAATGCCATCATTGTACTATGTGGTGGAGTATTAACAGGTATGATCATACCCTGCGAATCACTTGATACTGAGTAGAACTTGAATGTATGCGCAGGCATCCTTAGTGCCTGTGAGCTTCTCGAACAACTCACCCTCGATCGTCTCATCCCGAGAAGTTTTTCTCGAGTCATGCCATTGACGAATGCTCCCTACGTTTCTGTATTTTCCTTCATTGCCTTCAGTGGAATTATCTATGCTAGCACTGGGGCACAGTTAAGCATTGTTTCTAAAATGCGGGTGACACCTCATAAGTTTCAGGAACATTCACTAAAACTGTGAAATTATACTCTCTAGGTTTTCGCTTGTGTGGCTGGTCGTCATGTCCTTGTTTCCTCTTGCACTTCTCTTGCTCAAGTTCAACAGAGGACGTTTGCCAAGAACGCCAAACACTCCATTCTGGGTCGTTCTGCTTGCAATGGCCTTGGTCCCCATCGTTTTTACCGGGAATATCATCGTGGATCCCACGACTGCAGGGTATGATTCAAGAGTTCATATCCACTATTTGCTATCCTTGACGTTCTATATTGCTCAGATACTTCGCGGCTTATTTGATTGTTATTGTTATCTTCTTTTCTGCTACGCAAAACAAGACTCACATATTGAAATGGATTTACGGGATCTACGATCAATTTCCCTCGCTGCATAGATGGAGTTTTACTAAATCTTGGGCAGAAAAGATTATCGACCTCATGAGGACTCTCAAACGCCAACCAATGTGTATATTGGTCAGAACAGATGAAGTGAGAATCCATTCAGTCTCATCGGGCCTTAAAGAATTTATTGACGTTCGTTTTCAGATAAACCGCCTATTTCAAATGATAATGTATGTGCGCGACAATGAAGAAACCGCGAGCGTGAAAATTGTTCACTTCCTTGATGAGGAATTTGGCGTCCCATCTGAGCTAGAAGCAAATGCACGAAGTATGTATCTCTAACTTCACCCGATGGGCCTCGAGAGTCTCACTTGAGGCTGTCAGTCTTAGACGAAGCTTTTCCCGAAATAACGATAGACCTCGTAAGTCAGCTGTTACCAGATCTGATTTTGGACCTCCTAAGTTTGTCGGATTTTTAGATAATAGTGACAGGAACCTTCAACCCCATCAACGTTGCGGCGCTAGCTCACCGCCTTGACATACCTCCCTCTTTGATGTTCATGAATTGCCCAGGGCCCACATTCAAATATAACGTGGCCGACTTGGGGACAAGGATAATAACGCTGTAGATCCTCTTTTATCTATAACATTGTCACGACTCTTCATGACCTATCGCTGCTGCTCTCTGTATTTTGACTCACATTGTCGTGTCGGGGCAGAGCAATGAATCCCGTGTGGGCTGGCAGATATTATCTGTGATTGTGATTATGGCGGGCACTCAGCTGGGCTACAAAAACAGCAAGTCCTTTCCGTCTGGCTTTGGTCACGCGCGGTCTTGATTGTGTAGGCAGGACGCAGTCTTTCCGGTTGCGATGTCTGAAGAGCAAAACATGTCATCCAGGAAGCGGAGAAAGTGAAGAATAGCAACTGGGAATCACCGTGAACTTCATAATGCTCCCAACCCAATTTGCCACTGGTAGGTAGACTCAGTTCATCGGCATGCGTTGGTGGGGATGGCGCAGGCTATAGTAAGTGTAATCGGTTAGTATGAACAAATAGAACTAGCAGGTGCTGCGACCACACTGGCACTATCGTGAAATCAATCACCTCAATTTCTGGTTGAGCAAAAATCCTGAAGCAGGGAAGTTTAGCTTCAACATTGTCCGGCAGTGCATGTCCGCCCAAACCGTCTCGAAGACCTGCGTTATAATCGAATTAGGCACTATCGTCATTCAAAGGGCGTTCTAGTCCACGAATCCATAATTTATCTCACAAATTCCGAGAAAGTTGAACGGCTTATTCGTATCAGTCGTGCTCCTAGAAACCATAATTGGTCTTTGATGAACGAAATACAGAGAGTAGTCAATAATTCTTACAGGCCTCTTGATGTACTCATGATATAACTCTAATTCACATTTCGCTGATAGTGCATGGTCCAGCAATCGATCCAAACTCACTACAGGAATAAACAGTTTGAATGGAGACACGGTCTCCTTACAGGGGAGGGATTAAATGCTAATATGGTCTTACAAGCTTGTGGAAATGGTCACCCGATACCATTACTGATCTCGACGTCGCTGCCCTTGCTGCTGTCATTTCCCTTTCCGCGAAAGAATTAAAGCTTGTATTATCATAGGTGCTGATGGTTGAGTGCCATGTTCTTTTAACCTGCTGTCTCATTCTAGCATCTTGAGAATACCATCCAAACGAAAAAACTCTGTCGCAAACAAGTTCGAGAGGTAATTCGGAAGAAAATTGACGATAGGCTGAAGCTGGTGAAGGACAACAAGAGATCGGAGAGGGACGACAAGAGTTTGGTAAGGGAGAACAAGAGGCTGAAGAGGGACAACAAGAGGTTGGCATGTACAACGAATCAGTCTCGAATCGTGCGTTGTAACCAAAATTAGGAACTATCGTCAGTCGAAGGGCCTTGCAGTCCACGAATTCATTGTCTGTCTCATCAAAAACGAACGAAAGATTTGTATCGACTGTGTTCCTGAAGAACAAACCTGGCCTACTGATTTGCCGCAATCTTGATCAAGGAAAATAGATCTCAAATAATACGACACATTGAGATAGGAGACATAATTGTGAAGTAGAGACTGGCCATTATAGCCGTTAAACAGTCACCCAGCTCTCAATGTGAAACACCGTTCGAGGGTTGTTCACGTAACTTCTTGAGGTACCAGTGTGCTTTCCCGAGCATCCATATTGGAAAGGAGAACTTGAAATTGGGGTACGCAATTGCACAGGTCTTGTTGAACACACCCTCGATGGCTTCTTGAGCCCAGGAACCGTCCTACGATTTTGAGGAGACGATTTTGAGCACTATACTCATAGGGTCAGGAAAAAAACTTACAGGGCGCTGTCTGTCCATAACAAGTTTGACCGCCTTCTCCAAAGGCTCCGGATACGGATATCCAGCGTACATAAGGGCCATCGCTGCCCAACAAGTCTGGACAACTTGAGAGTCCTTATGCTCAATCCAGGTCGCTTGCTCGCACGACTAGGGAGATAAAGCATGGATAACACAGTCAACACAAGTGTTCAAACCCACGTACTTTATAACTCTCTCCCCAACCTCCGTCTTCTCTCTGCTTGCTAGTTAGGAACTCACAAGCTCTCTTGGAGTGTGAGCTGTTGCTATAGTTCTCCCCCACGAGTGCAAGAGATTCCGTGGCAAACATCGTGGCGTACGTGAAGCAGATTCCCCAGGAGCCTACCCAACCACCTTCGGGCTTTTGCGCTTTGTGTAGATAGCCTATGGCTCGTCGGATGGTAGTCCTGTACGTGATATTAGCTCTGCACGATGATACCATGAGAACTACCTTACTCTATATCCTTGGAACGATAAGTTGGTACGTGTTTCCGAAAGATAGAAAGTGCTGTGATGACAGATGTTGTACATTCCGGGTAACAGAACTCAATCATGATATCACCTGGAAACACCAGAATAAGCGTAGACTCTGACTAAAGGGAACGGGACTTGCCAAAAACTTCAGCAGGATTTAACCATTCGAGCCATTGTGGTCCTCGAACAAGTTCGTACGAAGCAAAACCGCCGTTTGGATTCTGAAGTGAAAGCATTGTGTCGACAGCCCAGCACATTCTCTCCTCGGATACAAGTTTAGGAACGAATCTAGAACGGTTAAGATACGATTGTAGAGAACAATGGCACCAGAAAAGACATACTCGAGGCTTTGTAGGTAGATGACTGACTTCAGGCCTTCGCCAGTACAGTCGCTAACGGTGTAGCCTTGCTCTTTTGTGCTGAATCCCCATGCACCTTTCGTTCGGTGACGGAATGCCTTCTCAAAGTGTTTTGGGTTCTCTACCATTTGGCCTTTTTCTAGCCAATCAAGAGCTTTTATCAACTCCGGTCGATTCTCCTCTAGCTCCACAAGTTCAGTCTCAACCACTGCTTGTGAAATGAACGCAAGGTCCCACAACTGGCTTCCGTTCGTTCCACACATCATCATACCTTCAGCTCCAAGCCACATGAAGTCTGCTCGTTTTTCTGCATGCAGCCTGAACGCCTCGGACTCTCTCCCTTCGTGGTGTACTCTGGCAATGAGGTTGAACATTTTGGAAACCGGACCCAACGTCTGGTATCCAGTGTTTTCGTCTTCCATCACGATGAGATCGTAAACCTTTAGTACAGCAGCTTGACGTAGAGGAGGGAGGGAGCACAGTTCGTAACAGGAAAGAGCGATGTTGAGCGTGTCGAATAATGTACTGTGCGGCGCGTACAAATCCGCCTCGGACACATTGTTACGCTGAGCAGGCCAGTCGATGGAATAGAAGTTTTGAGGGTACAGTTCTTCTCTCAGGGAGAGAACAAGATCGTTCTCAGGAGCGGAAAACCGGACACCATAGAGGTATGACATGGGTATATAGACATTGCGAGTATGAATCCACCATCTGTGCGGATGGAATGGTAATTGTGTAGGAAGGAGGAATAGCTCTGGAGGGACTGGATTGTTTCCTGCCCAATCGTATACATTGAGAATAGAGAGCCAGAACTTTCCCCATGAAGGAATAGCACAAGCACCACCGAGTTTGTGTAGCGTTCCGCGAGCTTTGATACAGACCGGATGATCCGCGGATACCCCAAGGATACGAAGAGCCGTGTAATTGAGGGCAGTACCGAAGACTGTTGAATGACCTTCTACGTGACTAAGAGAGTAATAATTTGAGCATGGGTATCAACGCGCAAAATAGAAGGGAATACGTACATTCCCCAGCCACCGTCTTCCGGGTGCGCTCGGTTCATGAGGTATCGAATCATTTCCCTGCGCTCTTCATCCTTGAAGCCCATTCCAGACACATATGATCCAATAACCAAGCCAGGAAGTAGGAACATCGGACCTCCATATTCACCTGGCCAATGACCATCATGAGCTTGTAAGTTTTTGTAGAATGCATAACCATTTTTTGCAGCTTCAAACGCGTCCTTAGCAGGACTCAGCTTTGGCAGATTCTAACCCGGGAGGTCATAACTTAGTCTAATTAAAGCGAGCGTATCCGTACTGTAGGCAGTCCTAACCAGAATTTATCGACTGTGGTCTGTGGCCATCCTTCTATTTCCTCGTTGGTCTTGAGATAATGCCAGGTGTGTCGACCGTTGTCATTCACCAGAAGTCTCCAGCGCGAGTAGTCCGTGAATGGCGCTTGAGATGACTCTGGCACAGATATAGGATTGTACATGCAGGAGGAGAACTGAGAATAATAATATCAACATCATGCAACTTTGCCAAGGGATCGTACGATACAGCAAATAGACGCCCATTCGAAGTTCCTACATATTTTATTGGCGCAAATGAAATTCCTAGGCATGAAACGCAAGTATGATACGAGTAATAATCATGACAACCTGGCCACTTTCATTACAAACAGCTTGCTTCGCGCCATCGACACCTCAACTTCCTTCGCAGTCCAATTTGATTACATGAATGTTAAACTCATGCCGGCAGTTCAAACTTTTGTCCTTGCAGTACTCTGCACACGGGGAATGAGGAAAAGCAAGAGACCAAGGAAATTTCAAGACGCACTTTGTGAAATAAACATAGAAAAAGTCAAGATATAGACCAGTCTGCACTATTCCAGCAATTATAGCGATAGGATCGACAACGCCCTCAGAGAAGTACCTGAAAGGGCCGTATAGAGTTAGAGACGCGATGAAGGACCAACGAGAAAACGCTGCGGACCGATAGATCCAATTTGGAATATACAGTGCCCGGTATACGCCCAGAGCGGCAAGGTAATGTGTCGTGATTGTTTCTGCTTCTCCAGTTCGTTGAAGCATGAATAGCTGGGGGAGGATTGCGACGGATTCTAGGAAGATGGAGAACGACCAGAGGACTTCTGAAACCTGCCATTGGTAGTGGAATATCAGTGCTAGGATGACACAAGGCCCTATCAAGTATTCAAGTCGGAAAGTATCAATGGAGGGATCATTCGTGGGTCTGGACGGACAATGAAACAAGTCAGAGCTTATCGGTGTACAAATAGCGAATCGACATACCGGTATCGGTATTTCATGAGGTACAAGATGTAGCAGCTGCTTCCAATAAAAAAGATCTTCATAGCCGTGTTGTAGAGCGAGATATAACGAAAGAATAAGTCGAGATAGCGGGAGACGAAAACTGCAACGTAGAGAGCTTGAGTTTTGAATGAAATGCCTGTAAGGATCCCATATCAGCGTGTGAGGCCTAAAGATGTTGGGCGAGAGCGGCGTTCGGGACAACTGCGGCAACCCGAAGGCCTGCACCAACCTCGACATGACCGTGACGTTTGAATTTTATGCAGGAGAATAAGGATGGAAGCAAGATGCGACAAGTCACCTAGATTTGCAGAGTTGTATCAGTCCAGTAGCACCAAATTATGCCAAAAACGAACCCAATAAACGAAAAAGATTCATGGCGGCCAAATGAACAAATTGAGGTAAGAAAGACGTGTTCAATGCTCGTGTTACTACGCTGTTCGTGCGGCTGACTAAGCAGCAGACGGTTTTAGTTGCTCCACCACCCACCTTTTAAGTTTTTGACTTTTTATCTTTACGGTGAGTCTTTCAAACCTGTACATATTCATAATGATGCTTTAGTAAAAGGGTCGACTCCTTCATGCTTGATTGTCAAAAGAAAGGACCCATATACTCTTCTACTCGCATCTGTACCTTCGAACCCTCTAAACGCGTCATTATCCTCAATGTGTCCTCTCACAACCTCTGAGGCTCGTTGTAAGGCTTGACGTACAGTCTTGGACTCCTCATATAGGCTGCTACTGTCTAAAGTTTCATGCATTAGCAGCAAAGGCGGAGTCATATAGTTGGGATGGTTGCGGTCTATCTGTTATCCATTACCTGTCGTTCGTAAGCCGAGCTCGCGAAGAATCCATGCAACTCTTTGCCGAGTGGTCTCTGGTGTGGTTTTTCTCTTACACGAACATATAGTCTTGGAGCATGTCTAAAGTATCTGAACTCGAGCTCATCGTTCGTCGTATGTGGTTACATGCATACAATCCGCTGGTACGGTGTACAATTTTTGTGGAGTTGGAAGGGTATCTTGGGACCTTTTTATCTGCTCTTGAGCAGGTCGGAGATATGAGATTAAACATGATCTAATTCCTAGATCCTGAACTTTTTTTTTTGTTTTGCTCGCTTCAATCTTTGGCAAGCTGCCTGACTAATTGTCCCAGAATTATAGACTTCTTCCCGGAAGGCCATATGAAGCGCAGCGAATGTAGGCAATTGAGCAGCATTTGCTAGAGTCGGAAAGGTTGATCAAGAGAAAGATGTATCATATGTTTAGGGACTGGGTAAAATTATACATATTGTTTTTCGCTGCTTGCACACTTCTAATTCTTCCCCGATGTCGTGCTCTATATAAAGTTTTGCAGAGTCAAAATAGAACGTTGCCTTCACAACGAGGATGAGAACCGTTTCGTGGCAACAAAATTCTGATATCACGAAATCGACAGCAAGGGGCAATTCTAGATATCTTACCGGTTTTCTCTTGATCTCTTACTCTTGCACCGTCCGTCCTGGCCTGCTGCGTAATTCACACTGTGGTGGCGGGGCCACTAGCTTGACCATCTTCCTTTTTTTTCTTTCATCTCACTGCCGTTCTGGCTACTTACTCTCTTTCTTATGACGGCAGTAGCCCGTCCTCACTTCTTGCTTGCTTTGTGGTGGTTACTTTCTCAACTTTCAGCAGTGGTTTTCGCCAAACCTGTCTCTCCCATTGCTCCTGACATCTATGCAAGGAGAACAGATCCAGTGGTATCACATTCTCTCAATGGATCTATTATCATATTGGATCCTTCCACTCAACAGACCATCCCTCAAGGTCCTGGTACTGATGGATGTGGCGCGGGCTTCTCCTTCCCAGCGATAGTCTGGATCGTTTTTCTCCTCGTCATTGGTATTCCTTTGGCCGTGGCGGGTATCCGAGGCTGGAGATGTACTACTGGTGTTTCGATCGGTTTGGCTGCTATGGTTTGTTGTGAGTTCCTCCGAAATCCATCCTCAGGATGCATTCTCCAACGTTTATTTCCATGTAGCTTGGGCTGCCATTATCAATTCCGTCAATGAAGTTGGGATTTCGGACATTCTTCTTACGTTGATCGTTCTCGCATTCGGTTTCCTGGGCTTGGTCATTGGCTTTTTTGAGTTTGCCAGAATAGTGGCAATGGTTATTCTCTGTCTTATTGGAGGATTGTCTTTCGGCATGCGAATCACTTTACTTAAAACAGACTTGTTGTTTGCAAGTCTAGGATTGAACTGGCTGATCATCGTGGTTCTTGGTGTGGCGGGGGGCTTGTTGCTTATTTGGAAGAACAGAATTGCAATGGTGCGCTATCTAGGCGGTCTCACTGTGCATTTGACTATGAGCTGTCACAGTTGATTGCTTGCGCAAGTTCAGGCACCTTTTTGACATCGCTGGGGATAGACTTGATTTTCAATCAGCAGTCCGGACTTAGTTTTGGGCTGAGATCGCTTTTCGATTCAAACGATAACCACCTTGCGGTGCGTATCCTCTTGCGAGAAGATCAATGGAATGCTGATCTTCTAGCAGTACTTCCTTGAAACTACCTACGAACCCACCTTGTCTACTAAAATTATCGTCATTGCTTCCTTGGGGTTGACGTATGTCCTTAGTAAGATTCTCAAGATTTGGGAGATACCTAACATCACTATCATAGGCCCGCTTTTGTTTACGCCCAACATTTACTATTCAAGCAGCCATTTACACGAAGGGGACCTTCACCATCCGATGAAGAATTGTGCCTCAATTATCCGACTGAAGACTTTAGCGCTAACAGGGCGACCGCATTCTTTTCGGGAATTTGGGACGGTGCTAAACTTAAGCTGAGCCCTAGCAGATTCAGCCTTTGAGTTGATGTATTTGTCTGTTGTAGTATTAGTCCAACTCTGTACTTGCAACATCTTGCTCAGCGCTTCACTACCGTATTTTTGTTATGTATAGCATGCATACCTCCAATCCCAAGTGTAAATTATTCGAATCATCTAGAAGTCAACAATTTTCTGGTGATTGCGATTGCAAGTGGCTTAAATTTTGTTGCATGACGCTTTATGATTGCGAAAATATCTGCTACTATGTATTTATGTAGAGGCACGGGCACTCAGATACAATGGGAGACAATTAGGCACTGGCTTCGAGGTATTGATACAGACTGGGTTCAGGATACAGGTAGTATTATCCAGGTATTATCTAACGGTTAACTCCAGCTCACACTTCTTGTCCTAACATAACTCGAATTTTTCCTCGTGAAGGGCGGAGGTGATGGTCGAGGGGAAGGCAATTTCCCCTCACCTTCGCAAGCTGATGCCGGTGACGGTGACGGTGATTGTGCTTTGTTTGTATTTTGTGCGTTGCTTGTATTTGAGGATGGAATGACCAGACGAGAAGTACCGACGTCACTTCGAGTCCGTTTGCGCGCAATCGCACTCTCCCAAACACTTCTGAGAGGACCTGTCTTCTGTTTGACATTCGTTTCAAGGATCATATTCTATGGTTGACAGTTAGCGTCAACGATGAAAAGCGAGATGTGATGAGCCAATCACCTTTAGTTCAACCGCCAATTCGTCAATGACCTCAGTGCTAGGCTGCAAAACTGGGCGCATTTCAGACGTGCCGACTCGAGAACTAGGGGAGGAAGGGTGTATAGACTGTAATTCAGTGTGTAGCGCAACAGAAGCTAGAAATAAAGTGAGCGTCACGATCAACATTCCGGAAAGAGTGAAAATACCTTCGCGGTCACAGAAAGCAGCTTGTTGATTGATTTGCTGCAAAATCCTCTGTTTTTCATCTTGCTGAGTGTCAGGAAATAGCTGCGGAGCCACTCGAGTGAGCGCAATACTTGAAAAAATAAACATCTGATGTAAGAACAGAATGTGTTGATACGCCACTCGGCGCGGAAATAGAATTTGAAGGAGTGTTGGACGGGTGCCAAAGTTGCTCGGGTCCCAGAACGCGGATGATAATATAGGTGTTGTAGAGGGTAAAGGATATAGGACATAGGCCAATTCAGATGCAAAGAAGACGAAGAACAAGAGATAACGCCACTATATATTGATTTGTGAACGAGAAGACCACGTATTCGTTTAGAGACGTACGAATTTGACCGGACTTTGACTACCGAGCGCAGAAAAAACTAGCAAACCTATAACTGTGGCTAGATGATAGCCAGCAGACTGTAGGAGACCGTGGTGGAGATATTCGCGGGTGGTGCTGAATTTACTCCATTGCAGCACATCAGGTCCAAATCTGCAGTCAAGTTCAAACGCATACTGGGTCGAAATATGCGCACTAGAGACAGCTTACCTATCATATGCAAATCTAACCGTAGGATTCTTCAGAGCCTCAAACGCATCTCTCGTTTGTATAAATAATTCTGCTCCCTGGGGTCCCACTCTATCCGGATGGAATCTCTTCGCAAATTGCCTAAAGGCTAACTTCAGACCATTCTCATCAACGTCCGGTGAGACTCCAAGGACCTCGTAGAAGTTTGAAGCCATAGTATTCGATCCATTGATTAGATTGTAAAGAAGGTAGGCAAGCACAACGACGGCATAAGTGTAGCGATACAGTTGTGCATAAATTTGTTGACCTGGGACAGGTAATGGACGACCAGAGTATTGTGAGTACAGTTGGAGAACAATTTTTAAGGCATGCCGGGTAGCAATCGAAGGCACGAATGTCCAGCCAGCAAATCCCAGAAGTGCCGAAGATAGCATGAAGAGATAGAGAAAGTTTTGAATCAATGAGACTGGAAGAAATTCCTGGACATCCAAACAGGGCTCAGTATCAAGTGGCAGTACGTAGTCGTTGGAGATGAATGTACAACAAACAATTACGCTGGAAGATCTCAGCGTGGGAACTCTTTCATAACTATGTACACCAGTTTAACAAGCGCATCTCTAACGTGAATTGTTCCCGTAGAGATTTTGGGAGTTCAAAGTTTCCATTGCCGGGTCATTGGTTCCCATTCCACTCGTTCAATCTGTATAGAGCAGTGCATCAAACATTTTCCAGCTGAGAAACAGAAAATATTCATACCAATTCCGGGGTCAGGTCACTAATCTTAGCGGCACCAAGCAGTCGCATTGAGGTTACAATCTCTCGTTCAAGGATGCTGATCAGTTTGGAAACACCTACTTCACCATAGGCCTAACAGAAAGCATAATGACCTTTGGTGTTATGCAGTGAAATAGAGAGCACATACACTCAAAGCATAGAGGAACGGTCGACCTAATCCAACAGCCTTAGCTCCTAAGCATATAGCTTTGATCACGTCTGTAAGAGCGTAGAAGATTAAAACTGCCCCAATGGGACTGATAGGAGTAAGCATTGATACCTGTTCCTCTTCGTATACCACCTTTGATAGGCCTTAAGTTTTGAGCTGAAACTTTGAACAGACGAATCTCACCGTCGATGTAAACTAACTGAAACATCAGACTCTTGGTAGGGACAAGTATGTTTGAAACTGACCTTCTAGCTTGTTGAATACATCGGGCCTTTGTTGACGTATCTTGTAAAGCACCTCAAGCGGAGGTAAGGAGCTGATCTCTGTTTGAAAAGCTGTTTAAGGTACGGAGGAAGAGTAGCAAACTCACTACTCTAACTGTCGACCTGGATTCAGTCCAAATCAGCCAGGAAGCCAGGTAACGAAGGAAAGCCGTACCCCCATGGTTAGATAGAAGTATACCCTCTACTCCCATTTCTGTGGCTAAGATCGCATCCTGGCTATTGAATTAATAATTCACATTTTGGTGGTGACAGAAACCTCGAGGTGGAACTCTTACTTCTACACACTGGATACCTGTACACCTGGATTAGATATTGCGAAGGTTACTGTACGCAATTCTTGTGAAACGAACCTTTCAGGATGATAGGCAATTTGGTTATGCTTCGAAGCCAAGTAATAGTGATTTGCCAACTCATATCTGCGTCGAGAATATTGTTACGATTGACGTGTAACGAGCTAGTCCCGAGAAGATTCGTTGTTTCGTCAGTATCACCCTCCACATAATACTGGGTTTTTCCTTCATGTGCTTCTAAAACCCACGGGCTCCTCACATCCCTCTCTCGTGTAGTGATGACTATCGCATCTACTGTCAAGAAGATCGCCTTGAAACCTAGTTGTTCTGCATCCTGGACCAATTTCGTTGCAACAGACAGATCGGTACTCTTGTACAGCTGGAAAAATAATGTCTGTGAAGGGAGGGCGGCAGCAGCAATTTCTGCTCTTGGTATGGATGCGTAGGTGCACACCATTTGAATGATGTTGGCTGACCCACAGCCTCGTGTGATATTGAGTTCACCTGAACGGGGCGCATGAGCACAGACTTGTCGAGTCAATAGCGATGGGTACAGACCTAATGGGTGACCAAGCTTTGCTGTCGATGCGCCGGACACGAAAACGGGAAGAGGAGAGTTAAATCCCAATATTTTGGTCGAAGGATCACATTTTGAGACAGGTCGCATTACACGAGCATGAAAGAAAAACCTCTCAAAGGCCCTAGCATTTTCCCTGAGCGCTGTGACAACGTTGAGTTGAATGTTTATAGTATATGTTGCTGATCAACAAATGCTGACTCACTAAGTTCGTCCTCGGTTCCTGCCGAGAAAAATGCGAGTGCACCGTGCGGAAGTACTTTTCTGGCAACAGTCTAAAATACGAGTATCGAGATAAATAGGAATAGCCAACAGGTATTCGTATTCAAAGGGGGACTGACCTCCATATCGGCCAGATTCAATATGCGATTCAAAGGGGGTCTTTGCTTCATCGCTTGTTCGACCCTTATCTCATCTTGAGTTCGCTTCCTCTGCCTCTCCTGGGCTTGAAGATCCCGAACGTCCGCGCCATTGAGAGCGCCTAGATGTTGCGATGGAGACAAATACTGTTGGATTGCGTCTGGAGGATGTATGGGCTCGTAAGCGGAAGTAGCGTCACAGCCAGCATATTTGAGAATGATGCTAGGACCTCCGGGATGCTTCTATACCGATATTAGGATGGTCAGGGCTGCAGATGAGGTATATCATCACCGAAAGGAATTCGGTCACATCGTATACTTCGTTCTTGATAATGAGCCAGCATGACCTGTGAGTATATGTGAGTACACAGCGATTTGGTTAGTTGAACAAAGGGTGTTGACTTTGCATCTCCGTGCTTGGATACTTCTTCTATGGACCAGGGGGGAGCCATGGAGGTTACTTTAATAGAATGCGGGCCGTAGCGTTGTTCACATGTGAGGAGTTCGATGACCAATCAGGAAGAAAGAACGGCATGTGTACACTTCTCGAGGGAGAGCCAATGTGAATGAGTGGGAGATTTCGGGCCAAAATTATCTAGCTTGAACCAGCTTTGACCGGTTACATAACACTTTCTCTCTCCATGGTGGAAATCACCATTCGAAAAAGGCCTCAAACAGAGGCAGTTATTACACAACGCAAATTCTTCAAAAAGACTGCCAGAGGCAAAGTTGTCAAAGGTTTGTAGTTATCTTTCTATACTCTTGATTACTATAATCGTTTGTGGTGTAGTTCTTCGAGAACGGTATCTACGAGATGATGTAGCTTGTGGTATTCAAGGCTGCAGAGAGTGCTCAACAGAGATACCTGAACCTCTTCCTTTCTCTGGGAGCCTTGAACACCAGCTGTTTTCAAACGGTCATTATCTTCTGCCTGATACCAATGTCTTTCTGGCCCAGGTATGCCTTTATGCTGCACATCAATCCGGATCTCAAAGAAATCGTATCAAAGATGGACCTTATAGAATCCAGTCTTTTTACTCCTCCAATAATTCTACTCCAGACCGTAATAGAAGAAGTCCGACACCGATCTTTGCCTTTGTACAACCGATTGAAAGCTTTAACCAAGTCGGAGGACAAATCGATATGGATATTCTACAACGAATATCGCTCGTGCGTGTTTTTCGTGCTTGAATGAATACTTCTCTTCTGACTGACTCTTACAAGGCAGAGAAACTGCCATAGTCCGTGAAGAAAACGAGATCCCCAACGACCGCAACGATCGGGGTACTCTTCTCGTTGTTTCCTTTCGCATCCCATTACTGACTCGAGTACTACGACAGGGATCCGAGTCGCTACAGCATGGTACAATACTCATATTTCTCTTACGCGCCCTCCAATACGTGGTCAAAAACAGACGCCTCACCCGACAGTTGTTCTGATGACTGAAGACGCGGCGAATCGTGAAAAGGCTGAAAAATCTGGCGTTACATCTATTTCCGGTCTGAATACGCTTTCTCGAATCATACCCTCTCTCCTCCTGACTTGAATGATTAGTCCGCAAGTATGTTGAGGGAATGAAAGACGCAAATCTCCTCCTTGATCTCCTTGCTGCTGACGGTTCGCAAGAGATAGAACCTACTAAAGCTGCCTCTGGTCGTCAAGCCCTCTATCCTGACGTGAGCACCTTTCTTGAGAACAATCTGTGTGCTAACGCACTTATCAGTATCTACCTATCTCCACCCTACTTGCCGGTGTAAAAGCTGGTGAATTGCACCAAGGTCATTTTAACGCCAATCAGTATAACTACTTGGAGGGTAGCGTTCCTGTACCAGCATTTGACAAGCCAGTCCTTCTAGTCGGGCGAGAGAATATGAATCGAGCAGTCCAAGGGGATATTGTCGTAGTTGAAGTCTTTCCTGAAAAAGAGTGGAAGGCTCCCGCTGATGAAGTCGTCGACCAAGAGGGTGCGTCGTTATACAATCGAGTTCTTCATCCAATAACGCTCATGTACCATCGTAGCTACTCTCAAGAACGACGATGCGGAAGATTCTGGCGAAGAAGGAGATGAAAACGGTGAAGAGGTATTTGTGAAAGAGTCCCGTGTTCTTTCCGAGAGCTCCAGTCAGAAACCGCCCTCTGAACGACAACCCACCGGCCGTGTCGTTGGCGTTGTCAAGAGAAATTGGAGAGCTTATGTGTGCCATATAGACAGTACTTCCCTCACATCTACTCTTACCACATCACTCTCCACTCAAACCGTCTTCGCCACCCCAGTATCTCGTCTGCTTCCCAGGATACGGCTTCGGACGCGCCAGGCGCCTATTCTTCTGAATCAAAAGATTCTAGTAACAATTGACCGTTGGGATGCTACTTCTCGCTATCCGGAAGGACACTTTGTGAGAGCTCTAGGTCGGGTGGAGAGTAAAGAAGCCGAGCAGGAAAGTCTGTTGTTAGAGTTTGAGGTGCCCTATAGACCGTTTGGAAAAGCGATCTTAGATTGCTTGCCTCCAGAAGGAGACCAATGGGTCGTACCACCCAAAGGAGAATTCGACGTTCAGAACATTTGGAGAGATAGGGAGGATTTAAGAGACGTGATTGTCTGCAGTATCGATCCTCCAGGTGTGTCCGAATATCTTTGCAGTGCCATCTCTGTACTAACACTGTTATAGGTTGTCAAGACATTGATGATGCTCTCCATGCAAAACTACTGCCTAACGGAAATATTGAAGCTGGAGTTCGTCAGTCGTTACCGATTTCTTTCGATGCTTGACTTAGCGTCTGATGCAATCATATAGACATCGCGGACGTCTCCCACTTTGTCCTTCCTGACAATCCAATGGATAGTGAAGCCGCTGCAAGAGGCACCACGGTGTATCTAGTTGACAATCGAATTGACATGTTGCCTTCACTTCTTGGTACAAATTTGTGCTCTCTGCGACCGTTCGTAGAACGATTAGCATTCTCCTCTATTTGGGTATGTTCACCTGACTTGTAATAACGACGGTGCTAACAATCTATCACTTCCACAGGAATTGACGCCAGATGCTGAAATCGTTAGTGTGCGGTTCACCAAATCTGTAATCAAGTCCAAGGCTGCGTTCACGTATGAAGAGGCACAGATTAGGAAAGATGATCCGTACGTCAATCTGTAAATCGACCCATGATAATATCTCATTAGAATTGACATTTACCAGTAATTTGCAAGACGACTTGACGAATTCCATCCGCTTACTCAACTCTCTCGCCATCAAGTTGAAGGCTAAGCGTATGGCTGCAGGTGCTTTGAATCTAGCTTCTCCAGAAGTGAAGATCCACCTGGATAGCGCCGAATCCTCCGACCCTATTGACGTTGAACAGAAAGAGCTGCGGGAAACGAACAGTTTGGTTGAGGAGTTTATGCTGTTGGCGAATATCAGTGTGGCGAAGAAGATTGAGGAGAGTTTTCCACAGACTGCAGTGCTAAGGTTTGTACTTTTGATATCGCTCGGGTTGCGAAAGCTTACTTCCAGCGCAGACGACATTTACCTCCACCTAAAACCAACTTTGAGAAGCTGCAAGATATATTACGCAAGACCAAAGGGCTTTCTTTGGATGTGAGCAGCTCAGGAGCTCTCGCTGCTTCGCTAGATATATGCGTTGTATGTTATCAGTATACTATCCGCGGTATGGTTACTCGTACTGACAACTGCGGATTAGGATGCCAACGAACCGGCGTTCAACACCCTCGTTCGTATTATGGCCACACGATGTATGCTTTCTGCGGAATATTTCTCATCAGGAAGTGTCGCGAAAAATACATTTGGGCATTATGGACTTGCTAGCAAGATATACACGCATTTTACGAGTCCTATCCGTAGATATGCTGGTGTGTTACACTGCTTCTTGTCATTGGGTTTGAAAACTGACTACCTATATTCTTCCACACATAGACGTTCTCGTCCACCGACAACTATCTGCTGCTATTGGATTTACACCTTTACATGCAACGCTTCACTCGAAATCACACGTCGAACGCGTATTGGATGTTGTCAATCGCCGACATCGGATGGCTCAGATGGCCGGACGAGCGAGTGTGGAGTTCTACGTCGGGTTGGCCTTGAAGGCTAGAGGTGAACAGGCTAAGGTTAGAGGTGAGGCAGATGTCAAAGAGGAAGCGTTTGTTATCCGGACATTCAGGAATGGTGTCGGCGTATTTGTGTCGAAGTGAGTTTTCACTTTTTTGAGTTCATGGGAAGATGCCACCCTACAGGAAATTTGCAGACTTGGAATCGAAGGCCTCGTCACGTTCAAGCGCGACACACAATTCGATGCTGAAAATTACACGATTACCGTTCCCGGAGCGAAGGAAGACGTGAAGATTTCGGTGTTTGATAAGGTCATAGTTCGAATTGAGGTTGAGAAGGACAAGAACACACAGAGAGGCAAAGTGAAGATGACATTGGTAGAACCTGTAGATTCTAGTGCATTATAAGTCGTAACTGGTGTATGTTGGTTGTATTACTCAAGGCCTTTTCTTTGTTCGAGGCCGAGATGACTAGAATCTGACGCGTCCCAAGCCGAACTTCCCTGTTATACATTGCGTCCCTGTTTTCAGCTTCAACTCTTAAACTCATAGTCTCATCATGGCAGAAAGTCTTCTGTCTGAATGTACACCGTTGAAGAAGGAATACGACTCTTGCTTCAATGCATGGTTCGAAGGTTACCTTGAACCTGCCGTATCAGCTTCATCTTCTCCACAAAAATACTCGGAGTATTCACAACGTAAGGCGGAGGAGTTTCAGCAGAAGTGCGGGAAGATTTGGGAAGGATATAGAGCATGTGTGCAGGTGCGTCTAGCGGTGCTTTTGGTTGGTGAAGGTTGCTTTAAAGATCGTTGGACACTACACAGAAAGCACTGAAGGAAAAGGGTTTGGATACGATGCTGCAACAATCGAGAGAAGAAAATCCATTGTCCCGGCCTCCACCGCTACCTCCTTCCGGATCTTCATCGTCGTGAATGAGTGCTGGTTGTTTGTTGTCAAATATGTATTATAGGTGAGTGGTATGGCTTTCAACATTTCTGCTTTATCTAATGGTCGTTGTTCCAGCTGCCGAATAATATTTGTTACTACTAGTACACACTCAACTCATTGATATAAAATATATGCTGTATTTGTGAGCAGCTTATGCCCTTCTAAGGCCTCATCAACGTCCTCATTTGTCCAGTGGCTGCCGGCCGTTCAGCGTGTAAAAATATGTTAGCCGTGCGGCGTAACCAAAATATTCTTCTTTTCAGTTCCACCAACACCTCCCGCAGCCTGCTGTCTGGGCATCTGGGATGGCCCACAATGTCTGGTCAACATATCTCGAGGAGCAGTTATGGACTCGGCCGTCGTCGCCGGAATCGGTATGTTTCCAGATCAAAGTGAATATGACAGCGAATATTCCGTTACTCATGTCCCAAGTAGTTCTTCTATTCGTAAGTGCTTTGAAAGCTTGATTGATTAAACATCTCATGCACAGTCTGATACCTTTGCTTTGTAGTGAAAACGATCACCCTTCAGAAGCGCATTCAACTCAACATATGTTAGGTGGCTCCCTTGATCAACCAAAACAGCCTTTTGCGTCTACTAGTGCTCTTCTATCATGGCCTCCTAGCTCCTTAGGTGATGCATCTAACAGCGCATTATCCGTCAACTACATTCCCTCCAAATTCTCCACCGCCCTTCTTAGTCCGAAACGACCTCGGCGCAGAAGGCGTAGAACTGACGCCAGTGATTTCTCCGGTTTCCAACTATCAGAGGACGAGGATGGATATACGAAGGGTCACAAAGACAACAGAAACCTCCGCTGGAACAAATACAAATGGATTCTGTTCTTGACCAACCTACTTTTCACCCTTTACTCTCTTGCTGCCCTTATAATCGCTCTTCTCATCTGGTTCGACGTCTTCCTATTCGCAGATGTCATCCGCGTAGGAAACACTCCCGAACTCATTCTTTCAACCCTGGCGGCTGCGTTTGGCCTTTTCACCTCAGTCATCGGATGGGCTGGGATCCTGCTCAACAACCGATCTTTCCTCGCCATTTACACGTTCCTACTCTGGATCACATTCGCCTTCCTCGTCGTCCCGGGATATGTCACGTATAAACGCCGCGCATTTAACTTGGAAGGGAAACTCAACCTGCAGTGGTCTAGGGATCTGATGGATACAGGCCGGTTACGAATACAAAACAAACTTGCGTGTTGCGGGTATTATTCTCCTTTCGTGGAAGCCACGATCAGTCAAACGTGCTACTCCCGGTCTGTGTTGCCTGGCTGTAAAGCAAGTTACCTGGATTTTGAGCGGAGGGTGAGTAAAGTCGCCTTCGCTATCATTGCTATGTTCCTAATGTTGATTGTTTTGATAGGCCCTTGATCGATGGTATCTTATATGCTTTTGCCTCGTCCCCGCACATATTGCGGTCATGCTTGCCAGCCTCCTGTGTTCCAACCATGTCACATATCGGTTTGGCAAAGGAATGATGCCAAAAGCTTATCGCATGGGCCCGCAGAGTATGGCTGCTATAGTTCATGGTTGTGCCAAGTAAGTTTTCTCTATCATGCGTGCTCGTTATGATCTAACTTTAGCATAGCCAACTTACTGAACAGTATGGACCAGAAGTTGCTTCTACCTTTTTATCCAAGACAGAGTCTTTAATATCCCTCGCTCCTTCAGATTCGGCCACTTCGAACTTACGCTCCATCCCATCGAGATGACCGGAAGGTCGCAATGACCCCACGTTCGTTATTTTATTGCATGCCTCTCGCGGCCTGCTCTGGATCTGTAAATGCATACATACCCTTCCGCCAGTTATACCTTGTATCATATTCATGTAAATTACATGAAGGATTGTAACCATACATATTATAAGTAATTGTCGCTTTCGGAGGGGAGTATGACTGTGAGACTCATGGCAGCGAATTCCATCTCTCTACAAAAGACTTTAGTCTACGCTTGATCCTATCATCGTCCAGGATCTTCAGATCCTAGAAAAATGATCGTGATTGAGTTCAACACGAAGATGGTAATTACAAAAGAAATATGTACGAACATTCTGCAAACGCTGAACCTCCGCCGTCAGTGCATCGCCTTTTCCTTTGGCGTCAAGTTCCAGTGCAGTCACGGAGGGAGAATATTGAAACGGTGCGGAAGTGTTCATGGCCGAGTGAGCATAGGTGATATCTAAAGCCGGATCATGCATAGCCATCCTACACGAATTAAATCAGTTCAGCATGACGACCAAGAGGGAGATAATTACAGAGAATTCAATGTTGTGGGAAGTGCGGAACACCATCGCTCCTCTTGATCGTTCAGTAATTTCTCTTTTGCCTTGAAAGCTCGAAGCTCTGATAAAACATCATTTTGGTCCAATAGAACCAGAGGCGGCATATCTGACGGTCTAAGATTTTGCAAATCCTTCAAGAGTGTTTTCAGATCGTTCTCTAGTGTAGAATCACGGTGAAGGCTGGTCAGTTCTTGTGAAGAATTGCTCGCTTTGAGTTCTGATTTTGCGGCATCAACTTGGTGGACAATACTATCTAATTCCTGCCCAAAGATACCGAGAATAGCTAGAGTCTCCGGCATGACCGATTGTTGTTCTGCAAGGAAGGCGTGCACTGTTTGGAGAGGAGGAAGAATAGATTGCTGAAACTGCGTAGAAGCCTGGATTGGATCCGAGAGAAGCGTGAATGTCATGGCTAAGGATGTGGTATGACATGACTTGTACCTTATCCAGGACAGAGATACGAGCTTCAAGGATTGTAAGTTGATCCATGTTCCAAGCCTGCTCTAACTCCCGTACGATATTGAGAGGTTCAGGATCAAGTTCGTCATTTTCTATCGTCAGTCGTTGCAAGACGTCGTAAATTTCTCCCTCATCACCATCAACTTCTTCCAAAGAATTCACGAGCAACTCGAGCTGTTGACAGTAAGCTGATTCTTCCGCCGAAGATAGGAGACTCGAATGTCCAGCCGTGTCCAGACCGAGGACACGTTGTAAACGCAAAGCCTCGAGCTTTAGATGTGCAGCACTGGGAAGTTGTTGATCCTTCCATGCTTCGATCGTAGTAAGCTGTGCTGTGACATCCTGAGTAATCTGTTTGCGAACGTTCAGACAGTTCGCTAGATAGTCTCTAGTAGCATCCAAATCAAAGTCTGAGAAATATAAACGATGGTCAACGCCCCGGTGTGCGGACAGGGAAAAACGGCATACTGTCTTGCCAACGTTTAAGTAGGTCAAAGGACTTCGAAAAGGTTCCAAACACAGCTGTGTCTACCTAGAACGCAAAAGTTTCAATCATCCTGAAAAAGAGACGAGATCTAGATAGTTGTACACCTTCAGTGATAGTGATTCTAGCGCTTCTTGCTTTTCGATAGTGCTACTCGCTGCCCGATTTAGCTCTACTGTAATGGCCTGGGCTGTATCCTGTATCTGTTGAGAAAGTTTCCTACGAGATTGAGTCAGTGACGGCTTTGATAACTTCAATAACGCGTACTGTGTCTGTTGCAATCTGTGTTGAAGCAAGATAACCTCTTGTTCGAACGCGTACGCGTTGTTATCAACAAGAGTCATTCGATTACTGAAATTGGTCAAGATCTTGCAATCTATGTCAAAGGACCTAGCAGACCTTTGACGACTAGGAGGAATGTAATGTGACAAGTCAATATTCAAATCAGAGTTCGTTCGCGGGTTCGAGTTCTGTAGCCTGACATCAGAACTCAATAAACCTTCAAGTTTAAGCTGCTTAAGCACGTACAGCTGCAGTTCTTCATCTTCCAATGCGATCTTTGAGAGAACTGCCCGTTGTGAATATTCATCATCTAGATTTCGGCCTTCGAGAGGTAGTTGTGCCGCAATCCATTCGATCAATGCCTTTCCAGGCGCAAATTGTGTGGCCCATTCCAGTTCATTGGGTGTATACTTTGGTCCCCCAAGACAGGACACGATGTTGCAGAGCTTCTCCACGTCCGATAGAGCCATAGTGGGAGAGAGGAAAGGAGACCACGTGATTTCGAGTCAATAGCCCAAGTGAGTCCATCTTGTTCATCTAGATCTCAGAACTATGGCTCTTAAACCTCGGAACGTTGCCATTGCGCGCTGGCAGCCAGCCAGCTAGCATGTGCTTCATATGTTCTGTTAACTCGAAATACATCCGTCAGGCGTCAGCACCCGGCGGCCAGTCACAACCCAATATTCAGGCCTCAGGTTTTGACTATTGGGCTCAATCAATAGCCCGTAAATTTTACATGTGACATAGCTCACCCAAGTGCCGGAGAGGCACTGTTTTTCTAAGCTGTGTACTACGGAAGAAGCGGGAAAATTTTACTAGCCAGCCACAAGCCAGTCCAACAGTCATACCTCGCACTTCGGCGGTGCCTAGTTTCCCAGCGACTCACAAGATAGCTGTTGAATAAAAAGTCGATTGTTCGCCCACTTTGGAAATGGAGCTGTACAGCTCTATGTCAGCGGATGACTGCCACTTGTTCTAATGTGGCGATCTTTCCGATATATAAATCTCCTACTGTTACCTCGTCACTCCACTCTTCACCCACTCTTCTCCTCCCGCTACTCAAATCGTTTCCTGATCCTCCTCTTCCACCATGATACAATTACTCGACATGAATTCTGCTGCCAGCATTCAGTTTTGTGTGGAGTAAGTGAGCTTTATTCCCTAGTCGTCTCCGATGGTAATGGATGCTTGTCTCCTCAGTGAATGCGAATCCGAGTCTTCTCAACGAGTGCAGGTCCATGGTCAGTATTCTGCTACATTGCTATTCGACGATCTGTTAACGCATAATTAACTTACAGTTGTCGGAACCAGAAATTTCGTGTCCCCCAAGTCACATGGCAAGAGACCTAGCAATCTTTTCGTGGGCATGAGAGTTTTCGGAGATACACCGAAAGATAAAATCTACCTTTCAACGTCACCTGTGAAATGCAAGAGTGCAGATGAACCAGAGTGGCATGATAACCTTGGGCCGTGAGCATATTCACATTGAGCGCTTGGTCACCGGCTTGGGGGCTAACGGAAAGTTTTAGAGCGTGGCTTTCACCAAGGTCATTAATCTCGTTCAATGTGAAGACTCGATCAAAGTTTTCGAAGACTACAACGGTCTTAGCCTCTACCGAATCCTATACATTGAAGCGGCTACGAAAGATGCAAGGAAGTATGGATCGTACATCAAGTATGTTGGCTTTCCATTACACAAAATCCGTCTCATTCTAGATATCTTGCCTTGTAGCCATTGCTCTACCGCTTCGCTCTCAAAGCTCTCAGAAAGACTTCCCGGTGGATGGGGTCCTCATCATCAATCTTCGAGAACTATCGACATCGAATTCGGGAATGGAAGAGTATACAAGTCTCAGATCGGCTGGCAGTCAGCGGAGTAGCCTTGAGGATGAGCAGGAGCTGAACTTGAAAACTCCACTGTCCCCAGTGTCCGTTGAAAGCAGATTGACACCCTGAACATTCATGGCGCTGGACACTTGATTTTGGAGGACCGACTACGACACGTTCTTTCTACGGTGATTTGCGGACACTCGCGGACTTTTTTTTTTTTGTGAATCATACCTTTTGGGCTTATCATGCTGTATCTCTATCATTATGTACAATTTCGTCTACAGGGAAGGTAATATAGCTCCATTTTTGTGTATGTATATAATACATTCTTGCAAACAAATACATCAGATAAGATAAGATATTTTTTTCAATTTCTCCTCTCACTTCAAAAACTTCGAGATGTCGTTGCTCTCAGATGCGGAATCTGACTCTGAATTCCAACTTACAATTAATGAGCACTATGCTAATGCATTTCAATACAAGAAAGAACGCGAAGAACTCGAACAATGTACGTCCTCTCCATTTTTGGAAGCCTTTGCATTAGTTACCAATAACATTCTACAGTAAAACTGAAATACGGCTCGGATGAAGAGGGAGAAGACGAAACGGACTCTGAGGAAGATGAATCAGAAGATGAAGACGGAGAAGAGTTGACGCCTGCGGTGGACGCTGCTATTCTGCGCACCCTGGCGCGGATTAAGCGAAAGGATCCCGAGATATACAACGCCAAGACGGGTATCTTTGAAGGTGCGCATGCCCAGGTTTTACTCAAGAATTTCCCTCAATCGAAATTTCTCTAGATGAACAGAAAAAGCTGGGACCAACCAAACCCATCTCCAAGCCGGCTAAGGACAAGGTATGTATTCTGTGACGAAAGGTCAAAGAGGACTGCCTAATTTCTGCAGTCAAAACCAGTCACAATGCGCCAAGTAGCCATGGAAGCTCAGCTGCAAACCCTTTCTCGTTCTCCATCACTGGAATCATTGACTCACGCCGAGGAGCAGCGACAACTACGAGACGAAACAATCGCCGCAATTCAACAGATTGACGATGTCAATAATGAAGGCGACGATCTATTTGTTCTTCGCGAAAAGACCAAAGATGAACAGGAACAAGAAGAAGAGGAGTACCGCTCTTTTCTAGAACGAGAAGTCGGTGGAGATTTGAAGGCCTTAGTCTCGATTGAAGAAAGTACCTGGAAAGACGAGGCTCCGCCGACAACTGAAAATGAGAAAAAGACGAAGAAGAGAAAGGGTAAAAATCCGGAGAAAGCTGCAGAAGATGCCCAAGAGTTTCTCATGAAGTATGTGTATCAATCTTTCGTCCCAGCTAATACATTGAACTCAGGCATTTAAGCTACATCCTTAACCGCGGCTGGATTGATCGTTCGACCCATCACGTGCCAACATACAAGGAAGTTACTTCCTCGAACAGTAAAGGGAAAAGCAAGAATTCAGACGGAAAGGAGGACATTGAAGAGAACGACGATCTTCCTGCAGGAGAGGTCATGCTTCCAACGGCTGACTCCGAAATTGGCGAAGAGGATTTTGAAGATATAGTCGACCGTTTTGAGAGTTCATACAACTTTCGATTTGAGGAACCGTGAGTCTTCTCATTTGCCGTTCTCTTTCGCAGATTATAACATAGAAGGTGCTTAGGGATGCTGCTGTTATCCAGACACATCCTCGGCAAATTTCTTCCCTTGTTCGGCGGGAAGACACTACACGAAAAGAAGCGCGAGAGAGACGTAAGCAACGACGAGAAGAAGAAATACAGAAGAAACGCGAGGAGGTTAAAAGACTGAAAACGCTCAAGACGAAAGAGCTGCGGATGAAACTGGATCGAATTGGTAAAGAGGCTGGAAAAAGTCTCGAGGATGATCTTAGTACGTCCCTACTGACTTTCTTTCATCATATTCGAACTGATCAACCGTATGCTAGCTTTACGAGAACTGGATCTCGAGGGTGACTGGGATCCTGAAGCACACGATCGACAAATGACCGGTTTGTATGGCGACGATGCTGATTATAACGAAGATGGGAAACCAACCTGGGAAGACGATATCGATATCGGTGATATACCGTTGCTGGATGGCCTGGAAAACGAATCTCAGAGTAAGAAGAAGAAAAAGAAGAAAACAAAGGACAGAGAAGACGGGGTTAATGTAGACGCAATGGACGCAGACGTAGCGAAAGTTGACGATGATGACGAATGGGATGGGACTGAGGAAATGCGAAAAAGAAAGGTGGAAGAATACATGGATGAAGTTTATGGTTTAGATTTTAATGATATGGTATGCACAACCTCTGGGCTATATCAAGTCATCAAACTTAAAAATTTCAATGTCTAGGTCGGCGGAATGCCCACAAGATTCCATTACGCACACGTCCAGCCAGAAAGCTTCCATCTTTCGCCAGCAGAGATTCTGATGGCCAAAGATTCCGAGTTGAACGACTACATAGGCATCAAACAGTTCGCGCCATATCGAAAAGCTGGAAAATGGGATTCGAACAGGGGTGAACGGCTGAAGGAATTGAGGCAGAAGATTGGCGAGAGGGGCAACGGCAATGATACGCCACAAGTCGACAAACCTGCCAAAAAGCGAATGGGTAAGAAAGAGAGGATGAAAATGAAGACGGCAGGAGATCTGGATGCAGGGAAAGATGCAGAAAAGGAAGCCGCGGCAGCAGGGCAGAGTACAACGCCTGAGAACTCGAAGAGAAAGCGGTCATCTGGGGATGCAGAGATTCATGACAATGCAGAGGGAAAAAAAAAGCGCAGACGGCACAAGAGGAAGGATGTAATGGATGATACTGTATGATACATTTGTGCTTTCCATATAGTACTATTCGAATTGAAGGTTTTGAAGGTTTTGATTCGTGTTTTCCTTAACTTTGGGTGTTTAGGTGGCCTTGTAACTGTTCGTCTTCCCGTTACAGACAGAATCCTTAGCATATATGTGTGAATATTCTAATTAAACCTTGAACTCCAGTACATGCATATAAACAGCTTCAAACGCGAGAGTGCAGTATCAAGCGGTACCTTGTCATATTGAGATTCGGAAAACTTAGAATGATAGCCGAGAACGAAGCTCGATGGTCAAATGGAGATAAAGATTCCGTAGATCCATTCTCTATATGTATATGATGTTGATTCTATAGGCTTCCAAAGTCTGGTCTCTCACAGTGACTCGTATAAAGCTTATAGATTTTCGCGGATAGCCATACCAGCACTTTCTTGTTACTACACTGTGGTGTGTCCTTCCTCAGGACAATCCAAGCCTCCGAAATACACATATACATCCGACCGTAATAGCACATGTCTAGCTCGCGGTCAACTTGGACGCCCTCCTCATTAACATATGCCCCTCCAGTAGACCAATCGCCCAATCTCCAAGCCACTCTCGCTTTATTCGACGCACGTAACGTGTGGTTCTCGCGGGCAGCCTGCACCACCGGTGTCGAGCAGATGATGTCGCTTTTTGATGAGAGCCTGGAACATCGTATCTTACCCCAATCCTTGGGGAGGCCAGTCCTCAACAAAAATCAGTATAAAGAGTATGTACAGGGCCTACTGCGCTTTATCCGAGATTACAAAGTGTGTGCTGTTTTGCCGATTTAAATGTCATACATTTATTAACATACCTTGTTTCCCAGATTTCATTACATGAAGTTGTTGAGTCGAATGACAATTCAATCATTGTACATGTGAGTGCTCTTCTTGCTAGATTGACAGGTCACTTTTCTCCAACTGTAATACAGGCTTCTTCGGTCGGAACGAGTTTGAGTGGGGCTACATTCACAAACGAATATATGATCGTACTCCATTTTGCGTCTTCTGCGAAGTCTGGGGAGCTGCCTAAAATCACCAGGGTGAAGGAATTTGTCGACAGCAAAGTTATCTCCGAATTTTTCCAAGAAGAGAGAAGGAGGGCTAAGCTCAAAGAAGGACGACGTTTTAGCTGATTAGCGGGAAGTATGGAAATAAAAATGGATAGTCTATAGAATTTCCAGAATAGAAGGGCAGTCGTGTACTTGACTTGACATATATTGTATACACAAGGTCATAATATAATCTTCATATATGAACTGCCCGATGTACATGAGTAACGGATGTCCAGTTGGAGCAAAGCAAGACTTGCTACTCACTCAGATAACATAAACATTTTCTTTCGCCACCTTGTAACTTTCTAGTTTCTTAAAGTAATCAAGGCGTTTCTGACGCTCAGCATCCATCTCCTAGGACAAAACTAATCAGTGATATGAACACACCTGTGGTCACAGATACGGCTCACATCATCTCCAGCTTTATTCTTACCCTGTTTGCCACGCTTGACACCCCGATGAGTTTCGTGGTCGACTTCGTCGCTATCCGAACCAACTGGACGCTTGCCATTCCTGCGAGTGGCCCTTTTGGGCAAAAGCGCCTTTAAATCTCTCGCCAACTTCTCAGGATCGACAGACTTGTCGTCGATAGGTTGCTTTCTTCTTCCTCCAGGCTGAGTTTTTGCCCGATACTGAAGTTGGTCATGCGGATAATCAATTTCCTGTTTAATTCTGTCACCCTGTGAACGTTCTCTCTCAGTTTTATCACTGTTCGTTCCTTTGGCCAAGCCCCGTTTGGTAGCACGTCGAGGCTTCGCGGGAGAAGGGGAGCTTGGTAAGGAAGGACTGTCCCATTTCGCTACACCTTTTCTTCCAGATTCTGTCATGAAGCTTTTGCGTATCCGTGCTTTATGTGGAGACCTCGGAGGCACTTTCAGCGACTGAACGAACGGAGCAGGTAACGTCGTAGCGCTAGTCGATCGTTGAGTGCGTTCAGCCTTCAGCTTGGCCTCAAGAGCAAAGAAGCCAAAGGGATCCGAGTCTTCAGCATAGTAAACGGTTTCCTGTACACTAACTTCTTTTTCCAGGGTTCCATAAGCATCAGACTCGAAATCACGATCTTCGTCAACCTCAACCTCTTCAAAGAACCGTTGGCCGATATCATGAGATTGAGCCTCTGAGGTCGCAGCAACTGGCAGAAGATCCTGAGTAAACTGTGAGGAGGAAGCAAAAGGAGATGATGGAGGAAGAGGCGAAAAATTGCGCGTAGAACGCGGCTTCGGGGCAGCTCTGGATTTCAGTTTCGCTCCAAGTGCGCCTTTCGGAGCTTTAGGCTTACGCCTTGGGCGAGAAGTAGCGCTGTACACGCTGAGTATGTCTTTAGTATCCATCTCTACCTGTGGCAAAAAGGAAGTATACGGTCCTGTTCAAAGTGCGATGAACTATTCACGTGCTCGCGATAACTACCGCTGTGGCAGTGCCCGCGCTTCCCGACAGCGGAGCCTTTATGAAATACCTTATAGCACGGTTTTGACCTGCAAATACAAACATGCAAGTCAAGGTATAGTGGAAAATCACAGTGTTTGCTGAGAGTGACAGGAAAGATGTGTGGTGTGCATGGTAGGACTGAGGGGTGATCTTGTGGATATATTGGACATGCAGGCATCAAGCCAGGGAGCAAAAACCTTCCACTTTGGCTTTCATACCCAACTTGATGGTTCTAGACTTCAATGTTCAATGACCCAGATGTCAGTGACTCACTAGCTCACAATGATAGAACTGTTATATTCATGTGAAGCCAAGTCCTTCTGAGGCTTTGCAATCTCTGGTCTTACTTCAATACTTCCATTCATCCTATTCCACTGTGGAGTTGTACTCCATGATTCACTTCAAATATTACCCTTCTTCATCACTAAGCAATATTCATTTATCCTTTTGGATCTTCCCTTTGTTCTTCAGCATGTTGTCAGCATGTTTCATTTACCTATTTGGAGATAGTTGTCAGTGACTCGCTAGCTCACAAAAGGCCAGGTGTCACACAAAGACGAGAAGTCAAAAGAGGATGTATAGCAGTGAGGATAGAGACCTCCTAATACTAGTCTAGCTACCGAGGAGAATAGACGAGATCAGAGATAGAGACTACTCTACGAGGTATGCTATCTTATATACATATCCTAAGATGAATCCATGAGAACTATCTTGCGTCGTAGCCGTGAGGCTCTACAATAAGAGTAGCCCGTATCCATAAGTATAGCTGTCCATATACAATGAGAAAACAATAAGGCAATATAAAAAGCATGCAGTTACCAAAGGTAAACAGCGACGATCTGTCAATGGTCTGACAGACACGAGAGAGTCACGTCAATGATCTACAGTAATTACAACAACACGAGAGTGGCAAGGCTGTCACGTGTACATAAACAAATGTAAAAGAAAGGATTAAAGAATTGTCGAACTTAAGCCTAAGTGAGTTCACAAAACCTCAGAACAGTGTAAGATTCTCTGACTACCTTAAGCCTAAGTGAGTTCACAAAACTATGGTAGTTGTAAGTAAACTGTATGTAGGAAAAGGAAGTGAGACGTACCCTCAGAACAGTGTAAGATTCTGAGGGTTGTCTTTGATGAACGCAGGCCTATATGTGAAAATAGATAATTGGAAATATTATTGAAATGATAAGAAACTTGTCCGTGAAACCTTGCGATGCGCCGTATCTCGAGGACTCCCCTCGGAGGTGCATATGTCCATTGCAGCCATATTCAATCGTTATGCCTTGACTTTAGGTCGCCTACCTTCACTTAATATTCCTTAAGTTTGACACTCCCCCTGGCAACTTGTATATGTCTAATCGAGTCTAAGGGCTGTTACGATATGCTGGTGTTTATCTTTTGGTAGTGATTTCGTCATGATATCTGCAAGGTTTTGACTGCTTTCTATGGGATGGATTTGAACACTACCACATTCGACGATGTCTCGAATGAAGTGATATCGTATATCAATGTGCTTGGCGAGGTTGTGTTCTTTGTTCATTTTGGTAAGGCTGATGGCTCCATGACTGTCGCAAAAGATGTCGAGAGGGAGGTCTCCTAACCCAAGTTCTATTTCATCCAGCCAGCTCCTCATCCATAACGCTTGTTGGATCCCACGCGACATCGAAATATACTCTGACTCCGTCGTTGAGAGAGCGACAGCAGCTTGTCATTTCGAAGACCATGAAACTGGAGCTCCATTTACAAGGAAAATGTATCCGGACATGGATTTCCTGGTTGACTTATCACCTGCCCAGTCCGCGTCCACGTATCCAATAGGTTTTACATGGTTAGTTGTTCTGGGTTTGTAGACAATTCCGTATCGTATGGTAGTGAAGATGTACTGAAAAAGTTTGATAAGGAGTTCCCAGTGAGTGCATGAAGGTGCATCTTGGACAGTGGAGAGAACGCTGCATGCGAATACGATATCTGGACGAGTGGTGCTAGCACCCCACCAGCAGCACCCAAGAATGGATCGATAAGGTTTTCCCTCCATGAATTTTGCGTCTTCCTCTGATCGAGGTTTGAGAGATTTTAAGGAGAAGTTTGGAGGAAGGGGAGTATATATGGGATGAAGCTCTTCCTCTAAACCGAAGTAGCAAAATGCGCTGTGGAAAAACGGAGCCTGGGATATGGCAATCGAACCATCTGCTAGGTGATCAACGGTGAAACTGACAAGGAAGTTCTTGTCTTTGACATCTGTGAGGTCCCATACTTTGAACCCTTTCACCATTTCATCTGCTTCTTGACTGGAAGATGATCCGCTGTATACGTCGTCGGTATGTACAGATGCGATCGAGTATTCATTCGTTGTTGGATCCCGTCGAAACCTGATGCATGGGTCAGCACGAGAGGATTTAAATCCCAGTCGTCAAAACTGGCTTTTGAGTTCTTTGTACCAGATGTGTCCAGCTTGTGACATCCCATACAGCAGCTTATGCATCAAACAGATCTTTTCCTCCTCCCCCTGCTTCGCGAACCCAATTGGTTGATGCATGTAGACTGGAGGCTCCTTTGGTAAGGTTCCATTAAGGTATGCAGCTGAAAAATCCCATTGTCATGTATGCAAACATTTAAATGCGCAAATGGAGATTAGCATTCGGACCGATTCGCTACGCGCAACCATTGACCAACTTTTGCTGAAGTCTACTCCTGGAATCTGCATGTCTCCTCGGGCCACGTAACACGCCTTTCATTTCAGGATGTTCCCCTCGCCATCAACCTTCAGATCAAAGACCCACATACCACTCAAAATTCTCGTACTCTCAGGACGTTCCACCAAGGACCAGCACTTTCTATCAACTAAAGACTCGTACTCCTTCTTCATTGCCGGAAGCCATTCGTCAGGATTCTTCATCACCTCATGGTATGACTTTGGGATCTGTATATCTCCTCCCCCTTTGATGGTGCTTGCAAGCACAATAACTGTGGCCCAGTGTTCATTTTCCTTCCTTGCTCATTCTTCATCACATTCGTACTCCACGGACTGTAGGAGATGCGCAGATGGTACACAAATACGGTTAGAACGTCAAAGTATTGGCTCAGGTGGAGGTTCGTTAGTCAAGGGTTGAGATTGTTGGATGGGATTATCAGCAGCTTCACCCTCATCGACCTCCTGTGCCTCGGAATGGCCCATGTGAGTCGTCTCGACAGTGTTATCTCCATTGATAGCCGACTCATTGTTGATTTCGATTTCGACTTCATTTGGATCATTTAAAGTCCATCGAGGGATCCCTTTATCGAAGATCACATTGCGGACGGCATACACGCCTCTTCTTTTGGGATCCCATATACGATAGCCATGTCGTCCCACGTATCCAACCATACGCCCCTCCCATGCTTGCCTCCCTAACTTTCCTTCCTTATGGTCTAAATCTGTAACCCACGCTCGACATCCCCAACGTCTCAAGTGGGACACGTTCACCTTAATGCCACATGACTCGAACCACTTCTCCCATGGAATCACACCAGGGTGCCGGTTTGTAGGGATCATCCCGCGTATATAGCAATACGCATTACCTGCTTCTGCCCAAAAACGGCGATCAAGGTCAGAGTCCTCAATTATGGAACGTACACCAGAAATTATGGTGAGATTAGTGCGTTCCACCTGTCCATTCACTGCTGAAGATGCTTTGGGAACCTTTTCTAGAATAATCCCTCGTTTGGCACACCAGGCATCCATAAGCTGGTTATCAAATTCGCAGCCCATATCTATCCGAAACGCACAAAGTTTGCGTCCAGTCTGATGCTCCACCATTTCGGTGAACTCCTGAACGAGTTTGAGGATAGTAGCGGCTTCTTTGTTTGCAGGATAATAAGGGAAAGGTATGCCGGTTCCATCATCGCATGCCAACATCATGTAAAATGCTCCCCCTAGGCTTCGTGTACGAGCTTTACCCCATAAGTCGAGACTAACTCGATCGAGTGGTTCAGTAGCCGGTACAACAACATCATCGAATGGATGACGCTTCGCCTTGGACAAAAGGCACACCTCACACTTTCCGCATATCTGGAACTTCGTGACCTCCAACCCAGCGACCATCCCCTGTTTTGCCATCATCTTGATCATATTAATGTCTGCGTGACCAAAGCGTGTATGCCACATCTCAAGGGAACATGGTTGTGAACACGAATCGGTTGAAGCAAGTGCGAACATCGAGTTGACCCATCGTGAAGAAGACAAGCCGACATTCTCTGGAGCGTCGAGATTGTCAATGACCTGCACCTGATAAAGTCCGTTTCCGTTTCGTTTCCCTGCCAGTTTGCCATCCATGATCACTTTCTTCAAAGCAGGATCCCGTACAATGATTCGTCCGTCTCCCCATTCCCCTCTTAACCCCTTTTTATCCATGCTTGGAAGCGATAATAGATTCATCGCAAAGCTAGGAGTATGTGTGGCCAGAAACCGGAGACGATGAATCAATCCTTCACTAGTCTTAACCGTCACCTCAGCTATACCATGTCCTTCAATCATGAAGGATCCTGCATCTCCTTTGGTTGCCATACACCCGCTACGCTTCATCGGCGTGTATGATACAAAACGTCGTTGGTCCTGGATGCACCAGTGCAAAGCACCACTGTCAATGAAGGTAGGTATGTTTGAATTGCCAGTCTCAGACTGAATACAAGTTACAGGAGAAGGAACTACACTACTCAGATCGCTCATTTTGCCGCTCAAAAGGGCAAGATCTTCTTCAATTCCCAGTCTATATGATAGTTCAACATGGGAATCTGAGCAATGTGAGTGTGCATCCATACCTCCGAAATCATAGTCGCTGAATTTGTAGATTGTGGCAGCTGTGAAATAATCCTTGTCGTCAAAGTCAGGTCTGGAAACCACCGCAGAGGCATTGGTGGAGATATTGGATGACGGAGCAGAAGGATTGTTTGCGACTTTAGTGGTGGGTTCCATACCCTTCGGAGCACGATACCATCAGGGACCTTTCCCCTCGTTCCCTCCCCCTTTTGCCCAACAGTTCTTCTTGATGTGTCCGGTACGACGACAGTTATCACAGACTGTGGCGGAGTTAGGACCATAGGAGCCATTTGCAACAAGAGCATTATGAGCGATAGCGTTTCCACCGGAAGGGCTAGCAGACTCCACCATCATATCATACTCGATGAGGGTGCGCTTCAAGTTGGGGTATGCACAAGAGCCATGATTCTGGATGATCCAGAGGTTGTCAGAGGACAAGGAAGTGAGGAATTGAGAGCGGAGGTCTTCATCTTCGATTTTGCATCCAACGTCACTGGCAGCCTTCCGGAGAGCCTCCAATTGCTTGAAGTACTCCTCGAACGCATTCCCAGAGGTATAACGAAATTGTTGAATGCGCTCCTTAGCAAGAGCTTGAGTGGCAGCGGATGATGTATGTTACGAATTGACTCTTTTTCTTTTTCATTTTATCTATCCTATTATACTTTTTCTTTTATCTTTTCCTTTTCTTTCGTTTACATACATGCGACAGCCCTGGCATTCTTGCAATGTCAACACATTTCTCTCATGCCTGTCAGACTGTTGACAGACTGTCATTCTCGCGCTGTCAACACAACTCTCTCACATTTGTCAGACTATTGACAGATTGACAGTGTGAGAGTTCTCTCATGTCTGTCAACCTTTGACAGATCATTGTATAGCCTCACAGTTATGGGGTGAGATAGTTCCCATGGGTTCATTTCAGAATATGTATATAAGATAGGACATTTCTTAGAGTAGTCTCTATCTCTGATCTCGTCTATTCTCCTCTGTAGCTAGACCTGAATCAAAGACCATCTACTCCTCATTCACCTCGTTTATCTCGACTTTGTGACGCCTGGCTTAGTAGTGAGCTATTGAGTCGCTGACAATGTACCATACTCGGACGTGAGTCAAGTCCACATTTTGTAGGCAGTCATGACTTCGGTAACTCCAATGGACCTGGGATCGCGAATGTTCTGATATATGATCCCGGCAAGTCGTCCATCGCGCAATTCCCACTCCTCGACAGAGGGATCTCGAGAATTGATGGAAGTTGGCGCAGTGGCGGCGCCTGAAGTACCTTGAGCAGGAGGAGATGGAGCTACGATGGTACCATCAAGGTACCCAGTAAGTCCAGTGGCTCGAGCTATGCTCTTCAGGTGGTCACGAAAGACTGCCCAATTTCCGATTCCTACAAGCTGGCGGTCTTCGGGGAATGAAACAAGATTAGGGAGATAGCTTGTGGTGGACATAGTCAATATGAGGTATAGAGAATATTTGTATGGAGGTTATACAGGTGTCAATCTAGGTTTAACCATTCAGCGATTCTGACTGCGAATCTGTCAAACTTAAGCCTAAGTGAGTTCACAAAACTATGGTAGTTGTAAGTAAACTGTATGTAGGAAAAGGAAGTGAGACGTACCCTCAGAACAGTGTAAGATTCTGAGGGTTGTCTTTGATGAACGCAGGCCTATATGTGAAAATAGATAATTGGAAATATTATTGAAATGATAAGAAACTTGTCCGTGAAACCTTGCGATGCGCCGTATCTCGAGGACTCCCCTCGGAGGTGCATATGTCCATTGCAGCCACATCCAATCGTTATGCCTTGACCTCAGGTCGCCTACCTTCACTCGATATTCCCTAAGTCTGACAAGAATAATACAGACGCACATACAAGCGCCTACAGCGCTAATGTACCTAAAAGGGAATGGGCGTCTAAAGTGCTAAAAAGGAAATAATAAAAGGAAAAAGAGTCAATTCGTAACAATAGTGTAGCATCATGTACCTCAGCTAGCAGTAGTGTATAAAGCTACAGTATTGAGTAGTTATCTCTTTAGTTTAAATATTAACTTTGATGGTGTCCTTTGATAGTGGTAGTCATCTTAATAGATATCCACACTCACTTCACTATCTTCACTATCCCCAATTATGCTGTGATCAGAATTAAGTCTTCATCTCCTCCTTCACTTTCCCATTGGACAGTGACATGTCAAAGATGATACTAATAGTATTGCTGACATCCAACTACAACTCCATAGGATTGTATTACCTTTGCAGAGGTCAAAACCCCTGCAAAGGCTCTCTCTGCAAATAACCCCATGGACTTAACTCCAATATATGATCCCAGCTGCATGATCATAACAAGAACAATCAAAAGGAGTGTTATGACCATGCACAATTGGATTGTTTGAAGTTGAAGTTTGTCAGCAACTTGCTAGCTCACAAAAGGCCAGATGTCACAAAGATCAAATGAGGATAGTATAAAGGCAATAGAAGATGAGCTTCAACTACAAGTCTAGCTACCAAGGAGAATAGACAAGATCAGAAATAGAGACTACTCTACAAGGTATACTACCTTATATACATATCCTAAGATGAATCCATGAGAACTATCTCGCATCATAGCCATGAGGCTCTACAATAAGAGTAGCCCATATCCATAAGTATAACTGTCCATATACAATGACAAAACAATAAGGCAATATAAAGAGTGTGTGGTTACCAAAGGTAAGCAGTGATGATCTGTCAATGGTTTAACAGACATGAGAGAGTCACATTGATGATCTGCAGTAATTACAATAACGCGAGAGTAGCAAGGCTGTCATGTGTACATAAATAAATGTAAAAGGAAAGATAAAAGAATAATACAGACACATGTACAGGTGCTTAAAGCGCTAATGTACCTAAATGGGAATGGGCATCTAAAGTGCTAAAAGGGAAATAATAAAAGGAAAAAGAGTCAGTTTGTAACAAAGTTGTAGCAGAGTTAAACTCCACAGAGTAAAGTCTGATGCTGGAAGAACAATCCTAGTGTCAGTGACTTGCTAGCTCACAAGAGGCCAGGCATCACACAATGAGAAAAGATCAAAAGAATTGTATAAGGCAATAGTGTTAGATAGCTAGCTCAGCTGTATGTAGAACAACTGATGTATGTATTGACTGTACCTGTTAGATAGCTAGCTAAGGAGTGAATGAGTATGGGGAGTCTTGATAAGTATAAGCGGCTCACCTCAGCTGTATGTAGAACAACTAAGAGAGCCACTACTACAGCCTCTCCCTATGTGGTAGCTAGAACTGTACAGTATTTGTCATGGTACATGGAAGTAAAATGGTGCGGTGTGTATGTCTCTGATAGGTAATGGCAAAGCAGGACTTATCCCACCTGATATGGACATGTGGAGCGTCTCAATTCCTAACAAATAGGAGATGAGCTTCTAAGCTGCCCATATACAATAACTAAACAATAAGGTAATATCAAAGGGCATGTGGTTACCAAAGGTAAATAGCAATGATCTGTCAATGGTCTGTGTCACAACATAGGCAGAAGCAACAAAGGGGAAGCAATCCGAGCACAGGCACAAGCACAAGTCTGAGTGTGAGTAACACTCAACATACAAGGACTAAAGAGATAAGTGATCTCAGTGACAGTGATAGCACGAAGGGCCAATCACAAGGGTCAGTCAAGACAAACTAATTCCCAAAAGACCAAGTCAATATTGAGTATAAACAAAGATACAAATATGAACATAGTTCCCAAAAGACCAAGAGGTTGAGATAGGGAACTGGTAGCTGTCTACTGCACTATATATACAATTCTGGGATAATAAGGACTAGAGTAAAAGAACAAAGAACAATAGGTATCAAAGAACAAGAGTGCAAGAGTGAAATAGCAAAGAGCGAATAGGGAATAAGGAAAGAACAATAAGATGATGACAGTGCGGGAGTGAGATGGTCAGTTGAATGATGAGTAATAAACACGATCATGTGGTCATTTGTTACAACCATGCCAAGTTCAACTCCCGCGGTCCCGACGATCAGTTTTCGGTATTTCGACTTCATCATTTTCTTCCGTCGCGGAGCTTACCTCCGCGATTCTTTTACACTTTGTTTTTATATCCCTCACACTTAGCCGAATTCTTATATATCCTTTTATATCATTTCCTTTATACTTTCCCCTTTTATCTTCCACATGTTCGACCTTACTATTCTAGGATATTATCGTTTAGCGACCCTTAGGTAGCGACTACAGTATAAAGCTACGAGAGTAGAATAGTTGGTCCTCAGTTTAATTATCGACTTTGATAGCGCACTCCTACAGTGTATTTCAAATAGAGTTAAATCTCAATCTCATCCTAAGTACGATCGCGTGAGTTTCTCCCGCGATCGGAATTACCCTCACCTTCGCTTTCGGACAGCGGCGTGTCGGGGACGCTATTAATAGTAGCGTCAACGTCCGACGACCTCTCCGTAGGTTAACTTCACCCTCACCGGGATTTGTCTCGGTGTTCGGTCTTTTACCCCGCGGACTTATATTCCGCGATCCACACTTATTCCCTACGACCGTGCATGATCATAACAGTATAATTAAACTCAAACCCGGCACATCGTATTCCATCACTCTTCACTTCCTTTTCCTCCATTAATCCTTCATCTACCCAAAATGGTCAATACCAGGAGCAGACGTGCTCGTACCAACACCGCGGACTCAGATAACATTCAGGAGGAGCCAGTAGTGGCAAATCCTTTTGCTTCCAATGCGATGGCTTTCGCGCCGTTCACTGAGTCTATCTCTGGAACGGGACTTCCCCGAAGGCGAAACAATGCTTTTGGTCCAGCCCCGACCCAACCCGCAACGGTACGGGTTTCAAACCTTCACGTTCTTGGTTCTCCCGACCAATCCGAATTTGAGTATCAAATACTCTACACCGCTGATGGAATTCCCATCAGGGTACAAACGCCGCGTAGCAATCGCACGGCGATACCAACGTTGGAGACGGCCATCCCCCCATCTCCGACAACGCTAACCCTCGCTGACAGAATGCGTCAGCAACTATCAACCCAAGCCGGTCCTTCGCGGGATCGGTCATCATCCCTCATCCCCGCTGAGGTTCCGGAGGAACCTGAGATCGCGGAGCCAATCGAGGAGGTAAGTCCTGACTTACCAGACCACCCGGAAGACCCGGAACCTGAGGGACCTGATCCCGAAGGACCACCTGGTGGTCCGGGATCACCACCTAGCTCTCGCGGTCCTAGCCGTTCTAGGAGTCCTCTAGGGGGACCAGGTAGCAATCGCACCGACATCGCGGAACAGCGAATCATCGAGCTGTTCACTACCTTCAGAGGCACCCTCGACAATCTCGGAGGTGCTATCACCGAACTATCCACGAATCAAAATCGTGGACCGACAGAGACCGCAAGGTCAAAAGTTAAGGACCCGGAAGTTTTCGACGGTTCTAACCCGCGGAAACTGAAAGGTTTCCTCGTTTCATTATCTTTGGTCTTTATTGACCGCCCAACGTATTTTACTGATCAAAGGAAGATCAACTATACGTTATCTTATCTAGGTGGCGCTGCAAAGGAGTGGTTCGAACCAGACATTCTGGATCCGGATCTCGCGGCGATGCCCGCCTGGACGTCCTCCTTCGCGTCGTTGGTGAAGGAATTACAGGACAATTTCGGTATGTACGACGCGCAGGGAGAGGCCGAGGACAAACTCGGGACGTTGCGGATGAAGGAATCCGACAATGTGCGGACTTACAACATCCGCTTCAACACTCTCGCGGCGTCTACAAACTGGGACGACCAAGCCCTTAAGTGGGCGTATCAACGCGGTTTGGCAAGCCATATAAAAGACGAAATGGCCCGTCTTCCAGAGCCTGCTAATCTCGCGGATTACCGGAAAGAAGTCCTTCGCGTGGACAACCGGTACTGGAGACGGGAGGAAGAGCGGAAACATGAAAACGCTCGTTCCTCGGTCGCGACTTCGTTCTCGAAGGCGTCGACTACCTCCTCGAAGAACCCGCCAAGTTCTTCACCATCACCCTCCTCCGCGGCCTTCTCGACTAAAGGATCGGGAAAACAAGGTAAGCCTAGAGGAGGTAGCCACTCGTCCTCGACGAGTTCAGCATCGACGCGATCGTCGATTGCTGCTAACCTAGGAGCGGACGGCAAACTCCTCCCGAGCGAGGCGGAGCGTCGGAAGAAACTAGGACTTTGTGGTTTCTGTGGCGGGAAGCATAGGTTTGAAGATTGCGAGCGGAAGAAGGCTCGTGAGACTCGAGGCCGAGCTGCAGAGACGCAGGAGAGCGTAGAGACGACTTCCGTGGATTCGGAAAACTAATCAGCAGCTCCTGTACCCCGGTACGACACGGGAGTTGCGTTGATTCAGTTCGTACCACGCGGGAAGTAAAACTCAACGCGTCCACTCTTTCATATGACGAACAATCTTTCACTTTATCGCTAACTTTAGATTTACCGGCTCGCGGCGATTCTTCCGATTCCTCCGCCGCGATGCTATCTTTTATCTCTTTACTTGATTCTCGGTTTACTGATTGTTTTATTGACTCGCTTTTTGTAAAAGCAAATAGTTTACCAACTTCACCCATTTCTCCAATCAATCTCCGCCTTTTCGATGGTTCATTGTCCCCTAAGCCGATCGTCGAGACTACCACTCTCAACGTTCGATTCCCTTCTGGCGAGCTGCTACTACTGACATTTTATGTCACCTCACTCGACTCCTCTTGCAAAGCTGTATTAGGTTACAGTTTCTTAACCCGCTACAATCCGTTGATTGACTGGGTATCTCGAAACATCACTTTCCGTCCCACTGAGCAAGTTGAGTCCCTCACCCCGACGTCCTCAATTCCGCGAGAGATATCTCCGGAATTACCTGATCCTGCGCCGGATCAGTCTCACCTCACCCGATCGAAGAAGACTTCGCGCCCTTCCCCTCGATCGCGCTCTCGCCCCTCACCCCGTCCTCTATCGGACAAATTTCCCTTTGAACCCATCTTCACCTACCCTTCGGTCGCTCAATTGGCCGCTTCCAAGCTTGAAAATCCCGAAGTCGATATCGCTCTAGTAAACGCGGTCCTGTTCAACCGCGCATGTAAGGCCGCTAAATGCGAACCTATTTTACTACGAGCGATACATTCTGAAGTTTCAGCGCGAGCTGCTTCAACCTCACCCAACTCCGCGGAGACGAAAACCGATACTTCCAGCCTACCACCGGAGTATGCGGAATTCGCCGACGTATTCGACGAAGTGGATTCCGAAGTACTGCCAGAGCACCGTACTTACGACCTCAAGATTGATCTGGAGCCCGGCGCCGAACCACCGATCGGTCGCCTTTACCCCCTTTCTGCAAAGGAACTTGAAGCTCTTCGCGAGTTTATCGACAAACACCTGGAAACAGGTGCTATTCAACCATCCACCTCTCCTCACGGAGCCCCGGTACTATTTGTGCCGAAGAAGGATGGTAAACTCCGTCTCTGTGTAGACTTCCGCGGTCTTAATAACATCACCAAAAAAGACCGCTATCCTTTACCCCTTATCTCTGACCTTTTGGACGCTCCTAAGAAAGCTAAGTTTTATACCAAACTCGATCTCACTCACGCATATCATCTAGTCCGAATCGCGGAAGGCGACGAATGGAAAACCACCTTCAGGACCCGCTGGGGTTCCTATGAATGGAAGGTTATGCCATTTGGCCTCACTAACGCTCCCGCGGCCTTCCAGCGTTTCGTCAATCACATTTTTGCTGACCTTTTAGATGTTAATGTTATCGTCTATATCGACAATATTCTTATCTACTCGGACGACGAGAAATCTCATTGCGAACATGTCCGCGAGGTTCTCCGTCGACTCCGAAAACATCGTTTGTTCGCGAACCTCGCCAAATGCGAATGGGGTGTAGACACGGTCGAGTATCTTGGTTATATTCTTTCTCCGGAGGGCTTGACGATGTCGAAAGACAAAGTCCAGGCTATCGTTGACTGGCCGGTACCCCGAAAAGTCAAAGACGTTCAATCTTTCTTAGGTTTCGCTAACTTTTATCGACGTTTTATTTATAATTATAGCGAAATCGTACTTCCGATGACGCGGCTCACACGAAAGGACGTTTCATGGTTATGGTCAAAAGAGTGCCAAGAAGCTTTCGACAAACTCAAAGACAGCTTCGTTCACGCTCCCATCCTTGCACACTGGCA
>MU790541.1:0-134038 GCA_027886635.1 Lentinula boryana
CATAGGCACAGGCACTCAGCACTGCCCAAGGCCCAGACCCATTCTCAAGAACATAAATAGGACAGGTCAGAGCCAGATTCAGGGAGCTTTCTTCCCCTCCCACTTTTGTTGTGATAGCTGGTCCAACAAAAGGGAAGATTAGTTCCACAGCACAAGCATAGAAAGAACAGAATGCAGCAGAATGATCAGACAGCAGACAGCATGGCATAACACAGAAAGAAAGAAAGAAAAGCAAAGTCATTTTAAAGATTTAGTACAGCACAGTTAGTTAAAGTTCAGTTCAGTTAGTTAAAGTTCAGTTCAGAGTTAGTTAGTCAAAGCAAGTTAGATTATAGAGCAAGTACAAGCATAAGTTAGATAGGACTTCAACCAGAGAACCTAGTAAAAGCAATAGTACACAGTTTGTTTAGTTCATACTATGGAGTTTAGATCTTTTTGCACTCTCAAAGAACTTGTGTTTGAGTGTTGGTGTGTGTGTGTGTTGGTGTTAGGTTTCTAGCATCCTCATTTTGCATGCAGCCCTCAGTCAGCATATCAGCGGCTACTTGTGTGGTGGACAAAGTGAGTTGTTCATTGTGTCTACTACATCTATTCACTAACACCAATCATATCACAGGACTGTCTACACATCTGACAATGCAAATCCATCTGCCTTGATGCAGCCACTCAAGGACTTCAAGAATTTGATCAAGACTCATCGGGCAGCCCAGAGTGCACGACGAGAAGCTGCCAAGGCATCCAAAACCCCTGCCACCAGAGTTCAGTGTGCAGATGGCAATGATGGTGCTCCTGGTTCGACATCATTTGCATGATTATTTTTGCTTGTCATATGTACACTCATACTCTATTGAATTCATTTTATTCCACCGCTCTCAAAAGCATAAAAATGAATGGTGACTTTTGAAAGGCAATTTTACTTATGTTAGCAGAAGACATGAATGATAACTTATTGCTGTACTTTGTAACAAAAAAAAAACTCTGGCGGTGTATTTCATAGAGCTTGCATCCTTTGAAGAATATTCTCAACAACTGATTCAATGCTAGTCAATTGTCATTAGATTAGTATCCGGTTTGACATTGGAAACAACTTCATGATATGTATCACTTTTGAATGAGGTACTGTTATGTCGCTCAGAGCCCAAGTGTGATAATGTGATAAAATGCCTTTTCATTTGATGCAATCTTCATGGACATTCTGAGCATGGTATGAGATGGTAAGGCATTTCTCTGCTGCTAATGCATTCAAAAACTTTCAATGATTTAGTGATGTTTGGGTTCAGGGTCAACCCACCATGCAACCCATCTTCTGCCAAAAACTAACCCTACCCAACCCTACCCATTTCTACCCGGGTTCCCAAACAGGGCCTAAGGGTAACACAATGTGGGAAGTAGGAATTCGAGAATTACTCAGCTTCGTATATCTTTGGTTCACACAAAGTGATAGTGACCAGTTATGAGATTCGAAAAAGGTCCCCTATACATGCTTTCTAAATATGCTTATATACTAAATAATGCCAAGTCTTTCGGAACCCATTGGCCGCTGTATGCAGTAAGTGATCAGAGAATGAGCGGGCGTAGTCGAGTGTGGAGTCTAGAAGCGGGTAGGTGTCAGGATGTAGAAGTGGGTGTTACATCATACTACCTTCACGAAGGCCCGATGCAAAGGTCTTCCTTTCATGATTATCATCATGATTGATTCTTCTATGATCTCTACTTGCACAATCATAACACCATGAATATAATAACACTGGCCAATTTGCACAAAATCAATGTATTCATCTTTATAACAAACTGATATATTCTTCGACCGAATTAAGAATCACAATGGCAAACAAATGAAGGATATTAATCTTATTTTACTGTACTTTACCAATGCATGAGAAAGAGAGATTATAACAAGTATTTTGGAAATAAGATTACCAACATTTTTACCATTTTCCGTGGTAAACAATGCTTGACCACACCCCGTGTAATCAAATAAAGATATAATGAAAGACAAGAAGTTCAAACAAGCGACGCAATCATGACTTGCTGCATTTTACCATCTCGAATAGCCTGGGACAAATGATTATGAGCGGTGCACATACAAAGCAAAAGGTTTTTACTTACCTCGTGAATCAGTGACACTGCCTCACCGACTGTACCTTCGTCGAATCCGTGGCCGTTGACGAAGCGGTTATAATTTTCAGACCCGTGCATGCGAATTCCTGATGAGGATTGGAGTCAATAATGATAAACTCGAGAGTAAACTGCACGAACCGAGTGTTAGTCTGACGAATTCGTACACTGGTTTAGTTTTGGTTAGGTATGGACTAGCAGGCGCAGGACCACGTCTTCCAAACAAGTATGCTTCACGAAGCTCATCCATGAGCAGAGTCAACTTCTCCGCAAAACGGCGACGGAACTCGGGAATTTGGACCAATGATGATGCCGCATCCGAATTTGCGGAACGAGTGAGGAAATCGACAAGGACGGTCGAGCTAGATGCTGCTACTATATGCATCCTTTCTTGTGAATCTAGGGTGCTGTTCTTTTCGAATGTAGCTACGGCTGCTTTGCGCACGTGTTGCTCGACGATAGAGGACTCGGATGGAGGCAACACAGAACCAAAGGAAGCAGAAAACTCTTCATGGCAAATGTTACCAAGACCGATCATGAACTCATGTTGCAGAGCACGGAGATCCAGCGCTGAAAGATGAAAGATTTTGAGGTTCATACACTGAACGTCGGAATATGTAGGTAGTTTCTTACCTTGACAGATAACGTATAGGTACGACGACATCAAAATTGATAACACGTCCAGAGAGGTCAGGGTTTGTCTCGCCGAGATTAAAGCCAGTGAACTGCAAATAAATGTGAGCTCAAAAGAAATACTTGCTTTAGAAGAAGTTTGACCCACTTGACTGCTTGGTTGTGCTATTACCAGAATGAACGTTTAGTATCAAGAGCTTCGAGGGGAATCAGAAAACGAAATCACCATTTCCGCGGACTGAATATGTGTAGATACCGGTGAAGCCAGGTAGCCCAACTCGCTCACATATGCAGCTGTGGCGATATCTATTCCCTTTGCATGGTAGTTCAAGGACGGGTCGGTGGCTGCCAATGAGGGAGGAAGTCCACGGTTCATAGATGGGTCCATGAGTTCTGCACACTGAGCAAACATCAATTTCCCGATATGGTGAAGTGATAGACGGGTTTTCTCCATAGCATTGGTGACAGCCATGGCTTGAAAGTTTCCTCCGTTATGTACACGACCGGTTGTACCGTCTATCAGAGGGTTATCGGTTGCTGTTATGAAAGTTAGATCGACGCGACAGGCATTCTAATCGCCAAGTTAGCTCACTTGAGTTGCATTCCTTCGTTATCGTGGCAAGTGACGCCAGCAGATCCTCGATTTGAGGTCCCAAAAATTGAGGAGCTGTTCTGAGAGGATACCGGTCTTGACGAAGAGTTCCTTCGTCTTCTTCGATATTAACTTCTTCTTCATGAAGGACCGCGAACTGGCTGTTCTCAAGGAGGTTCCAGATGAGCTTCGCTGACTCTATCTGACCGGGATGAGGACGAGCTACATCATGAATGAAAGGATGAAAGGAACCCCTTGTGCCACAAAGAGCTTCGACTCCCATAGCAGTGAGGACATGAGACAATACTGTCAATTTGACTGCGTCGTCCAATGCCAAAGAAGCAACGGCGGCGGAAAAGGCCGTGCCATTTAAAATCCCCAGATGCTCTTTTGAGGCCAACGGAAGAGGTGCAATGCCGTGTCGTGCAAGAGCTTCGCGACTTGAAGCTATTTGCCGGAACCCGAATGCGGCAGGTCCATCAAATACCCGAATCGAAGGATTGCCGCAAAGAGTTCCGGCAATATACGAGAGAGGTGAGAGATCTATCGAAAGCTTACTGAGTGCTCATGCGATACCAAACTTCCTGTCGGGAAACGCACCTCCGGAAGCTGATATACTTCCTCGCAACGGAACGACAGGCGTGATATTTGCAGTCAATACTTGATTCATTCTCTCGATAAGTTCCCAGCGAACTCCGGAGTGTCCACGAATGAGGGAGTTCATGCGGACCAGCAACGCCGCACGAACCCAGGCTTCTGGCATAACTGAACCCATGGGATCGAGCAGAGGAAGAGCATCTAGCTTTTGGATTGAGGAAGGAAGGACTCCGGCATGTTGCATTTGTAGAAGTGCATGTCCAAGAGCTAATGGTGAGTCTGTCCTCGTGTCTGCACTTCCACCGAATCCGGTGGAGACACCTACGAGATAGCGATTAGTCCCTAGTGTATTAGGACATTCATAACAGTACTGTACCGTATATAGATATCCCATTGTCAACCTTGTCCGCGAGGGCAGTACGGCCTTGGTCAACTTTTTCTTTCGTCCACGGTGACTGGTCTAATTGGACTGAGGTACCATGTCTAGATGCCGCGACGATAGCCGCTATTGAAAGAGCCTTGCCGTCCACAATCACATTGTTACCACATCTAAAAACCCAATAGTGTTCGCAGAATTGAAATCGTTAGCGTCTGTCGTCCGAAGACATCGAATGATCATAGCCTCACTTGTAATTCTCAAGCTCTGTGGTCGAATCTACGAAAAGTTGAAGGAGGGGAAGTTCGGCAGGGAGTGTTGACATTGGTTTTATGGGTTTGGAGCGTACTTTTATGATTCCATCGCCGAAGGGAAGAGTAGCAGCGGAGGAACGACGCCTTTGAATGCCAGTACGAGTTTCTGAAGAGAGCATAACCATATTTGCGATATTACGATAAAGATTAAACGAGGAGGATAATAAGGTATTTGGTTGAGTTTGAAGGGAACGAAGATACGTTTAGAGGTTCAGATGTTGGCCTTATATACCAGCCTTGTGGATTACGTTCTGGGCGTAGGTACCTGGATATAGACAGGCAATAGAACCACTGCACCGAATTGATCTGCGGATACAAAAAAAAATTCTGACGCCAGCATCAGTTTCGCAACGGAAAGATAATCGGATGAAGTTAGCTCGGAGAACGTGGTAACTATTCACGCAAGCACCTACTGAAAACAGCAGGCTGCCAATCCTTCAACCGTTCAAGCCAAAAGCCGTTTAAGCCAGACTGCTGAAACGAATTGCCGATAAATCAGTCCCACTGCTTGGCTCTTCGGTCATCTGTGTTGACGGCTCTGTTGGTCAGAAGACCGCCTGAATGTATGGATCTATCTTACACATCCACTCCACTCTTGTAGCGGCATTCAACAGTTAACGAGATTAGACTCAAACCTTCAATGTTCAGTATTCCGATAACTTATCGAGAAGCTCACCCATGCGTGTTCTCTTCTTTTTTTCTTCTTGCCTCGAGGCAGCACCGCAGATAAAAAAGAAACGGGATCGGAGACCTTCGTGTCCGAATTCGACAGTCCATGTGAACCAAGAATTCCAGTGCATCTGAATATTGAGAACGGAGTGTGGTGGTCCTAGTGGATTGCATGAAGAAATCTCCAGACGCGTGAACAAATCAATTAGCCACATATTAATCAACATAGCCCATTTTCTGAGCACTTGAAAGAGGGTGTAAAAATTTCGACCCATCTTCCGGACGAGACGGAGAGGCATCTAGTCATCGAGCTATACGACTACGGAAAGCCACGAAGGTCAAGGAAGCCTCATGACTAGTCGAAGCTGTGCAAGTTGGAACTTGGAGTAGTCACAAATTGATCACCGGATGAAAAAGGAGTTGGTCCGTTGAAGCACAGCAGTATGAATGCCGATGATTGATAGAGCCAATTTATTTTGTATAATGTAGTGATAATTTTGAATACGTTAATGAGTATAGTATCTATGAAAATTCTGTTAGAAAAAGTCAATGAAACAACCGATACATAACATTCTTCAAGTCCTCATGAACATCTGATCCTTCATTTTTTGTGTCGTTCGTTTTCCACAAGCAGATGCGCGTTCGTGACGCATTCTCGCGTCAGACCGCGATAGATCAGCATTACAGAATTTACACCGAGTTCCCGCTCCGACTGCTTCACCGAGAAGAGCCAAAGCCTCTGGTGAATCTCGATGTACCGCTGCGTTCCTGATGTGCCGCCTGACATCGTTCCGCCTGGTAAAAGTCTCCTTGCATAATGGGACTGGACATGGATAACGGTTCACCTTGCGCTTCTTCCCACTAGGTTTTGAGGGTGAAGTTATGGGCGGAGGGAGAGTCTCTACGGATTGGTCTAGAGCGCTGTCGTCCTCCTCTTCTGACGTGACGGGACGTTTCCCTGAACGAGAAGCAGCAGCTCGTGAACGGCGAGAGCGACTGCCGGTAGTCAGAGACTGTGAGGCGGGTTTTCTCGGGCGTTTCCCTACACCATACTCTTCGTCCTCGTCCTCTTCAAAGTACACCGACGCTAGCGTCGAGCTACGGGAACGACCATTTCTTCCGTCATCATCTTTCGATTCCAATCGAGGCGAAGTACGAGTTCCCTTTGGTTGCTGATCAACTCCCAATCGGAGGCCTGACATTTGTACATTGGGAATCATAGAATCCTCAGCACCCTCAAAGAATCGTTGTTTTCCTTTCGCCTTGGCGCTGATGTCTCCTGAGGGGCCTTTGGATGATGGGGATGCGATGCCCGGAGTATTCAGAAACTGTTGATCTACTTCTGTTTGGTCGAACAGTTGTTTGCCCCTTCTGCGACCAGTTTCATCATCGGTATAGCTTCCGATAGTTATCCTAGGTAGACCTGGTCCATTGGGTTCTAGAAAAGGGGTGGCGTCACCACGGGACGAGCTTGAACCGCGGTATGTATAGTCGTAAGAGTTTGATTGATAAAGCCCGGGAAACATTGAACGAAAATTTAAGTTGGAGGACGAAGGAGAGAGCTGAGGTTCAGCCTGGGTGCGGCGTTCGTTTGAAACAGCGTAATGGGATGAAGGACTGCGAGGTTGACGAGGTCGAGTTTCGGAAAAATGAGCGGCAAAATTATCGTCTTCACCACTAGATAAGTCATTTGGTTCAGGAAAATCAGCAAATGTCTGCTCCTGTTCGAGAGACGGATGAGTCCTTGATTGACGAGGGGAAATTTGTACGAACTGCTCACAGCAGTATGTCCAAAAAGATTGATAGGATATTGCTGTTCTTTTGGAAGGTCTCTACTCGTAGATTTGCCGCTTCGATTCGACCACTCATAGGTGGCCCATTGATGTTCGGCTTGATTCGCGTAGGGTGCATGCAACGCATTTTCTGGGACGTGCTCTGGCCAAGGAGTCAACCTACTGCTTTCCTTAGCCAAAAAAAAACTCGGAAAGACTATAGAACGACTCACTCTTCTCCCTCTTCGCTTTCAGAGCTCACTGGATCGTTGTTTTCTGCATTATGGCGAAGCGCAGATATGTTCATCATGGTAGGAACTAAAGATTGGACTCCGATTTCACCAGATTCAATACGACGTCGTAGCATAAATTTGATGTAAAATTTGATGTGTGCCACATTTGAGGTCACCAAACTTTCATAGCAGAAAAACATCCTCAAGCATTAAAAAAATTCATTCTGCTTATAACAACCAGCCCAATGCGTATTCCGTACGTGGGCGCAGGACTAATTAAACGTTAATGTTGACTCTTCGCTCAAACTAAAAGACCAAATCCAATATTAGTGTCACCTGATTATGTGGCGCTCTAGGCGCTTTTCGGGCGCCTTGAACTTTTTTGAACGAATACCCCGACTATTCTTTCCTTGAAAATGGTAAGAAATTATTCATCTAGTCCCCCGCTGCCGTCAATCGATGTCTCCCAGGGAAAAGTCAAGAAGACCAAAAAATTTGCCCTGGTCAAGCGGATGCTCAACCCAAATGACATACGACTGCAAGTTTGAACCAAATGTGTCGGAATGACATTCATGTGTATTCTTCAGGAAAGAAAATCAAGCGAAACAACAGAAAAAGGAGGAGGAGCTCAAAGAAAAGGCAGTTCGACGCGTGTATGCTGTTATCTTACCTCTAGAATTCTGTTCTTTTCTAATACATCTTTCTAGTGCGCCTGTAGCTTCTTCCTTATTCTTGGCCCATAATACATCGCTTGTACCTCCTTACCGAGTCCTCATCGATACCAACTTTATAAACTTCAGCCTACAAAATAAACTAGAACTCATCAGCGGAATGATGGATTGTCTCTATGCAAAATGTGAATATCGTTCGTCCACGATGTTGAAAAGATTAATCACCAAAGACTAGGTATCCCATGTGTAACTGATTGTGTAATGGCTGAATTAGAGAAGCTTGGGCACAAATATCGGGTTGCACTGCGGTATGTGACTACTACTGTGCCCTACTTCGATGCTTGGACTAATCGCTCAATCTCAGAGTTGCCCGGGACCCTCGCTTCGAACGATTGACTTGCAATCATTCTGGTACATATGCAGATGACTGTCTTGTTCAACGGGTAACGGCTCACAAATGCTACATTGTCGCTACCTGTGATAGAGAACTTCGACGGCGGATACGGCAAATACCTGGTATACCACTGATGTATATCGTCAAAAGGCGATATGCAATCGAACGGCTACCGGATCAGGGTGCACCTGTGTAGATGGACTTTGAGATGCGTCATAGTGTTTATTATCGAGGATGTACCGATTATTCTTATACTGACAATTTCGTGTAACTTGTATCCATTTCCTCACAATGAACTGCCCAACGAAGGCGGTCACTAGCTAATACTTGGAGTAATTCACGGATGCTCGAACAAACGAAGAGTTGACCTTCAGGGTTTCATGATTAGGTGTGAACACAAACCGTGTATTATACAAAGTCCAACGGATATACAGCACAAAAAACGAAAACGTCCTCAAAAATATAACTAACTACACATGCCGTCTTGGATCATTTCGCCACAGCGTCTGCATTTGACTCGTCTGTCTAGGAGACAGAGGCCGATACCAAGAGGGAACCAGAGAACCGCAGCAAGGATACCTGTCAAGTGAAACTACGATTAACTTTCGGCTGATCATGAACGCCTGCCGGCTCTCGGTCACTGTGGCTCACCGAGAATACCAAAATTCGTCTGAGTATCGTGCTCTCCAGCTTGGAGACAAACCATTGATGGATACTCCGGGGGTAGAAGAGAGACTACGGTCTCCTGGGTGATAGGATTGCGGTAGTGATAAAGCAACGGTGAAGATCCCGATGCGGTCCCAGGATGAACAGTGTAAGGTGAAGAATCAGACAACATGGAAGGAGCTCCTAAGGAGTGTTTGTTGTCCCTGGTCTCGTGTGATTTCGCAACTAAAACAAATAAATTAAAGACGAGTAGAATGCCTGTGTGAGTAGGTGCACACCATCGTTGCCTTCTGTCACCGAATCATAAGAAGGAGGATTGTCGTTGAAAGTCTGATACACGGTAAGTATAAGAACACTAGTTAGGAATTGAACAAACCATGAGAAGGAAAGTATCTGTTAAGATGGGCGTAAAGAACAGAGAGGACTGGGTCTGACTTGAACTCCGCTGCTCCACTGCAGTGCCTTCAAATAAGCGCTCATAGCACGTGATACCATACACATTTTTTTCCTTCGAATCTCGATTTTGGTTGAAGTTCTCGAGGTTCCGTCCATTACCTATCGTATACACATCGATCTACAACTCAAAATGGACCCTACTGCTTCAACCTCAGGAGATCCTCACGACATGACCTCTAAAGACTAGTTGCGCACATTCAGACACGTTTAACGACGTGGAATCTCGTTCTGATTCTTCGTTTTGCTTTCACTGTAACAGCTATGCTGACTCTTACGCACATTTTGGTACGATGTCCTTTGATTTCATGAGCAAGGATGACTGCTTATGCCTTTTTTTTTTTTTGGCTCTAACAGGTATCCATGAAGAGATGCTGAAAGATTCAATCCGGACAGGATCTTATCGCAACGCGATTATGCACAATCCGCATCTGTTTAAAGGAAAGACTGTATTGGACGTTGGATGTGGTACTGGTATCCTCAGCATGTTTGCTGCAAAAGCCGGTGCATCTCATGTCGTCGGGGTGCGCGAACACTCTGTTTCCAGTCTTTATCACACTAATCACTTTTTTTTCAGATTGACATGTCGAATATCATCGACCAGGCCCAAAAAATCATAAACGCCAACGGGTTTTCAGAAAGTCAGTATCTACGTCAAGGATGCTGTGTCGAATTTGCTCATTATCCATTCAGCAATCACCCTGGTCAAGGGTAAGCTGGAAGAATCTGAGCTTCCTATAAAACAGTTCGACATCATAATATCCGAATGGATGGGATACTTCCTTCTCTATGAATCCATGCTCGATACTGTGCTTCTTGCGCGAGACCAATATCTCAAGCCTGGAGGGTTGATATTCCCCGACAATGCTACAATGTACCTTGCCGCGATCGAAGATCAAGACTACAAGGAAGAAAAAATTAATTGTACGTTACCCACAACGAAAGCCCAGACTGTGAATATTTACCACAGATCTTAGTTTGGGATAATGTATATGGCTTCGACTACTCCTGTATCAAAGACATCGCATTACGAGAGCCGCTGGTGGACACCGTCGACTTGAAGTCGGTGGTCACGGATCCTTGCATGATCAAAGTACGATTTGTCACTTTTCTGAGTGACATCCTTCAACTGTTTCTGATAGCACATCGATTTGCTCACTGCAAAAAAAGAAGACCTCACGTTTGAGGTACCCTTCACTTTACGGGCGACCCGGAACGACTGTAAGGGCGAGCCCAACTTGACTATTTCTATCCGCGTTGATCTTGAATTCTCATTCAGACGCACACGCGTTCCTCGCCTGGTTCGATATCTCTTTCGAATGCACACACAAAAAGGTCAAGTTCTCAACAGGCCCTCACGCGCAATACACGCACTGGAAGTAAGTTTTTCTTGTCCATCCATGATTTACAATGTCCCCTCAATGTCCCAACACACGTTACAGGCAAACTGTATTTTACACTCCGAGCACTATCACCATTTCGGAAGGAGACACTATCTCCGGACGTTTATCGTGTGCACCGAATCAGCGCAATAATCGGGATCTAGATATCTCAATATCCTACCAGAGTGTACAAGACCCTACTATGACCACCATGGCATACAAAATGTACGTTGTTTTCCTCTTCATTCCCGGTACCTTGAGGCTCTTTCAGTCGGGAAGTACGGGTGGATGTGAATCAAAAGCTGATCGGTTCGCTGGCCAGGTCTTGATTATATTCTTCGCCTCCTTGTGCTCTCGTACTTGAGGACCTTGCGGTGGTTCGACTTTTCCTGTCATTGTCATTCCTTCACGTTTGTTTACTCACTACTCGCGGTATGGTTTCAGGTATTAATTCCTCAATGAGCACATACTAGAATGTTATCTTTAAGACTGTATCGATTGGGGCTATCTATATCTAACCATTTTTTACAACACTCATTCATGGCTCTACTTTCTTGTCGTAAATGTTGTCTTCGTTAGAAACGCAAAAGTATCTTTCTGAATTTGGCGTACAAGCTGAGTGAAGAACAAATTATGGTTCACAGCGTATTACCTACTCTATACACGGAACTAGAAGCGCAAAGAGTAATTAAGGAAGTAAGTTCATTAGAGAATTAGGACAGTAACCTTCCAATAAGCGGGTACAGTCCCAGGGAAAACTATCGTGACATGGTGAGTAAATGCATCTGATCCTCACTTCTACCACGGTTTGTAGCGCAGCAACCCCAAACAGCCAGAAAGACCATTAGTGCGCAGAAAACCATCATCCGCATTTCTTCCCCTGCAGCAGAACTTTCTGTCAGCAGCTCAAGTACTCCCTTGAGGCCTGTTCTACGCCTGCCTGGAGAGCCTGCAGGTCGAAGATCGTTGATGTACCTCTTGGTCTGATACGTCTGCCCCAGTCCAAACGGCCAGAGCAACCGTCGACGTTCGAACCCACGAAGGGTCTGTGGGAGACCGTGCTTGTCACACGTGAGCGTGAACGAGCCTGAATCCCTTGAACGGTATGGCAACGGCAAGAAGGTTAATACAGGGAACGGGAAACCGAATGGGGAAGCTGGGGGTAAGAAGGCCAAGGAGAAATGTTGAATTCTAGGGTTGGTCATGGCAATTCGTGTAGCTCCTGCGACCAAACTCTCGTCTCCTGGATATTTAACAACGGTCAGGTGGAGAACACGGAGTTTTGAGAAGCCTCGGATGGTTTTCGCGAATAATTCCTACAGAACAAGTATGTAAGTCATCCGATGGGGATCGAGGGAGAGACAGATGGAACATACTAGCTGGAAGGATGGCTTATGGCCGCATGCTAATTCGAGGTGTGTAAGGTTGGGACATGAAGCGATTAGGGAACGCAGTAGGTTCCCGCTGTCGTACATGGAATGCAGCATAAATGATATCTTGAGTTTCGTTAATGAAGTCAATTTCTGGAGTAAACCTGCTACTGCCAGCGCGGTGACGTCCCTTGTCCGCATTGGTTCTCGGAAGGCGACGGAGTCTAGATACTTGTGCATGTGAGGGATCGACTGAAGTTGCTCAAGTGTACCTGTGAATGAGCGTAGCTTGACGGTGTCAGGAGCCATGGTTGCGAGCCGAGCATGGCTAATATTGGATCTCGAGAGGCCAAGGCTTTGCAAATTGGGATGTGCCTCTAAAAATTCTATGAAGGGACTTTTCGCATCGGGTGCGGTCAAAGCATCACCAGGAAGCCAATCGACGGCGACATCACCCAATACTAACCGCCGTAGATTTGGCCATCGTGCATAGGAGAGCGGCCGAGCGTCGACAGGAAATGGTGAAACACCATCAATAACTAGTTCCTGCAGATTGGGGCACTTATTCATGAGCATGTTCCAGAATCGCTTTGAAGTAGGCCGTTGCTCTATAAGGTCTTATTAATGTTCGTCCAGGACTTGGAATATTTGGAATATTCACCGTCCGAGAAAATGTCCAGGTGACTCTCGAAAAATGCACGCTTCAAGCACAAGGAAAATCCTTGGAGGTCGACAAAGTCGAATAACTTTGATCATAGCTAGACGTCAGTAACTGGGGACATTATTCTATAAGATAATGAGATCTCACATGGCTATGGAGATTCGGCACTCTTGTTCCTAATGAAGTACCCACATAGCGAAGCTGGCCGCAACTTGATGAGAGGTCAGTAGATGCACAAGGGCAAGAGAAGAAGTACCACGTACCATACACGAAGAGCAAACCACATGTCATCATAGACTGGTAAATCATCAAAATCCCAGGTGAATTTGACCAGCGCATCTAGGACTCTCGACATCGCAACATCTCTGACCGCTGAAGAAGCCTTTTCGCTGTCATTGAATTGATTATCAGAGGAAGAAGGTTGCCCAGGCTTGACAATTAGCTCTCGAACGTGACGGGCAATGTCCGGACGTTTCCTGAGCATATTGAGCGTAGCGCTGCATTGTTCAACGGAGTTGAGAGTGACTGATGTATAAAGTACGGATGAAACTGTAGCAAAGAATCTATTGTTCTGTGTGAATATTATTAGAATACGGATAACATCGCTCTGGGACCAACGTTCTTACCGTCATACAAAGGCTATAAACATCGGCTCGACAGTCGAGATTGGCAGCTATCTCGAGAAGCAAGTCGCCTGGAACAGCAGCGAGAGAGAGAACGTTCATAAGGAGAAAGTTATTGAACACCAGGTCGATGGGTCGTCAAAGCTTAAAGGCGTGCGTTCCAAAGAATAAAAGACAAAGAATGTCACAAAAAAGATTCAACCGGGAATCAACGGATAAGAAAAAAGAGGTATTGAATTCTCACTGGGGGAATACAAATATATCGAATGCATGACCAAGGCGGTACTGGGGCGGTAAGAAATAGGTAAATGTAATGGACCCGAGGCGATACCGAGGCGGTTAGTGGCACGCGCCAAGTTATGACATCACGTGCACATTTTACATACAATTTCACACCTCCGCCGGCGACCTTTGGTCTAAATCGAAACAAGGCTCACTTTGGGGCTTGTGGTACGCCCCCCAACGTTTAATAAACGAAAATGCACCTTCCTCCGATGAAGGAGTTAAGGTCAGCAAGGAAGACTGATCACAGCGAGTAGGGTCTTGGTCCTCGTAATACCGCAGGGGACCTAGCTGGGAGAAATCAAAATCCGATGTAGGGATCGGAGGAAACTTGAAGAAATATGGCTTCGGAGAAAGTGGTTTTCCGAATGAATCTTAGTTTACTTTGATCAAGGCAATCTTTCACGAACCACAATGATCAGGCAAGCGTGCAACTAACCTTGAGCTCAAACCTTGAAGTGATTGTACAAAAGATCCAGAACTGAGTCTATAAATTAAAACATTCAAGAAATTATTTTCAAGTCCTAAAACGGTTTTTGTGCTTGTCATTGTCACCGGGACTCAGGTAATTATAGAGCAGCAGCCATGACTGGGGAGAAGGAAGAATGCCATGAGCATCAAATGATTTAATATGCAGTATGCATTGACACCACATGTCTCTTAAAGAACTTCCGCTGAATGCGCATGCGTGTAAAAGGTTCTACCTGCTTCAAGCCTCCTATGAAGCCATGTAAGCCAGCGGAAGTCCTTGGCTAACTCAAAGATTATGCAATGCACTCTCATTTGGTAGTAGCAAGTTTTTTTTCAACGAGGTTTATAGGAATAAGAAATCTCTCTTCATTACTTTCGTTCGCTAAATGGCTCGTAATTTCTGCTTTGCCTTTGTGGGAACATCAATTTTGATTCCATATTCCAGTCGTGTTTTTTAGCCTTCAAGATTTGAATCCTCGAGTTTATTAGAGACTCCACTTCAAGATCCGCGCTAACTCGTGGTTAATTCTAACTTTGCGCTCATTTTGACTTTGAGCTCCAGCCTCATCCCATTTGAATATGACATCAACGAAAAGAAGAGTTCCAAATCAATTCAGCTGTGGTGAGCGAGTGATCCTAGCTGCTCATGTCGAAGAAGTTGAATTTCGATTTATGTTGGTACTCGGAATGGATTCCAATTCGCATGCCTTACCAAAAGAAAATGGGAATCCTGGGAAGTCCGTCAAAAGGCTAACTTGAAAGCTACTATGACTGGCTAAAATCAACACATTTTGATACTGTCCGATATTAGGACCGCGAAAGGTAACGCGAAAGCTCGTGGTAGAGCCTCAGATGGCTTTAACCGGGCGCATCTCTTCCCGCAATTCTCATAACCTCATTCACCTTTTGTCGTCCAACTCCGAAGGACGTCGAAATGTTTCAAAAAGACCGCATTTCCACGCTCATCCGGGGTTTGGAGCGCTTCTTGGAAGGTAAAGTAGTTACTAGCAACATCCACGATCGTCGGACACCAAATGAGAATGAGCTCGTATTGGCGACGAAAGGATCCGCATACATATTTATTCGTATTCTATCATGAAACCCAGCGCTTCTATTCAATGGGAGTTCAGAATAAAAGAGTAGGCTTAACGCATATACCTTTAACTGTCCAAGAGGATGCTTACTCTCTCTGTCTTCCTCCTTGGCTTGCTTTGTCTCACCCACGCGGATTGCACCAATCCAACTGTCCGCAAAGAATGGCGTACCTTGTCCACAGATGAACGTGCAAATTGGCTTAGTGCCGTTAAAGTGAGCTCTACCTTCCACTATACATTTACTGCTTCGAATCGAACATTTGTTCAGTGTCTGAGTGAACTTCCGCACGATACTGCGCTAACTCCCTATGTCAATCCGGACGATATTGCTGCTGTGAATGCATCAGGCTCATATTACGATGGTGATTTTTGACTGTGTAAACAAGGAATTAGATGGTACACTAAGACTGATATTTCGAATAGATATTGTATACATGCATATGGACCTCAATCACCTTGTTGGCAACCCGTTTTTCTTCTGCGTGTAGTCTATTATCTGATCTTTACGTCTAGATTCATTTTACGGGCTTATTCCTTCCGTTCCATCGTTGGTATGTTCAAATGTATGAGAATGCCCTGAAAGAAAAGTGTGGGTTCAACGGAACTTCTCCCTACTGGGACTGGGCTGCCGGTGAATATCGATGAACTCTCAATAGAAGGATGGACCTAACTATAAGACCATAGATGCACCTGATGTCTATGGATCCACAATGTTCCAGGATTTTGATCCTGTCAGTGGCCTCGGCGGCTGGGGCAACCTATCTAACGATGCTCAAGTGCCTAATGGAGCTTTCTCCGACTTCAAGCTATCATATCCTTCCTATCACACTTTGCGACGCAATTTCACTCTTCAGCCATACATCGGTCTCGATCCAACGCTTTTCACAGACCCGTATATGGATGCAAATGCGAGTTTTACTCAATCGGAAGTAGACAAAATGGTGAACGGATTTGTTGGAGATTACAAGGGTTTCCAAAGTTACTTGGAGGGCTTTGAGGTATGTTTATTAATACGTCGACGGTTCTTTGTAGTCATGTATGGCGTCCTTAGGGTGCACATGGTAGTGTGCATGAAATTTTAGGAGGGTAAGTTACTTTCAGTTCCAATCAACCGAGCCCCCGAGTTCATGACTCGTCCAGTGATTTAGGTGGTACTTGTCCGAGTACAGCTCCTGCAAACTGCACACCTGGACCTACATTCTCCGCCAACGGTGAGATCCATGATTCTCCTGATCCCCAGCTTGTTTTTGTTCAATGTCCTTGTTCTCGTCAGAACCAATGTTCTGGATGCATCATGCGGTATGTTCTTATCTTTCATCCGAAGCTATACTGTTGATATTCGTCTCTAGATGGTAGACAAGGTTTGGTATGACTGGCAAAATTCAGACTCGGCCAATGCAGGGATCTTTTACGGAGGTTCCGTCCAGATGATTGACAATGCGACGATCTATGCTGAATATCCTAATGGAGGGCCTCCGATGTTATCTGTAAGTGACATCCCATACTTGGGAATCCGAAAAGCTCATGAATATACCAGCTGGACTCTGTTATGCATGCCGACGGTATGTTCGAAGAATCTACTGTCGGGGATGTTATCAATACCACTGCCGGTATACTGTGCTACATTTATGAATGAGGGAAATGTTTGCCCGAGCCTGGCTGCGCCGCGATAGAGTAGACAATCATTTCTTGGCTGCACATCGAAGTAGAGGGTTTCTGTTCTGAGGTTGTCATATTCGGGTGTATCCTCTAGTTCAATTACGAATTTCGCGTTTCATGGGGCATGAAAGAATTTCACCGTGATAAATTCGAAATTTTCTTCGACGGCCTCTGCGTCGAACTTCAACTTCGAAGGGCGCTGGCGGTTTTTGATCTCCGGCTCATCCCACGGCGGCGGGAACAAAAATTGCTTCCACCGCTGCATGGATACAAATATGAGATTGAGATTGACAAGTGGCTGTTCCTCAGCTGCAGTGCGAAAGCTAACGGCGGGAGAGGGAGTATCACTGTGCAATCTCCCCGACGTTCATTGATGACTTATCCGGGAACCAAAGTCAGCACCGTATGCATTTTACCCTGCCAAGGGTGGGTGAAAAAAAAATAAGACCCACCGGTCGAGGGACAGCATACACAAACGGGAGTAAGCCAAAGGCCAGAAGGCAGTGGGTTTCAAAAGGTCGAAACGCATACTAAACTAAGTTTTAACGCGAAGAAATAGTCCAGTGAGGGAACGAAGCAGTGTCTTCTTTGCCCAGCAAAGAATATTCCTGAGGGAAGCGGTTGACCAGCAAGTTCAGGACATCGACTTGACGAACACCGCTCGTGATATATGGTTGAGGGAAAACCTAAGGCGAGGCTTGAGCTTTTCCTGCGGTGGCGAAAAATGCACAATTTCGATGAGTGACAGTAGTGCTTTCTTACAATTTCGCGTGAAACGAACAAAATAAAAAAAAGAACTTATTTAGGCTGTGCATATAACACGGGGCTGTCGGAGCGACATTGTAGATGATTGCGCACATTTGCATGGCTTTTGATCCTTGCCAACGCTTTGTTTCTTCTTCAGTAGATGAAGAGGCACACAAGCGCTAGTCCTCGAGAGACTTTTTTGACAGAGCAGGGAACCGAAAGAGCTAGTGTATACCTAGGTGTATCTTGATATCATCGGGCTCTTCGTCTTTGATCTTCAAAGATGCCAACGTCGGGACCAGCAACCAGGTCGCAACTATCTTATATACTTGGTCTGATAACAGTTCAAGAACGAAAATCACTGCTGCAAAACCAAGTCAACTTGGCGTACTGAACATATGGAAACCAACGCGAAACCACATCGAATTTGAGATGCCAAGTACAAGACTATACAACGTCCATTTCTACCCCCTTCGTAAACATCTTCCTCAAGGTAACAACCGAAACAGGTATCCTCGTACACACGTAGAACAGGTAAAAGAACGGAGACCTAACCTTCCGAAACACCCAAGCGCTCACCAAAAACACACCCATTCCATTCTGTGCGCTCATATAATCCGGAATCCCTCGACACAGTAAAATTTCATCGACTCCAAGGAGGAGAAATTTCAAGGCCAAGGGGGTTAAGGAAGACGCGCTGCGCAGAGCAAAATGAGAGGTCAATGGGGGACTGCATCGGGATCCGGAGGCAAGCCGAGGGAGGGATGGAGTGGAAAGATACGTGAGTACGGAGGATGCTAGTAACGGAGAAAGTAAGATGGTACGAAAGAAACAAACGTAATAAAGTCTGTTCAAATCATGTCAAATAAGTGTGCGGTATCATAGTGGGTTCCATTTGAGAGGTAGAGATGAGAAAATGAGACGGATAGATAGATAAGAGACGAGGCGAAAAACAAAAAAGAAAAGATGTAGAAAAAGAAGATGGGTGATAAATCGCATCCACAGCACATAGCCACCGAGAACAGACTGATAATAAAGATCACAAAAGAGGAAGTTGTCCGTTTCCTTACAAGGATTTTGATGGCTCAAACAAGCCCGACTTGTCCCTCGAAGGACTCCCACAAGCCAGTTGTGGGGATACTGTCAGTCACATCCTGCACACCGGGCAGTATATCCAAGAAGGCTTCCAATGTAAGTCCGATGTCGGACCATGCGGCGCTCGACTCGGGTGAAGACACTGATTCCCCAATGTAGTCGCTCAAATCCATCATGTCATTCTCAGGATGACCATGGCCAAGACCAAGATCCAACCCATCGACTCCCGTACTTCCAGTCGTTTCGTTCAAGCCTACCCCACTTGATCCAGTCAATCCTCCCAGACTCATTCCCCTATCCCCTTCCACAATCCCAGTGGTCATTTCCTTCTCGAGGGCGGAGGCCGCTTGCGGAAGGTATTCTTGCGATTGAGGGAGACCACGAGTCGAATAATTCTCTGTGGGAAGCGAGACGAATTCTGAATGCGTCTGCGAGACAGGTGAAGATTCGCTGTCAGAGATGATCTCGCGGAAGAGGGATTCCATGGTAGCGTCGTCAACTGGCGATGCATCTTGAGAGTCATTAGTGACCTCGAAATTGGAGGCGGTTGAGATATTGTCGCAGTATGGGTCATAGAGGGCCAGTTCACCCGCTGCAGGGAAGGAAGGGGGGTTCTTCCTGTCGCCACCCGTGCTAGGTGGCGAGTGGACTGGGGAGCCTCATTAGACTCTGACACTATTGATGATGACGATGACAAGGCAACAGTTGAAGAGAGAGGTGATGTCGACGCAGACGTAGAGGAGAAGGTGGTCGACGAGGAAGGTGAAGGAGATAAAGGAGTAGTGGTAGGGGCAGGAGCGGAAGCGGAAGCGGTGGAAGATGCGGAGTCAGTATTTGATGACGGGGCGATACCTGTGGGAAGACCTTGTGCGGCGAGCGCTTTAACGACAGCGTCCCAGCCTTTTTCAAGGGTTCTTATTCTCTCCTTGAGCTCTTCGTTCTCAAGATCTCTAGCTTCATCTGCTGGAGATTTGACAGATACAGATGGCACGAGAACAGGAGCAGAAGATGGAGCTACAGGAGACATTCCCATGCCAGCGCGAAGCTGTCGATTTTCCTCTTCAAGCTCAGCGACTCGGCGCTCGAGGTAGGAAAATTGGGCCTTTCTACGGTCCCTAGAGTTCTGAGCAGCGATGCGATTACGGTGAGCCCTGGCTTCTTTACGATCCTCAGAACTTTGTTCAGTACGAGGACGTTTGCGAGAAGGACCTGGCTGAGGCTCAGGTGAAGGAGAAGACGACATGTCGTCAAAAGTAGATTCTAGTAAAGAAAGAGTTGCTGGATTGACAAAAGATGTTTTGTTTGTCGGCGCCTTAGGCATACTGAGAGCGTTGTTAGAGGAATAGTGAAAGCTTTAATACTGCGGCAGGGCAGGACGATTGGTAGATATACGTGGCAGTCGTGAAGAAGAAAATATTTGTGACGTGGCAACAGATATGTGACATTTTCCACGGGTTGCCGTCGTAACACTTTAACAGTCACGTTCTGTCACCTAAACTATTTCCATTCCTCCGTATTCGACTGCTGAAAGCGCCTACTTCGCTTCGTCGTCGGTCTATTTATACACGCATCTGGATTATATTGAGCTCGCATGGTCGCGATGATGCTAATAAGACCGGAAGGAACGCTATCGCCCACCCAAAGTCGTAGATCATCAAGAAACCCGGGGACCAGAAAGAATTCCGTAGCATCATAACTAGGCCGAACTCTCCTGGCTGATATCGTTATCGTCCACCAGAATCTCCCCGTCTTTGCGCTACACCAACTATGAAAGGCACGGCACATATTATCCATCATGGTATTGGGCCCGCTGCTATAGCGAATGCTATCACAAATAGCGCCCTCGCAAATGCCGGGATGCCCATGAACACATGCAAGGAGACATTTGCAGAACACCTTGTGAACGTAGCTGCGAACAGCGGTCGAGTCGGAACACGGTCCACCCATCCTGCTCAACTCTTGCACAAGAAAAGAAACCGTCGTAGTACTCTTCTTGCTGCTGATGCAGCTTTCGGCAGGGCGTTCAGAAACAGGTCAACGACGCTCTCCTCATCGAATAAAGCACGCCACTCCGCTTACGCAACTGCGTTGGCTTTCGAATCTCCACCTGAAGCATATCCAACTTATCCCACTTTCGCATTATCATCGACATCCTCCTTTGCGGGTGAGACTCGAGGTAGCACTGGTTCCTCGCGCAGAAATCTGATCTGTGATGGAAATCAGGAGGTGGTAGAGTAATTGAAGCAAGCGTGTGCCGATTCCCTTACAAGGCTTGCAGCGCATGCCGCGGAGCTGTCGTTGCAGAGCAAAGGGCTTGAATGCTATTGTCCGGATGTGAATATGTATTCAGTGTCTCTTTAAGGCTCTTGTATGTGTGCCATGATTCAAAAACAGATTCTCTACGTACATCTCATGATGGTTGGTTCATTATCATAGATGAGTTCGCTGTCACAGGTACACTTTTGCTGGTCATTGCTAGGTTCAGTCTCTACACGCGACTTCGAGCACAGGCGCGCTTTGTTAAACATCTGTTGTGGATCTATTATTCGGACGTACAGGCTCTAAAGTAGTGAACGTCCCTGTATCTTTCGTGCTTTGACATCGGAATCGAATAAGTCCTTATTCTGCCATCTTTTCGCCATTCGTCTCTACTACCATCACCTATTGCGGGTGAACCATGCTCTACCTTGGTGATCGAGTAAGTATTGCTCTTCTTGCTGACAGCCAATCTCCGGTGACCGGATTATGATCTGGCGAGTTTCTCAGCCCTAGGCCACGCATATAAGAAGTGTCCACGGAGCGATAGTGGACTTGTGCATCTTCCTCTCATCAAAACAGTCCTCAATGCCTCTAGTGTCGATAAACCAAGTCGCAGACCAAACCTTTGACTACATCATTATAGGCAGGTTCAGAAACTCTATACCAGACAGTGAAAAATCCTCACCGCTGTGATATATCTCTCTGTTCCCAGGTGGCGGAGTGTGTATGAGTATATGCTGTTCATTACGCTTACAACTGAAGCATTTATGGCCAAATGTGCGTAGACTGCAGGTCTTACACTAGCTTCACGGTTGTCGGAGGATTCGGCCTGGTCTGTGCTCGTGCTAGAAGCAGGAAATACGCATCTGGATGCCGAGAATCATCCTTTGATCAGTGCGAATTTTGTTTTCCATCCCAGCCAATTTTGCATTAAGGTTGTACACAGATCGTCCTGGCCAGTTTGGAATGCAAATTAAGAACCCAGAGTATGATTGGGGATTCAAGACTGTCCGTTTGCATATACTACTTTCAATCAAGGCGATGTCCTCTCACGAAGTTGATAATATTAGGTACCACAAAAGTTTGCAGATAACGTTGAATATCCCTGGAGTCGGTAAGTTTGAACGTGCTCCCTTGCGCTGCTCCCGTCCCGATTTAAATGACAGCGGGAAGGGCTTGGGAGGAACTTCTGCTATGAACTTTTCCGTGTGGACTTTTCCTCCGAAAGAGGATATCGACAGTGACTTTCTATCAATCCTTTCTCTATCCTAGCTTTTGACCATTCCTTTTGTTCACTCAGACTGGGAAAAGCTTGGAAATCCAGGCTGGAATTGGAGTAACTATGAGAAGTACTCGACACGGGCAATAACGTCAGTCTTCCTCTTTGAACTTACGAATCCATAACTCCAAGACGTTCTCAGGTACACCCCCTTGGATCGAATTGATGACCCCTCCTTGCCTACAGAGGCTTTCGAGGTCTGGAGCTCTAAGAGGCCCTATGGTGACGGTAAATTGTGATCTAACCTTTGTTCAGCCGAACTGCTTTACGTTTGGATAGGTCCTTTACATGTCGCTCACCCTCGTCGGATACTTGACGTTGATGTCAAGATGCATCAGGCAAGTGCTATCGAGGCTACATCCCGAACGTGATTCATAATATCTTCTAGACTCTGGTGAATATGGGATTTCCCAAATCGCGAGCACCTGTATGAATTCTTTCGCCTGACATGATTTTAAAAAAATAAAGTTTACCAACATTGTCCTAGTATCATGGTGACGTACGTCTTTATTCGCAATTTCTGATTCTGTGTCGATTATGTTGACTATCACCTATCGCAGAGTCAAGGAACTTATTTTGCTCTGAACAACGTGCATCCAACTTTGCATTCTCGCACATACGCTGCTACCGTAAGTTTGTTTTTTTTTTCGTTCTATCCATGACCAGAAACTACCTCTGAAAAAAATCAGGCTTTGCAAGAAAGAGCGCTACAAAGACCAAATCTATCCGTTTTGGTTGGCGTGGAAGTTACGGTTATCCTTTCCTCGGATTCTACAGAGGACGAATTCGAAGCATCCGGTGTTGAATTTTTACATAGCGCAACTGATAAACAATATCGGGCTTTGGTAAGGAAGGAAGTCATTCTTTCTGCGGGGTAAGTTAATCGGAAGACATGCACGAACATTCTGCTGAGCATCTCACTCCACCTAGATCACTCAAGTCCCCACAAATCCTTGAACTCTCAGGCATCGGGAAGCCGAGTATCTTGGCCAAACTCGGTGTAGAAGTCAAGGTTGCCCTGGAAGGCGTCGGTGAAAACTTACAAGAACATCAGTTTATTGGGTGTACATTCGGTATGTTGCGGGGAGTTTTTGCCATGTCTACTACATGTTCAGCAAGCATTATTTTGACTGTTGACACAGAGCTGAAGGATGATTACGCGGAAGATACATACGATCTTCTGCTAAACAGCGGTCAGCAGGCAAAACATGTAGATCTTTAGTATGTCTTGTTTCTCAAGCAGTGTCTGACTCTAATGTAAAAAAACACAGCTCAAAAGGTCAAGGCATATACATGACTGGAATCGTCAATATGGCCAGTTTTCCTCTTCAAAGGATCACTTCAGAAGCCAAAGCATTATACGACGCGGAAAAATCCAGGATAGGTCGAGATATACAAGAGGGCAAGTATCCTCCAGGATTGGCGGAGCAGTATGAGCTTCAGCTGCAGTATAACCAAAATGATGCATTGGATTGCGAATTAGTCAGTTTGTCTGGCTCTCTTTCTGGCCCAAGTAAGATTTCTTGCTCTTGGTTCAAATGAATATTCAATTTGGCTGCGCATAGATCTACCTCGACCGGGGAAGAAATACTATACAATAATCGGTTTTCTGAACCATAATTTTTCTCGCGGCTCAGTTCACAGTTCCTCAAACAATCCTCGCCATCCCCCACAGATGGATCCGCATTATTTTGAACATGATATAGGTCGATCCATCGATCATTTCTGGGGCTTTTCGTTTATGTGGCTGACTACTGTTACCATTCTAGACCTTCAGGTATTCATAAACGAAGTCAAATACATTAGAAAACTCGTTTCGACAGCTCCTTTGAAAGATATCCTCTCGGATGGTAAGACATACTATCTCATGATTATACCATGACTTATAATATAATATCTATCTCATAGATCCCAGTACAATGGAGCTCAATCCTGGTTCGGATATTCAAACTGATGAACAGATTGCCAGTACGCACAGCTGCCGCTCTTTGCTGTTTACGTCCATGATCATGAAATATTTCTGATTGTTGGATTGTGTTGTTTGACAGGCTGGTTGAAGCAATGTTTGAGCACTGGTTGGCGTAAGCTGTATGTTGTGGTACTTTTGATTTCTGTTAACTCTCTGGTCACGGTGTAGACACGGTCGGGACGCTTTCAATGCTTCCAAAGGTTCGGAATGGTGTTGTTAATTCCAAGCTTCAGGTAGTAGATCGAGTGGCATCCTCCATCCCTGGCTGACCAGTTGGCATTCATTGCAGGTTTATGGTACCAAGAACATACGTGTTGTAGATTTATCAATCATTCCACTGCATATTGCGGCCCATACGCAAGGTGCGCTTCTGATCTTTCAAATTTGAATCGAAGGGATAATCAGAATTTTCCTTAGGACGTAGCCACTGCATATACCATAGCCGAACAAGGTTTGTCAAGTTTTTAAATTCCCCATTAGTTTGTCACTTATGCCAATTCAGCTGCTGATATCATCAAGGGTCTATTCGTTCCTTGAGTTCTCCCTCCTTGTTTATCGAATTGTGGACTGATGTTGCGAGCATGTGTTATTCAGAAGTGTCAATTCAGGAGTAGGAGCAAGCGAGGGGGTCGTATATATTTTTTGTTGTCAATATCCATATACATCGGGAAATAAACAAAGTATATTGGTATTTACAATGTGAATGTCTTTCGAAGTCCCAAAAGAAAAGTCCATTTGTCAATCAATTGTCCGAGACTATGATATATACTCAAGAGCTGGTGGAAGCAGGGATACACAAGCGCTGAATCATTTGAACATGAAGTGAGTAAAAGGAATTCAGAAGGTAACTCTGCTACTTGCCTCTCCAATACTGAGGTTATCACAGTTAGCGTCGACCTCTGGGTTACTAGCGTCAAGAGCGGCGAGTGTGACGTTGAACATGTCGGCGATATCAATGCAGACATCTCCAGCTTTGACGACGTAGGTTACCCCACTCGGACAGGCTGAAGCTGCCGGAATACACAGAACCTAAGTTGAAAACGCGTTAATGATAGTTTCGTCTGTATCGGAAATATTGACTCACTTCTCCAATGGCAAGGTTCGTGCAACCCGAGTTGATGGAAGGATTGGCAGCCTCCAAATCGCTGATGGTGACATTGAACTGTGCTGCAATCGTCTGGCAGATGTCACCTTGCTGGACGGTGTAATTACTAGCGCAGGTGGCGTTTTGGGCAAAGGCATTGAAACTCATGTCTACAGTGCGATATTAGCGATCGTCCGAGGCGGGATTGGGATGCTCACGCGTCATAGTTCCAAATGCCATGAGCCAAGCAGCGAGTTGAATGACAGCGAACATAGTAAGCGAGCTAGCAAGTGCAGAGGGGGGGATAGAAAGATGAAGATGAAGAATAGAAAGCCTACACGACAAAGTAAGCCCGAACAGTAATGCATTTATAGGATTTCTGAAGGTAGATAGATGAGGTCTAGATCGAAGAAGGTCATGCGCGAAGATGTTGCTCCTAGACAGTATGGAACGAGCACATGTTGAGGTCTTGCACACCCAAGATCCTGAATGGCAGCGAAGTTGGAGCAAGTTGAACTAAATGCAACTCGGAGGTATTGAAGTTTCCAAATAAAGTCTTTTCTAAGACTGACTGAATTAGTTCCGACCTTGTGAACATTATTGTCGCTCTTTTTCGGCGAGCTTGCACCGTCTTTCTTGACTTTGAAAGGCATTTCCTGCGTCATCAATGATCCTGCGATGCTTGTTCAGTCCAAGAGACTAGCAGATGACACTCGCCGCGAGACAAAAAGAAGCATGAAGTACGGTAAACAATCTCCGTCTTCGTGAGGCCAATTGAATGGAGGAAAGTTCAATAGAAGTTAATAGGAAATCAGAAAGATTTCACTATTTTCTCTGCCCACTACCTGAGCTTTGGGGGATCAGTAGAGCTAGATCACAATGATTTTGAACGGGAAGGTTTCCAGCTTCGAAATGCCCGCTTTCCTTCCGTCGTCGGATGTTTTGTGAGACTGGTTTTGCATTGCAAATCTTGTATATTCATGTATGCTTGGCAAGACGTGTAAAGTGAGATATTCATGAGCTCGAGCCTCCTCGAGGCTCGTGGTAAGCTCCAGAGTGGACCCGATAAGATAACGACTTGCTGAAATATATCATGTGACTTTATCTAGCATGAGACGCGACTCACCAAAATTCCACCAACCTCACGCGCGTTTTACTCAAAGAAATCACCATGGTATCTTCTGTGCCTTTCGATATCTTAGCTGATCCTCAAGCTGCGATACAAGAGCTATTCAACGAGCACATCCAATCACAGTCTACTACCGAATTCTCATCTTTCCTACGCGATCGTTTCAAAGAAATTTTTGGCAAAGAGGAACGCCTAGATTTGGTGTGTGTGTTTTTTTTGAGTGTCTATTCATTCATTTATCTAATGCTTCTCTTTTTGAAGATACCACATCTCTCTGCTGCCTACTTTACTCGCGACCAGCTGCCTTCGAGCACAAGCTCTAGTAATCTTCTATCAAGCTTGCCGAAACTGGTCCAATTCCGGGGCATAGTTCAGGACACCTCTGCATCTCCTGAACTATACCTCTCACAGCTCAAAGACGGGAAATATGGTGGCTGGGGCGCGCATGACGCGATAGACCAACCCGTTGATTATTCAAACCTTCGTGAATGCAACCGATATTGGGTGGTTAGTGTCCCTGGTGAATCTGAATGGGTTGGACAGGCTTTTTTGGAACATAAAGCGTCCATGACACCACCAAGGTCACATCGAAACGCGGATCATAAATTTCCTCTTGCGTCTACTTCGCATATTGGTATACAAGCAAACGTTTACTCTGCGCAATCAGACGCTGATATGAAGAGCACTGATGTTGTGACATTCGTCGGTCTCTTCGAGGCAGAATGCGACACGTTGCATGTCATATTCCACTTTCCTGCAAACACGGATCGGAAAATAGATCGAGTGTATCCTTTGCCACTGCTCGACACACACGAATCAGACCACAGAACTGGGACACTCCGACGCGAACTTGTATCATGGATAGCAGACGAATCATTAGCAGGCGATGTACATGCAGCAGAATGGGTTCTGTTGTCTACCATTTCCCGAGTGTGAGTTGTTGTTACATTGTATATCTCTTTTTCCTGGTGCTTTCTCGATGCAGTATTTCGTTGCATGTAACTAAAATACATCTGTTCACAGTCAATCGCGACACCCACCGATCATGCCTGCATCCCTCACTTTGGCACGTTTTCCTGTTCCTATTACAAGAACTGTTCCCGCTGCTTCAAGCTCTGCTTCTCCTGTAGTCCCTGGTCCTTCGACATTCACTAGCACCCCAACCCTCTACCATGTTCTTTCTCATCTCATGCCCATTATAACACACGTCCCTCTATCCCTTCCTCTACTAAACGACGGTGCATTCGTCCCAGAGTCCAAACCTCGACCGCGTTCAGAAAGCGTCGATGAAGATCCAGAGGACGAGTTGTATTCTGGCATACTCCAACTCGCTCCTTCCACGCTCTGCTTCGTTACAGATTCAGGTGTCACCGAAGGCCAAATCAACGACCGCGGTGTTCGCAATCTTCGAGCGTTACAGGAAGTCATTCGCAATCAGACGCTCGAATATGTGTTCCCGTACAGTGGATATCGTTTTGAGACTGATATTGGGTGTATTGTTTGCACGGAAGGGAAAAAGAGCGCTTTGGTGGAAACACACATTACTGTTCCACTCGAACCCGGAGATTCGTTGTCATCTTCCGAGGTTCAGCAAAGATTGTACAAGTCATCGGCTGAGATAAACCTACCTCCCATAGAGAAATTAGAAGCATGGCGGAAGTTGATTGGAGGTGCAATGGCAAAGCAGACAGGCAGCATTGTAGATTCAAGTTCTCCATCGCCTGCACAGGCACTCGTGGGAGGAATAGGAGTTTCCAACGAAGCAGCAGAGCTCATACAAGAGGAATTTGTGCAGGAAAGACAGAGGGATGTCAAATCTCCCCTCGAAACGAAGACTCAAACTATCACAACCCCAGATGATTTGATTCACCGTATGTTGATAGCCAAGTAAGTTTATCCATCGTCATATCCTTGTGCCTTGACTCATGATACTATATTCCGTACAAGATTGATAGCTCTATCTTCACACGAACCAGAGGTGTCCATAGAGGTCTGGAAACAGATGAAGGACTTGGAAAGCAGGAGAAAAGCGAGAATGACATAGTGGCTCACGTTTCAATGTGATTGTAGGTCGATGTTACACTTGATAGTACATCTCTGAACTTGTTGTCTTCCTACTTGTTTGAACAGGTATATATCGCAAATGTACATTTAGATACTGTATCTATATTGAACGGTCGAACGGCTTTTCTTCTATGGGCACCGAATCTATGTCCATAATGGACGTCTTGTCGTTGCTCGCTACGAACATTGACACCAGTCGTAGATTGTTGTCTCGGGCTCTCCCTCCATGACAGCTTGAAGACGACTCGCTGGCATGGCAGAACTTAGAACCCCCGGACTGCTCGCCCACATGAACTAGGTCCGTGTCGTTGAGTCTAGACCCTGCAAGTTACTGGGCGAAGAAACCCTGACCAAAGATCTCAAGTCTTCGCTACCCATACTCGAGGACATGACATAGAAAGTGTGGGTATAGAACATGCCACATTTTTCAGAACAGAGGTCCACAACATTTACACAAATGAAGAGATAGAAGTAACCAAAGTGCACGGAGAAAAGATGACTTGAAATAAAAATGACTATGCTACTGATTAGGTGAAAAAAAAAAAAAAACACGACAGCGAAAGCAGGACGATGAATAACAATTGGTGATACAACAACAGTAATAAAAATATGTTCTGAAAGCTGGATTCAGGAAGACCATCCATAACCAAGGAACTTGGTTTTAGCCATGCCTAACAGGAAACTTTTTCCTCCGCCACTGGCTGCAACATTGGAAGCAGTTCCAGGCGTCACTCTTGTACTGCCCCCGCGTTCATTCTCGACTTGCGGTCCTCGCTTATGTTGTTCGCTTACACCCTTTCGACCCTCGGCTCGTCGGTTGAGTTTACGTAGAAGCCTTTGAGCTAGGAGTGCTTCCTCAACAGGAACATGAGATACAGATCCGTGGCTGTCCCTATCCCGATTTCCAATGACACGAGCTCTACGTTCTGACTTCGCCTCGAGGGCCGCTGATAACCCACCATTTGACATAAAATCCCTTTGCAGATGCATCTCGGTAGATGTCTCTTGTGAATAGGCTGATGGAGACTCTGAATGTGTGTCGGCCTGTACGTTGGCACTACCAGACTGGACGTCGCTGGCGTCGACGCGCGGATTGAACGCAGCAGCGGCATTTCGTTTCCTGAGATGGTGTTACTATTGAAAGACCAGCGTAACAAGAAAAAAGCTACCTGTTGTCGCTCACGGCTCTTCTCAACCCAACCCCCGGACTCCTTTTTTCCTTTGGCACAGGCAAAGTTAGATTGCCCCAAGCGGACATCCTCGTCGCCGTTTGCGCTTGACTGTAACCATCTTTTTCTGAGTCTTCTCTCAGCAAACTGACTTGCGAATCTCGGACAATAGCACCTAGCTCTGGACCAGCAAATGGATCTGGGTCATCGTTGAACAATGGCCCACAGAAGTAGGGCTTCCTGGAGACAACACGCGAATCGCTGAATGAGGTCGGTGGGAGAGAAGCTAACTTGTTTCCAAAGTGACTTGTCGAACGAGGTATAGGAGACGCTCCAGGTAAATACTGAGGAGTATGGATAAACTTGTGAAGGGGAGAGCGAGGAGTATTTGGTGTGCGCGGGGTTTGCATGCCGATGGAAGTTGGGGTCGTCTCAGTCTCCCAGGAAGAACTTGATTTCAGCGACCCAGGGCTATCTACCCGGACTGACGTCTTTTTCAATCTAGGAATCCTCGAGGGGCTCGTCCATCGGTCTTCCTTCGTTGGCCTAAATCTCTTTGGTGTCCTCAGCTCGCGAAGTTCAACGTCGTATATGGGATCATAATCTTCAACATTCGTCGAATCTACACTCTTCCATCCACCTCCATACAATCTAGTTTGAGGACCCCCGACAAAGTCTTCATTTTCTGTAAGATCGATTCGGTCATCCTCCGCTGTCCCACGTGAAGAGCCCTGTGCCCGAAACAAGTCCATGCCCAAACGACTAGGAGACCTCACCGCTCCCGTGACCGCAGCTTTCGTCATTTCTATGATCCCGCCCATGCTCCTGGGCGTCGGGGAGCGCATTTCAATCATTCTTTCACCTGCCCCAGGCCCAGTACTCAGCGTTCTCGTAGGCGTAGGCGACGGTGATCGTCCTCCGCTCAACCCACGACCTATTTTTGCACCAAGCGACCCTAGACCAGCCAACGCATCGAAGTTGGGAAAGATGTGGAAGGTAGATGAACGTGTTGGACGGAGGGGTCTGGCGGGGTGCAAAAAGTCTTCATTCGTAGGCGAAGCGTTTTCCGAAATGTACGACGCGAATGGCAGAGGTGATAGCGTCCTGTTGTCCGAAAACAGAGCATCCGGTCGACGCATTCGGGATACGTGGTAGTCTGAATTGAAAACATCTGTAACCCCTTGAGACTCAGGCTGATCCCGTCTTTTACCCAAGTTACAGAAATGTCTCGCCTCTCCATCAATACTATCAAGCGCTCTCCTTTTCGGCCTCGGGGAGCAGAATGAAGATGAGCGGGATAGAGACGCGGTGGATAGGTGTCGACTTTCTGATCCCCAGTCCATCATTGATGCTGTGGCCGTAGAATGCGTCCGCCTGGAAACCTTTCCTGTCAAAGAAAAACTACGCAACCTCGACTTGGCAAAGGATGGTGCGAGCGACGGAAAGGATGGGATAGATGGAAGACGGCCGTATTTTAAGCTTCTACTACTTTTACTTCCAAAGCTTTCCTTCTTCGACCTTGCAAGGCTAGGGTGCTGTTGACCGGAAATCGATCTATCTGCGGGTGAATTCTGCTTCCCGAAATCACCTGGTATTTGTACGTCTTCAAACGGAATCGAGGGTTGAGTGGGAAAAGTGACAGTCGATTTCAACTTGTCTGCTACCTGAGGCGCCTCCGCCTCCGCCACTGCAGTTGATATCAGTTGCGAGGACGAGCCAGTTTTGTCTGCATTCAAAGGGTGTGAAAACGACTCAGACCCATTCCTATTCGTGGTTAATGATGCTGTCTTAGTGTAATCCATGTCCACCCCATCATGTACACTGACAGACGGCAGTTTGCGACGCTTGTGTCTATTGAGGTCCATCTTCGTCGGTCTAGGAGCTAGACTACTGTCAGGTGTCGGCGCCAAAGGAAAAGCTAGATCCAACGCTTCTAAGTGGATTTCCTGGTTCAAACCCAATTCACGAAGGCCCTTTTCAACGTCGTCATCTAACTGGGTAAGATTTTCACCTTGGTCTTTGCGGAATTGCGAAAGAGGGAATGAAGTCAGGAAAGAGTCCATACGCAGCGTGCTAGCTGTGGGAGGTCCCGAAAAATCTGAATCATCGGCAAAAATGTGAGGGTAGTTTGGCGAGATCGGCAATGGGGAACTGGCTCTATCGACGTTGATGGATGTTGGCAGGGGCCTGCATTGTTCCATGGGAACAGCGGTAAATGAAAAGAAGTGGGTATATGCTATCATCAGATGTCAGTATCAAATTTCGTTCGTCAAAGAATGAGTTTACCAGTTAAAGCACACATTATGCACCCTGCCTGTACCACAACGAATAGATTCTGGAAAATTTCCGTCATGACTATTCCAATGGGCTTTCGCGTGGAGCCAAAACCTTCATTGTTTTCGAGTCCGGAAAGCACAACCTGCATGCATATTCTGAGACTTTCTGCCAGCAAAGTTGCAATCTGAGCAACTAGAAGCAATAACCAGATCCTGAGCGCTGTGGATGTCGAGTCGCTTCCTGATTGAGACATAATACTATGAATGCGACACTCTGACCTCGGAAGCTGATGCTGCCGGGGGTTCGAAGAAGAAGTTCTCGGGGATAATACGCATCTAGAGTCAGTCCTCGTCTCTACCTGAAGAGATAGATCAAGGGGAGTAAGCCTGGGCCTGGTCTTCTTCTCCCGAGAAGAAATCGGAGACGTGGCAGGTCGAGCACCGATCCTCATGGTTTCCGTCCCGGAATTCAGCTGGATGGAATGAATTTGTGCTGACGATAGGTTCAAAGACGCACATTTCTTCCCTTTCGGCGTCGAATGAGCAGGGTACGTAGTGGTCGACAATGGGCGGTCAGAGACCGGAGATGGTGGGTTCGAAGAAAGCGAAAGGAAAGAAGGCGAGAGTGGAAGATTAAGGTGATGAGATTGATGCTTCGGCGTAGTGGGAGTTTCAGGTATCTGGATAGCCTCCGTATAATCCTGAGGATCGTTGTCGCTTTCCAAAGCAGGTGCCATAGTAATAAACATGTAGACGAGCAACGGAAGCGCCATGGTCGCAGAAAGGAGGAAAAACAGAGGTCCTAAAATTGACGAAGACGATATGCGTCTTATGAGAGACATGACGGTTCCTATAGCAGGTCAGTCAAGACTCAGTGCAATTTCGAAAACAAATACGCGTACCGCACATGACGAAGAGACTCATACAAACCGCATATATTGCTAAATTAACGTTCGGGATGATAGATGATTCACGATGCTGATTGATCTTATAGATGCTGCTAACAAGGACCGCGTTGGTGGTCATCCCAGCTGCGAATTCAAAAAATCAAAATAGAAACAGAATTGAAGGAGAAGCACTGACAGATTCCATCTAGAACAGCGCTAGAAATAATGGTTCCGGTCGCCGTTCCCAAAAGGCCAGTGACAGCTTCAGCAATACCCAGAGAACCGAACAACACGAGTCCAACGATGCTGGCAAGTTTCCGACGCGTAGATGTACATTGCGAGAGAAATAAGAGGCTCAATCCAGGCAGAAAGAGGAAGAGAGCGAATGAGAACATGGAAAGAGCAGAGGCCATTTGAAATTTGACTTTGAAGGAAAGGTTAAATAGGAAGATAGCTATACGAGATGAACGTCAGATGCATAAGAGAATGCAGATAAATCGGATGACGGCCGAAAAGCCAAACAGCAAAAGCGCCGTGGCGTCAAAAGTCTCAAAGAGGGCGAAACCGGTAATGGATCATCGATGACATTCCGCGGCGTTTACTTCCAACAGCCTTCTCTCAGTCTGACCACAACGTCGTGCAAGACAGCGAGCGGGATGCGTTGCCATTGTCACAAAGTACGAAATTTACCATGCCACATGTATAAAAGATAAATCTTACCATTTCACATTTGAACGCTTTTGGGAGAACTTCCGGTCGGTTGAGAAAGCCTACGTGACAAAGGAGTAAGAACCATGTTCTTCGTTCAAAACCTTGTACCTACATGTTACGGTGAATATCCAGAACAAAAACGAGGGATTGAAAAAAGTACATATTACAAGTTACCGTGTGATAGACTATGAATATTCGATACGTCCGTTGACCGTAAAATATGGGTATACACTTATGAGTGTGATAGTAAACGGAGGTAGTGATGTTGTAAATCCTTCGTGAATCGTAACGTCCAGAATGAGGAATTACCGATCAGACTACAATTTCGGTGACACAAGTAACAAGATGACCACCGAACCAGCGGCAAGTGCTGCCAGAGACCGATTGAGCGTAGATGAACCCGATGTTCCTCCAGGCGCATAAGGCCCATCTGCGCTACCCGAACCACTGGTCTGTGGGGATTGCTCTCCGATATACTGCTTTCCTAACGCATTGATTTGTCCATTAGAGCTCATCAGTGCATTGTCCTATATCACGTTCCAATCGTATAAGCATACGAATAACTGCTCAGGAAGCGAGGATCGTTTACCTCGTTTACTCCTTGAAGGTTCTGCATGGCGCCAAAATAGCTATAGCGCTCAACGAAGTCGCTTGAATCCATGTAAGACTGCGTCGCGTTAAGAAATAAAACAACATCGTCATAAGAACACTGGGATCCGCCGTTATAGTTTTGACATGCCCACTCCGTGACCCATAAAGGCCGTTGAAAGGTGTTATAGAAGTCTTCAAGGTATTCTATGAATGCGGTGGCGTTAATGTCATACCAATCTAGAAAATCAGTGAGCAAGAACGTAAAGCATTTTTCCTGGGTAACTCCGACTCACGTAGAGCAATGAAGTCGACCGTGCAGCTGCCGTTACAGGCAGTCAGGAAATTTTGTATCCAGGTTTTACCAGATGGTGCACTAGAAGGAGCTGGACTCCCCAATCGAATGCCTTGCGATTTCAGTGGTTCTAGATACGTCTTCCACAATTCCGCGCCTTGCGCTGATGTCAGATTCGACTGACCGGACTGCTGAGGCCTGAAGGAACTTCAATTACTCGGACTGCGAGAAAAATCAATATCTCGGTATAGATTTACTCATTCATGCCAAGGACCGCTGTCACGTTGTTTGAAGATATGGTTTCATTGATGGTAGACGAAAAATTGTCTACAGAATTGTTTCCCCATAGCATCGGGACGAACTCAATGGTTGTAGAAGATATAGCATCGGGGGACCATGTGTAATACCTTGAGAGTGCTAGAGTAAATCGAAGAACTTCATTTGGTATGCATGACACTCACCAAGAAACCTTCCCAGTCGTCACATATTGGTCTATATCATCGGCATTTCCATTTGGCCATGCAAGCCCTGCTTTCGACGAATTGGTTGCTCTGCTTTGTAACATTTTGTGATTCACGAAAGCCAATACAGGAGCGACATGAAAAAGTAGGAAACCGATGGATGAAATCATTAGAGTGGTCGTTGCTTGTATTCTTGTTTATATTAGCACCATTTATGATAAATGAACAGCTCCAGGAGGGAACATGAGGAAGTATGACGTCGACTGATTTCAATTCATTATGCATCGTGTTCAAGCACATAAGGATACGCTAAGTCCAGACTGTATTCTGATGCGTTCCTCTGATTACTGAAGAATCAAAGTGGGCAGAGTTAGCACGATTCTGTCGAACTACACAAAAAAAACATGCAATCCCAACTTCTTTCCTTCTTCACTCAAACTATCGAGGAACGAGCTACCATGTTTGCTGGTTGACTATACCGTCAAGCACTCCGGTTCCCTGCAGATTTGATAGATATACTTTCCAATCATCCGCCCTGAAAAAGAGATATTCATTAATTAGACTAAAATAATTATCACACGCAGCACTGGGAGCTCACTCATATCCTGGAGGTGTTGCTGACCACATCGACAATGTTGCATCATCCATGCTATTAGGCAGAGAGGCCAAGAAAGTGTCAAAGTCGAAATTAACCTCAGGCTGAGACGTAGCGTCAGCGCCAACAGATGTACTTTCGTTAAGGCATGCATTTGACATCGTGAAGTTGGGAGGTCCAAGGGTGCTGAAAGGGTCCTCGAATAAGTTCCGAGGGGTATAGACCACAGAGTCTTCGGAAGATGACCCTTGACTCGTTGTGGTGTTGAGGAAGCTGCCTAAATCAAAACTTTGAATGGCCTCGTTTCCGAATTTAGATTGAGGGCCGAAATTATGAGGACCATGTATCGGATCGCGTGGGTCATGAAATACTAGATACGAACTAGGGCTTCGCCTATTTTGATCATTGTCAATGGAAGACTGTTGTACTTGGCCGTGCAAATCCTCCGATGATCTTGGTCTTTTGTTATTCGTCACAGGAACTGTTTCACCAACCCTGGCCATGTCTGTTATCATATCCCTGCGATTGAGTAAGTAAAGAGTTTTTATTATGTAGACAATCACACTCACCAAAACCTTCCAGCTGATGGCCATCTGAAGCATCATACGTCAGATAGATATACAGTGCGCTTTGTCGTACTAACTTACCTGGTTTCGCACATCTTGAAGGTCTTCAAACACGCATCCACTCCAGAAATTGCATCAATGTTTGCCGAGGTTACGCCAGAGTGCCTTCTTGTCCAAGTGCTAAGCAATAGCACCACCGCAGCAGTAAAGAAGCACATCTAAGAAATTGTTCAATAAAGGTCAAACCGCGCCCAAGAATCAAAACACACTGATGAATGAGGAAATGGTAACACGATGTTTTGCTGAACCATAGCCATTGCAACGTGACTGCATGCTCGTGCCGCAGTAACGCACATCGTGAGGGAAGGGAAGGATGATGAAGATGGATGCTGAGGCATTGGAATGAATGGGCGGTGAATGAAGCACTGTCAGCAGAAAATGAGGACTAAAATCTGTCATGAAGACATAGAGCACTTACCTGCAGATTATAATAGTTACTGTATAACATCGCACTCTGTTTGAAGAAAGGGCCACGCCGATTCGGATCCCATTTCACTAGATGCATAAAGTTAGCATGGAGCAGTGGAGGGTACATATGCACGGACAATGAACTGGCATGGCGTCGAGCCATTGGTTCAATAGAGAGTCTAGTTCGGCTATGAGTAGTTGTGTAGGCTTGATTATGGGGCGACCGGATATTAACTTGGTCTGTCGTATTGGGTACTGAAAATCTTTCAGTATACAGAATATTCACCATGAAAAATACCCCACTATTGCACGCATAGAATAAGCTAGTATATCCATGAGTTTCAAGTAATGGATAAAATACGAGACTTTGGAAGGCATTCCAGCCGGTTGTTTGAAGTTGGAATCTAGGTTAGGTTGATCCCAGTATTCGTCATCACAGTCTACTGGGAAATCTACGTCGTATCTAAGGGAAGGAGACGTAAACATCAACAACTTTGCAGGAAACGAGATGATCAGGGAATTATTGACTCTTCTTCATGTATTGTCGACGGTCGGCCTGCAAATGATCCAATTGACCGTTCATGCGTGAGTAGCAAGAAGAACGCTCGTTTCCACAGTTCATCCATGACATTGGGATGCGGAAGATTTCGTGTACGATGGGCACCAACGTCCTGTGCCAGGCGTAACCTGTTGAATGCATAAACATGACGTGAAGCTGCAGAAATGATGCGGATATCGTTTTGTCCCTGCTCCTACTATGCAAGGGAGATGAGGAATATTGTACCGACCCAAAACCAATATGACACCAAGTGCTCTGTGATACTGTGGTTGCCTTGATATAAACGACACCGAGCTAATGCATGCAACTTAGATACAAACAAATAAAGAGAGGTATAAAGCTCACCGCGTAACATTGAATTTCGTGCAGGGAAGGTTTCACTGAAAGCTGAAGATGAGTCCGTACAATGGGGACTTGAACATAATAGTGCCACCCCGCTTTAACATGATGTCAGAGAATGGATAGTTGCAGGGCTAAAGTTTACCAGATGCAGGAACCTCAGGTCCTTCGGAAAACACTCTAGGGTCCTCTGAGTATTTGGCAGCTAAGGCACAGACCAAAAGTACAGTGCCGCCAAAGAACGGATCACTTCTGTGAACACCTTCCGCAATTGCGTTCTCGAATGTGGGACGATGCAGAAGAGGAAGTACAATATTGACGTTTTCGAAATACAGGTCCACAAGTGAGGGCAACAAATCGTCGGGAGGGAACTCGTACTGTGGTTGTGGATATTGGAGATAGCGCCTAGAAGCATGTGTTAGCGACGGAGAGACAAAGTAAGATGTGCAGGACACACATTTGCCACTAAAATACTTGTTAACGGTATTGTAAAGATGAGCTGGAGCTACACGCACATCCTTTGGATCCCATACCGACTCACGCCTCTGATTCAAGATTTCTGGAGGCTTAGCATACGACTCTCCTACATGATGTTGCTTGTGATGCAGTGCTGTCTCGACGAGATACAGACCACTAGAGATATGGTTGGATCATTTCAAGACTTCATGTGACTACTTCGGATTCATACCTTGATCTCCCGAAGAAACGCTTGCGACTAGGATCCAGTTTGAGATTCTCGAATCCCATACTGAGGCTTGCATCGTTGCGCGGTAGTTCTTCGGCTTCGTCATGAGGGCAGTCGATCCCATTTTCCAATTCTTTGGTGATGTCCACGCCGGGCAGCAGCTAGAAACACCATGTTACCAAAAAATCATGATTCGAGTTTCGAGTGCGCATACCTTTTGCAAAAGTGTTTCCATTTTCTCAAGCCGTTGTTCTAATCCTGAAACATATCTGTATACATTAGTGCACGCTCGAGGACATGATCAATTTGGTGATACCCTTTGGCAGAACCAAGATTCTGTAGGCTGGATCAACGTGCAGCCGGGAAATTATGGGTTTCGTGGCGCACCTTCGTTAGCTCTACATGGGTACATTCGGCCCCTGCATTCATACAGTTCGTGCAGCGTTGGCCTGCCACTCCTCCACTATCGCCTGAGCTGTATGATTCAGAACAAGGTCTTGAAGAAACTTATTTCCCTACATTTGACTGTAGAATGTAAGATGTCAGTGAAATAATTGTTGGAATTGAAGGGTTAGTTACTTTTGCGTTTCTTACAGAGATCGCAGCTACCAGGGGTTCTGCGTCGCTTGGAAGAAATGTTTCCAGAGGTGGTCGCATTAGCCATGGAAGATGAGAGAAAGTTGTTGCCGATCTACCGGCACTCCTCGGACATACGTTTATTGCGTGCAATATTCTAACAAAATGCGATACATTCATACAATGTGTTAAACCTCCTGCAATATTTCAACCAACAGCTCTTTCACAGTTACACGGTTCAACTCTCGTTTTTTCCCTCCTTCCTGCTTCATTGGAGTCGCAGAAAACGTCGCGCCGAACACTGCACCAGCCAAAACTTCATCCTCCGGCCCGTCTCGAATTCGCAGGCGGTGCGTTAGTACGCGGGGAACGATCCTTGCAATATCTGCTTGTGTAACGTCAAGAACAGGCAGTGCTCGGGGTCGGACCGAGCCTGAGTCTTCCTGAGCCTCCTCTTCACTAGATAACCGGGGCTCAATACTGATATCCAAACGAGGATCAACCACCACAAATGCACTTCCAAAGTCATTTGAAACTTTTGAAAACCTCTCTTCACCGCCGGTTGTCGAGTTGTCATCTGTTCCAACGTCATCCAAACGTAACGTATCGTTTATGAGCTCCATTCCAGTAGGATCACCTCCTAGGACCCTAGCTGCGCGGGACAGATCTGAAGCGTCTTTGATTGCGGTGATAGAGACAAGCCTTCCTTCCAATTGATGATGGTGTCGTGCAGCGGAGAATAGATCACTGACATATAGATGAAGGTTGGAAGATATATGAGCTTGAGAATAGAGTTCCTTGAGTAAATTCATTGCTTCAGGCGTAATGACTGCTTGCAAGTCATTGGAAGGTGTCATGATCCCCGGAGATATATGTCGATGAGGGAATGTTTGAGCTAAGAAAGGAGGAGTTGATTCAAGTGGATAATTTGCGAGTTGAGGTAAAGGCGACAGGATTGGAGAACTACGATGAGAAACCGGACGAAAAAAATTCTTTGCAAGTAAGCGGACGGTAGGATGCAAAGATACTGTTGCGCTCAAGGCAAATTTATCAAGCTACAGAACAGAATATGCTTGAGAACGTCAGGCGAGCATTGGAAATGTGTAAGGACTGACCAGATGCTGATGGATAGGAGGTCTTTCTCGCTCGTCCATGAGACAAACATAAACAAGAATGAAGTCTTTTGGTAACGCCCATACCCCACTCATGTCAGTATCATCTAAAACAACTTTGCATTGGGTCAACAATTCCGCTAGAGTTCTCTGAGATGCAAGACTGGCATTTTCTAGTCCCGAAATTACCAGTGCGTCGGGGAGCTGTATCCGAGTAGAGTCGCGAACCTCACGGAGTGGGGTTGGATCAGAGTAAGAATGGGGAAATATAGGCTGGGGAATCGCGGATAGCGACGAATTCCTAGAGGCAGTTTTCAAATGGATAGACGGAACGAGGACTCCCGTTGCACTCGGATTATTATGGTCTGGATCTGAGGCCGACAGTGATGGAGCAGTGTTCAATGACTTTGCAGAGAGCAGGTCATTGGGATATGAAATGGACTTAGTGTACTGACTAGCCATGCTCCGGACTGTGGCAGAGCGGGATCTGGATCTAGAGCCAGGACGTTTGCGGTACTTCCTGGCGCCATAACCTGTCAATGTTGATGCTTCATCTTGGACAGGATGTGAGGAGTTAGTACCAGGGACAGGGACAAACAAAGACCGAAGAAAAGCGGATGTGCCGGGCATTGTAGACGAATCATGTACCAATAAATCTGTGCGACGATGGATCCGGAGTCTGTGCGTCAGAAGGCCAAAAACAGTTGCTAACGTCTAAGAAAAATCAGGGTAAGTTCGAGAACACGTATCCGGTTTGAGAACAGAGAAAGATATGTAAGAAGATTTCACAGCTTCCATTTCCGTTGTTGATGAATCATTTTCGATGCCCATTGTAGCAACGGACGGAAAGCAGGCAAGAGTGACCTACCTTAACAGCCAATTTGACTACCAGGCCAATATCATCTTCTACGGTTCGAAGAACAAGATGTTTGTTCCCAGCAATGAGACAGAGCAATATAGATTGAAAAATGACAGGTTCAATGGGAAGTCCACCCGAAGCATTGCGAATATATGTCAGAAGTGAAGGGACGAAGGAAGGAGTTCCTATGCGAGCTAGAGGGAAATCGGTCACATCCGACATACGTTTTCAAAAGCGGGTCAAGGGAGATCTTAACAAGCTGAATTTGGTGTGTAGGAATGAACAGCTGAGAATGAGCAGTCGGAGGAACCTCAAGGCACGGGAAGTTTCGTTGTGTTACCGCGATGGTGTAATGATGGTGGTGGCTGTCAAAGGGGTCAATGAAGCAACGAATCGAAGAGAATTTTCATGAGTTATTTGGGTAACTGAGAAGAGATAGAGCAAGCGGTGTGTCTCTCACTCTGTGAATTATGTAGTTAATGGAAAAGTCGAGGCTTTGGATTGGGGGAGAAGAGACAAGTGTTGAATAGATTAGATTAGATGAACTATGAGCTAAATGGCGTTAGTGCATCGTGTTCATCCATTCTATTCCCATCTCATTTGGATCGGCTAAATTTCCGCGAAGCATGGCCCCCCTTACCATTAATCATATTTTACTCGCCTCCTCTATCTCTGTACCAACCAGTCTGTCACCAATAACTTCATTGCTCGCTCGGGACGCAATAAACATACACAGTGACGCGCCTTGGAGCCTCTGATTGGCTTCCTGGGTTCCCTGCTCATGCATATCTATGGCGAACGCTGCTCTCTCGTTCGATGTGGACGATACTTCACCTATTTTCACCTATTTTCCCTTCAGTGATACCCTCTCCATCCCAAACTTCACGGCGGGCTGGAATCCATTGTTCAATCAAACTAGCTTTGGCGGGGCACCTCTCGAAGTCGAGAATAGTACCTCAGTTCACATTACCTCGCTTAACAATGCCTCTTTTTCGCTCAGATGGAAAGGTGAGTAAAGCCAAGTGAGTATCAAACCCTGCTCACCAATTTCTCAGGAACCGGGATTCAGCTTTTTGGATATGCCACGGATGCCTCATATACCATTCTTTTGGACGGCTCTCCTCGAACTATCAACTCCTCAGACACCATCCTGGCATCAATTCAGAATCTTGACAATGTTAACCATGAGGTTTCATTAACAACAATCATTTCTGACTCTACTCAAAATCAAACATCGTCGTTCATTGTGTTCGATAAGGCTACGATATTAGCACCTGCCTCCGATAATACAACTATCGGGTGCGCTACTTTACACTTGAACCTGCCTATAACTCACCTATCTTCTATTCTGCATAGTTCGAATTTTACCTCACAGTCCTTGAATGATAATACTATCAGCTTTTTCGGAGAATGGAGTTTCCAAAATAACTCTGCAAGTGGCTTGGGCGCCGTTCATCTATCGAAGAATTTGAACGACAATGCTTCAGCAGAATTTAACGGTAACTCAAATTTTCACCAATCAGATGCGATTGCCTTAAACTCCTTTTAGGAACTGCGCTTCAGATCTTTGGAACAGTTTCTCCAGAAGGTGGCAACTATACCGTAAAGCTGGATAATGTGACGACGCAGTTTTCTGCCAATACGTCCTTCACCCAGAACAACACGCTTCTCTTTTTCGCGAGCGCATTAGATCCTAGCATTGGACACGATGTTCAAATAACGAATAACGGGGGCACATTGATCCTGCCCTATAATGGATTCGTAGCATTCTCCTCTGCAAGTCCAAGGTTAGTGGTTTGTTCTTATACGTGTCAGTAGTCCAACCTCTTGCCAGTTCCCCTTCAACAGGAACTACACCAAGTGCCACATCTCCTGGTGGCAATCTTAGCACTGGGTCTCTTCCTAAAGGGACCATAGCTGCGTTAGTGCTGGCTGGCATCCTCGCCTTCCTCCTGAGCAGTGGTCTTCTGTTCTTTTTCTTTGTTTGGCGGCCAATGATGATCAGACACCGTCAAGCTCGAAGAGACCGATACATGTCGGAGTTGGAGCAAGATGCTACTGGAAGAGATGCAGTCCTTAACATCGGACGACACACCCCCAGCTACATGTTTGACAACAGTCCCACCGGAAGTCGAAGAACTCGTGGGAGTCAAAAAGGTAGCAACCGTTCAGGGTTTCTCCGCTGGAAACGAGAAATGGAAACGACCAATGGAGAAAAAGTGCTCGGTGCTCTCGGTTTAGTCTTCAGGCACTCCTACTCGCCAAAGGACAAGGAACCCAGTTATGTGGGTGACGATGATCTTTATAAGGACGGATTTGGGAGCCAGAAATCCTCCAATCGATCTTCTGCTGGTTCTGCCCATGGAGGCAAAGGCAAAGGCAAAAGTCGCTGGACGGGGAAATCGAAACAAGACGCACCGAGTTATACAATCGATTTACCTCCCTTGAATCGGTCCCAGGAGAATTTTGAGCAGGAAGTACCATCTCTACTCCCGCCTCCTGCTGCACACACACCCTTTTCTGGATTCACCTCCCTCACGTACATGTCGACGCCTGACACCAATAATTCCCGGGAACTCTCCTTCAATCCTCCATCGAGTCACATCAACACTTCTCGGCCTCAATCTCCAGATTACGGCAAAGCCGACAGCAATGGCGCGCTGCTCATCCACGATGAATTTAATAGACAAGCTCGGCCAGAAGAAACTCCATCAGAAGTTGACTTCCGCTCGAGCATCATATCAACTCATCAGGAGCCTGATCTTCAGGTGCATGTCCAAGAATTTGAGGTCGAAAGTACCAACCCGACTTTTTCCAGTAGACGCAGCGAAAGCCGTAGAGAGGCAAGCATGTACGCCCGCGAGATGGATCGTGGTAGCGTGCGAACCAATGACGATGGTTTGAGTATGCTAGGACCAGCAACTGTGAGAGCTGCGATCCGGAGTCTGAGTCCTCGCACTAGCGAGCTCGCATTCACCCATCTTGCCTTGAACGAACCGGTGACCCTGGCCACTCCAGGTTCGGAAGATGATGCAAGAGCTCCTCGCGAGCGATTAATCAGTGACGAAACCCTTAAGCCAGAAAGTCAAGGTCCCTTGGAGGATATTGAATCTGCGAGGCGCGATCATCGTAGAACCACGGAAAGTGGTAGTAGAAGATCCGCGAGGCTCTCAGTCAGGTTTGAGGGCGATGCTGATAACGATAACCACTCATCAAACTCGGATGATAAAGGGCCGGGGCTGGCAGATAATAAACTCACCGCAGCTCCTGGTCGCTCGGAAGGCTTGAAGGGCGTCTTTCGTCTGACTCCTCAGCGTCCGGTTACTTCTCCCATCTCAGAAGGCGACTCAAACATTACTACGTCTTTTCTAGACCTCAGCGGTTCCAACTCGAACTCTAACTCGGATTCTTCGCAGAGAGAGCCTTCTTTGGTTTTACGAGGACAGGGTTTGAAGTCGAGATGGAGTGCCACCACCGGTACTGACATCGAATCACACAACCTCAGGCAAGAATCATCAGACTCCCAGAATTCCGGAGGATCTGCCTCTTCTCCTTCCAGTAATTTCCCATTCCCTGTATCACTGCCCGCATCCCCACACCACCCGGAAGGTTTCAAACCCTCACCTCCTGTATCTCCTTCGGGGACGAACCTTATAATGGGACTGGGGCGACTGAACATTCAGCCTCATCCTTTTGGGATTGCTGTCAACCCAGCCTCGCCGTCGGATAGTGTTCCTATTTCCATATCGGATTTACACTTCCGCCACAGCGATTCAGAGAATGACGAGCTCAGTACAGACCCTACTGGAGGTTCTGGTTCCCACCTTCCTCCTCATCCTCCTCTTCCCGGTAGTGTTCCGCCTACGCCAACATTCCCCCCTCCCCTTCCACGTGACCCGTCTCCAACCATTTCACCATCTTCCCCCATTGCAGCCCTATCAAGTCCCAGCTACATTGTTAGCCGCGTTTTCCCTCATAGCCGGTCCGACTCGACAGCGGATCCTTCATCCACATCCACCGGGCGGCAAGCAGCTCAAGACAAATCTAATTGACAATTTGCACGAGTTCAGAACTGATTTCTGACTGCATTTCATTAACATTCTTTGTGCATCCATTTCTTGTCTGTAATCTCATGGGACCTTTCTATCCTTCACCTTCTTGTATGTATTTGTGTATTCTAGCTGCTGTAATCTTCTTGTATGCTTTTTTTCAGTCGTCGTGTATTGCTACGAAGGCTAACATTTCATTTCATTGGTTTCCATGTTTGTGTTATGGTCTCGCGTTTCAGTATAGTAGTAATCTTATTAATATTGAGTATAGTGCCAAAGGACATAATTGTTTCTAAGGAGGTATCTGTGAAGAATCACGACGCAGCCCGAAACTGACAAAACGTTTGAAGTCCGAGAAAACTTCTCGACGCTGATCATTGCGTGTTGGTTCCGTAGAGCCTGTGGGCGGCCCACTAATTGGCGGAGAGACCAGCCCAGAAAATATACTCTCCGTAGCACTCACTATTGCAGGACTAGTCAGTGTTCCGCCCAATTGAGTGACGTTTGGTGGGTCCATGTCCAACGAAGATAAAAATGAAGTGCCTTGAAGTTCGTCCTTTGTGCTGGTAATTGTGACGAAAGAGTCCAGGAGATTGTTTTGCTCAGCTTTAGGAGTCCCTTTGAGGTCAAGGATCTATGTGGATTTTGGTGAAAGAATTCATTTATATAGATCGGACCATCGTTACCTTCTGGAAGTTGGAGAACGAGGCGTCCCCTATAAGGAGCGTGTAATTAAGTATGAATCCTTCGGGCGGGTCCTGTCCAATCGATAAGAGACACGATCCAACAAGGGTCCACAGCACTCACCACCGGTGTAACTATGACTTTCAATAACGATTCAAGCCTGCTGGTGCTTTTACTCAATGACCGAGTATAGCTATATACGTTTAGATTCACGTTTAGAAACCACAACATCAGAGAAGAAAAAATAAAAACACCTAGAAGTGACTAGAGAATCTCCCGGCAGTTTCGAAAGGTAGGCTTTGACCAACTGCAGATCAATGAGCAGCTATGATCGAATGATAGATTTAGTTGATTGTCAATATGAAAGCGAGGTTTGAGGGCACCTGTTCGGCACCGATCTCCTTCAGTGGCCTGCTCTTCACCAAGGAGTTTGTGAATTTTGCTACTATCAAACTACCACACAATTCAGCCGCCTTTTCGTGAGACAGAGTAAGCCCCTTACCTGCAAGCTTTATCGAAGAAATTCCTGAGGTATTTCTTCTGTTCGACCATAGGTTTCAGAGCTTCAACAACTTGCTCTGTTGTCCGGACCAGCTCGCCAGTGTACGGAGACGGACCACTGACATGATTAAGATTGGACCAAACAGAACGCGACATTGTATTGAAAGCAGGTTCACAAACTGTTTCAAGTTCGCGAAGTTGGACAACGATAGCGGCCGATATGGCGCTACGAACACAGATTGGTTGCAGAGAGCGTTTAAAGTACGGGATACCCACCTCAAAAACAAATCGCGCTCCTCCTGCAATGAGACCTTCTCCTTCAGTTCCTCATTGATATGGCTGCGTATCTTGTCCTCCAGCTGTGTTGAGAGTCAGTTTCAAAGATCATGGGTATCTCAAGGAAGATAATATTCACTTCTGAAGCGGTGGTTTGGCAATAATCAGCCGTGTTGATTATCATAGCGGTTTGCTTGAGTTCCGCCAGATCAAACCTAGTCGAGTCCACTGATTTACGAGGAGCAGTAATGGGAGGAGGTCTGCTTGTCGGAGGTCATTCAATATCGAGTATGCTCACATAAAGAACAGTGTTACCGTTGTTTTAAACCCGTACTCAATACGTCCTCTGGGTGAATGGTAAGCAACGGACATTACAAACAAAAGGGATCAGACTAACCTGCATATATTCGTAACCATTTTTTGTGCACGTTACATAAATCTAACAGAGGAGATCCTCGAGAGAGTTTGGCACACTGCTCCAGACTCTGGGCATAGAAATAGAATAGTTCCGTAGATGATGGTAGCACCACCACCGGAGACGAGTCACTTTCGTCGTTCTCTCCAGCGTCGACTGTATCCAATGATTGGCGCGGTGTGCCCTTGAGACCTTTGTTCTTACGATGAGGAGCCAGCATATCTGACAATGCTCTGGATAATATCAGAATGATGTTTCGATACAAAAATGGATACGCACCTATCTTGAGCATCTACAAATACACCCATATGAGGGTCAAAGGCGTGTGTGAGCGGTTTGGGCGGTCGGGAGTTTGAGTTCACAGTAGCGGAGAGCATATCTTGATACTTGAAGCGGACCTATGAGTATATATCATCTCCGCAATCCGTGAAACCTTACTGGCGTTGCCCATTTCTTGGACATCGAAGTTTCAAATTCAGCGACGATTTGAAGGTTGTCAAGGAGCATTTTGACGGTTAATGGTTTCGCAGTGGATAATAATGTGGTAATGTCATCTCTAGTTCACGGACAATGTCAACGACAGCTTCATGCATGGAAGATAATACCTGAACAAACCGAGTAATCTCAGTAAATTTTGCCAATAAATGCCAGCCAACCCTCCATTCAGAGGGAAACACCCTCCCCTGTTCAAGCTCGTGGGTCTGCAGTAGTCGTCTGAACCAGGAAAACCGCCTTGAGATATTATCCAACTGGCCTGCTTCATCCGAAGTGCGAAATATCCGCCTGTATTCCTTCAACTCTAATGCAACGTATCTATCGACTAAGAGTGAACGGAAATCCTCCCCAAGGACGTCGACTACAAGACAGGCGTCCGCAATGACAGCAGGCTTCATACCCTTGGAGCTGTCTTGCAGATAACTGATCTAGAGGTCAAGGCCAAGAGCTGTATAGAAAAAAGAACAAGCGCACAAGGTGTCGAAGTCCTTGTCTATGATGGAGCGTAACTTGGTTTGAAGTTCTTGTATTTGTTTCCAGGCCTGCAAAACTCGAGGTACTGACATATACGACGTAAATGTTGACGCGAGCTGTTTCACAGCCTGTACGGAGTCAAACATCCGTGCTAATTATTGTGTCTTTAAGACGTACCGCAAGTGTTTGCGATATCTCATGGTATTTGCTTTCCGAAACAAGATCCTCGAGTTGCGCCAGAGCATTGACTAAATAATCAGTAAGTATCTAAGTAGCTGAAGTTGCTTCATACTCACTTAACATCTGTAGCCGTTTTAAAGTTGTCATACTGGATACAAGGTTCTTCTTTGCTAAATCCAGAACCTGAATATCCTTCGTGATACTTCTGACAACAGCTTCAGATTCTGTCGCTTTTTCGCGTATACGTGACATTTGACCAAGTAGTTCCTATAAGGATCAGCAGTCAGATTGTGTGGAAGTGAATACGATCAGCGAGGAACGCACCGATATCATCTCCTGTATGATTTGCATTCGGTCAGAATCTTGATTTCGTTTAAGCTGGTCTCTCAATGAATCTATTTCCTGTTGAATTTCCATCTGGCTTTGTACTAGCCGCGCTTGTACTGCCTCGGTATGCGCAAGAGAAGCTTCTGCGAATTGACCAACAGTCAGAAGGATCGTGAAAATGCATATATTGGGACTTACACGGACCATTGGGGAATAGGCTATTCAGTTCATCAGTAGCACTGAGACCTGCACCAGCTACTGACGGCAAAGATTGTTGTTCCAGTACGCGTTGGACAGCGATGAGGACTTCCGTAGGGAGTTCGTCGTTCTGCATAGGAGAATAATGGACCACGTGTATATCGTTGGCGCCTCTTCGACGGCGCTTGTCTTCGCTCTCAACGATCATGGCATCCAGTTCAAGCGATACTCGTACTCAAGTGGTTCAAATATATGACAATCAACCTACCTACGCTTGCGCCAAATGTTCCGCGGTCGTTGTCCGTGATTTGCTCTCAAAATCTAGAACCTCATATCGGTAACTAGCTGTTTGCGTAGGCTCTTCAGGACGAGCTGATAAGTAAAGCTTTCTCCGGGAGAGATGGCCGAGGATAGTGAGCCTTGCATTCCAGATTATCTTACCTTGGTGAAACCATTGATATACTTCAGTCTTATGCATTCTGCATGTAATATCAAGCTTGGGGTAAAGGAGGAGCGGCCATTGCTGTGAGCCCATCATTTATCAATATCCTATCCAGAATTGCTGAATAGATCTGCAACAGCACAGGGCTTCATTCAGTTGCGGACGTGTTTTGCCTTGGATGCAATGAGAGATTGGGCTGGTATTATCACAGTGCCTCGGAACACTCCCAGAAGTACAAAGAAGGCGAGAATGCGCTCTTTCGAATTCCTCGTATCCTAATGTCATCATACTATAGGTAAATATCTGCTGGAAAAGGAAAAGATAATCAAGGACAATGCTTGGACTTTGAATGAGTGATTTGCGTGCAAGGAAGTTTTCTCACTGTTGAGTCAGAGCTAACAAGCTCGAGCACAATCTGATTGTACAAATGGAGAACGGTCATCCCTCACCACCTGGATCATTATTTGAGGTTATGCCGATTTGGCATACTCTTCCAAACTGGAGGAAAGTCCATCCGATATGATATCGCTGTACATTCATTCATTATTAGTCCCGTATGTAACCATGACCATTGGGATTTACATCAAAGTTTTGGGTCGCACTCAAGTGATGAATACGCCATCATTCCAAGAACCATTCGATGTCGGCAACCGCTCGTTGCCTGCAAACACGACATGACCAGCATCTCGAGCAAATAGTGGAGGAAGACGTGGCGACCTTTTTCTCTTCTTCCTTGTCTGATTGTAATTCTTCGTTTGCTGTTGCTGCCCTTGAAATATATCTTCCTGTGACGAAGACTGTACATCCGTCTGAGCCTGAGGTACATCGACGGCCATGACTGCTGGACCCAATTCAGAAGCGGTAGATGCTTCATCCGGTCGGAATATCGGTGCAGCAGGAATTCGATGGGAATATTTACATGTTGTGCAGGTATAGACCATGATATGTTCATGGGTAGAGGATTCTAGAGTAGATAGTGAGAATGAGACAAGTTCTAGATGATCTATGAGGACAAACTTTTCGTTCTGACAGACGTTGTTGAACCTGGGACAAGCACGATATTACATCCTTTACACAAAGTCCGCTTTACTGAAGGGTCTCTATCCCGATCTATGAGCTGAAGAAAACCAAAGATCACGTCGAACTCACAATTGAACCGTAGTCCTGCTACCGACCGCCTGCATCGTCTCGATATAAGTTCTCGAAAGATCATTGAGGTTCATGCTTTTATTTCTTTTTTGACTTTTCTTGGCCCCCGAGGTTGAGTCATTGGCGTTTGAAGAAATGGGTAGCTGAAGCGGGGACGTGGAAGAGGAGTGGACATTATTGAGGTAGACGCTAGCTTGATACAGGAAATTTAATCGTTGAATCACGTCCCGATTAGAGACACTGCTGGGATTTGGGATGGAGTTCGTTAACTTTTTGCCCATGGTCGATAAGTAAGACTGTGATGATGGAAAAAAACGCGTCGGAATTATTTGCATACTAACGCCGGTAAAGCGCTAGGGCAGACACGTATTCATCAAGCATGTGGAATTGCTACAGCGTACAACGAAGGATCACCGGAATGATCAGGAAATTTCCTACACGAAAAATACACTAACTCATTACGACTTCATAGCATTGTCGTCCTCCTTCTTAGATAATCCCTCCGCCTGTAGCAGTTCATCGATCTCATCTGGCTTGTATATTTTTGCCTTTGGAAGGTTTGTTTCGGGATCAAGAGTGATAACAGCGAATTCCACTGGGAGGTGAGGTTCAGCAAGGTGGAGATAGATACTCAGAGATTGTACTTACATTTCTCGCTTCCTAATGTTGTGCTGTCCATTGTCTTGCTCATGGTCTTGAGTACAAGACTTATCGCGGCCTTGACTTCTATATCATCTTTGTACTCTTGTTTGAGTAGACTTTGCGCTGTGCCATTGTTGGCCCCGATACAGGTCGCTTTCCAACCCGAGTAATTCCCTGACGGATCTGAGTGATACAGCTGGAACTGATGCTGTTGGTCGAAACCGGCGTAGAGTAAAGAAACACCGAACGGTCGCAGACCTGACACCTAATCAACAGATATACTCGATAAAATGATCAAGTAGACGCACCTCCATATTGCGTGTAACCCTGCTTCATGTCGCATAATCGCTGAGCCAGCAGTTCCACGGGGATATCCTCATTGTATTGCAACAGGTGCTGCTGCGCGGCAGATCGAGCGTAGTTGATTAGTGAATTGGCGTCAGCAGTCAGGCCTGCTACGCCACCAATGACATTTCTAGAGGTAGACAGATGAGCGACGAGCGTATGACAATCGGATGCGTTTCACGTACGAATTTAATAGAAAGATCTTCTCTCCACTGCCACCGTATCCACCTTCTTTTGCGCCTGAAAGATCAAGGAGCTTTCCAGTAACTTTCTTCTCTGCTGCAAGCACTACACCGTCTTTGGCTAAAACACCGAGGACCGTTCCAGCATGCGAGATTGCTTCCATGGCATATTCAACTGTGTGCATAATCTTTAGGATTGTTCTCAACCACCTGCGTTGCGTATGCTTACTTTGATATAGTCGGCCTGAGGAAATTCAAATCAGCCTGGTTCTCCCTAGCAGATACTTTGATTCTTACCTTCTGGTGAGAAGATCGTTGTTCGGCCTGTTCAGCGATCGTCAGTGACTATTTATTAGTCGACGACAGTAATAAACGTACTATCATATCTTCGAGACTGTTGGGGGTTTGTGAGCTATACAAAATAAGCATAAGCCACGACATACTTACCATAGTGTAGATGAAAGTAGAGACCCAAGACGCGTCACTTGGCACATACGCGTCCTCGGTATTTGCCGAACACAATTGCCTTTCAAAGTTATTTAATTACAACCATTTACACAAGCTATTATACACCCAACCTCTCCAAGCTTTCTTTTACCTCTGCTATCTGCTTTTCAATCGAGTCCTCAGCATCTACTACCAAAACCCCTTCCTCTCCTTCTGGATTTTCCAACGTCTGCAACTGACTATCCAACATGCTTGCCTTCATAAAATGCCCTTTTCTCTTCTGCATTCGATCTAGCAACAACTCTCTCGAACCCTTGATGAATACAAAATACGTCGGTAAAAGATCCGGATGCGGCGGTTCTAGATGCTCTGGTAGCACCGCGTTCTCTGTATCGGTCACTTCTTTGCGTTTGCCTCGCAAGATATCCCGATAAATTCTTTTCAGCGAGGAACATCCGACAACCAATCCGTGTATCTTCTCAGATCCCTCCTCCACCTGGAGCTCTACAGATTTGTGCTCTGCCGTCGTTCGAATGAGCTCAAGCCATGGTTCTCTGTCAGCGTCTGTTAGCGGTTGTCCGGAAGCCATCTTTTGTACGTTTGCAGGTGGATGGAGGTCATCACCGTCAATGAATGGTATCCCCAGTTCCCTTGCGAGTCCTGCGCCTAGTGTCGATTTTCCTGTTCCAGATACGCCCTTTGCCAGCGCGTGTTGAGGTTTGCTTTAAAAGGATAGAGGCAGAAGACAGACCATAACGACGATGAGCACTGGTTTCCGGTCAATCTTGGGCGCGTGCAGAGATTCCATGACAGTAGTGTCTAGACGTAGTCGATGCCAACAGAGACTTGATTGCTTTGCCTGGGGTGGCCTTGCGCAAATGATGTCAGGGATTTCGGCCCGCCTTTCCACTGAACAATCAGAGTGCTACTGTCCTGAACTGGTCTTTCTATCATATTTTTCTTCATACAAGCCAGTCCCGTTCCCGTACGAGCCAGCATCTCACCAATATGAGCTGGGTCTATTCCAGTTCCAGGTCTCGGAGGTTGTTACCGCAGGACAGTCACTATATCACGAACAGCGCCGAGGCCTCTGAGAGAGTGTCTTCGTTTCCTTCTCGCATTGATCGACAGTTATTCTAATGCGCACACTTTTTCGAAGCTTTGATCATCTGGACATTGAAACTACCGAGTTGCTGTACAGGATATCGAATATTTTAGTTTTTCACGTTACTTTGCGTCTATATGATCAACTACAACACTTTGCGTCTATATGATCAACTACAACACACTGTTATAACACAAGCATTGATATCTTCGATGATGATCAGCTCAGTAAGAAGCACCTACTGTGTCATTCTTTTTCACTGATGAGTGCTGTAGTGGATCTATCCACAGCTTGTTGTCCTTCTCCCAATTAACCCTACTTAGTTCTGAGTGCTATACTAGTATTGTGCAGAACTTACGGAAACTAGTACACGAGATGTATGCTATGAATCATTTTCTACGCTGTCAATGTTAAATGGCAATACATAAGTCGACCATGCGATACGGCGTCAACGCCCCACTACCAGCACTGGCACTAGCCCACAATCAGAGAAAATATTAATCCTGGGTTTTCATGCACGTCCGACCGAATAACGGAAACACAGATAATTTTAATATCACAATTGATTACAGTATCGTAGTAGAGGATTAAAGCATACAACAACGCAGAAAGAAGCAGCAGATAATGTATGAAACGGGCTCTGACATGAAAGGAACGATGTGCTCGTTCAATTAAACTGAAAACACAGTATGAAAGATCAACAGAAAGGGAATCAGAAACATGAAAGGTAGCAAAACGAATCTCGGATTAGACTTCATCAAGTAATGTGATACAAGTAATCGGCATTAACGATAACAGCAAACGGATTGTATGTGTGAGTCAGACACAGTAAAAAAAAGGGGGGGAATGATAGAACAACACAGCAGAATCGAGAGAGAAGAGTCAAAGGGATCATCATTCTGTCATGACTGGGATACATGTACCTCCACCGGGGATTCTGAGAGATTCAGAAAAAAACGAAGATAACGACCGAACAGAGATTGAAGAAAACGAGAGATACATCGAGAAAGATCTACCATGGAAACCTAGACACCATCCGTTTCTTTTTAGTTGACCAGCCTTTGTTTAGTAGCACGGAGCCCAAGGAGTTGGATAGAGATGGGAAAGAACGACGTTCTGAAACGAGCGGAGAGTGGAGAGTATTGAAAGATGATGAGAACAGATGATGGGGCGAAAGCTCAATTGACGTTTATATACGAGGAAAAAGAGTCGTTGGAATGAGGCCCAAGCGCATTCCATGCATGATGAGTTCTTGATGGTGTTGATGAAGAAGCAGATGAGTGTGAGAGATATGCAAGGTGCCGAGATAACAAGAATAAATGATACAAGTCTTCCTCTCCTATGACACAACTAGAGAGAACATTTTATTTTATTTCATCAGACGAACGAACAGTTTATTGTGAGAATCCCCGCGCAAGTCAATGCAAAGGCGGCGGAGGAGATGAGGTAGGAGCGATGGTTAAAGACGTTCCCGCAGCAAATTCAATAGAATTATATGCCGGTGGCGGACAATCGAGTGCCTCAAATACCATCGATTGCCTGTGGTCATCATAACGACGAGGCAGAGGTTCACGGCCATTGCTGAACCATTGCGCCAGTTCATTGTGTGAGCGTTTCCGTATCCGTAAGCCAGTCACCCAATCCGGGTCTGAAACTGCTATTGGTGTCGGGGGGAGCGTACGCCGAGGACACTGTGATGAACGTTTTTCCCTCGTTCGGGTATTCAACGGCCTCGTGCTGCTTTGACTGTGCCGAAGCGGTGGGTGACTTGAAGAGGGTTGAATTGGAATCGGGGGAGGCTGAGGTAACGACCTATGTGACTGCGATCCATTGCGAGTCAAGAAAGTTGAATCGACAGATGGCCGTCTGCGGTCTGAAGAAAAGAAGGCGTCTCCGGGTTCCACAGGGCTAGAGGGACTCGTGTGTGGTCTTGGAGGACTCGAACGAGAGCGGTGCATCGTCGAATGCTGGGAAGGCGGTCTAGGAAGCTCCCTAGGCCGTCGGTAAACTGATGCAGACATGGGACTAGCCATGTTCTGCGAAGAAACGTATTCCGCAGGGAGAGGAGGTACCGGGGGAATGCCATATTCATTATAAAAGGACGGGTCTAGGTAAGTGTGCGATGGCGCGGAAGCGGTCGTGAGAGGGTAGAGCACAGATTCAGAAGAAGGACTGGGCGCACGGGGCGGAGTTCGAGATGGCTGGACCCTTGCATCGAGAATGTCTTCAGCCTCGAACTCCTGATCGCTCCCACTTTCACTTTCAGAAGAAGAAGAAAAATCGATACTCGAGCTTTCTCTTTGCAGAGTGGGATAAATTGGGTCGCCGTTCAAGATTTTGGCAATCTGGTTAGGATTCCTAGGGAATCGGACATGCGAGGAGGTAGATGCGCTCGACTGTCGCTTCGGAAAGAGTGGTTCACCGTAGATGACCTTTCTCCATTGCAAATCCGAAGTAGACGCAGGTGGAGCAGACCTAGGACCAAAGTCGTCACTACCGGGTACTTCGGGTGGAAGTTCGTGGTTGACTTCTCCGTCATGTTTTTGAACCACCATCCATTCTTGGATGTCTGTGGTCATGAGGAGAGCAGTGACAAGCACATAATCCATGAGAAGAAGGGAGACGCCCTGGTGTACCATCATAGGACGATCTTCGTATTTATCGTGTAAGGTTTCGAAAATTTTTATCCTTGGAGGTATGGTTTCTGCGGCAGGTTCCAAAATCGCAATGGGACCTCTAGCAGAGGCAGCTATGCACTGCATATATATGAGTATCGTTTACAACACTGGCAACAATAATTCATACCCAAAAAGATGACCCAACTGCCTTCCACTTTAAAGAACGAGAATAGCCAGGAATTTTGAATTTGCGAGGGGCACTGAAAGCACAACAGTCAACATCTCTTGCTATGGTCAACAACCAGAACAACACACCTTAGGATGGTGCCTGGTCTTAAAAACATATCTGCTGGCTTCCGCCGACCATTTCGCATCTGAACAGTGACACCATCAAGCTGTTTGCCTTTACCTTTGCTGGGATCCAGGACAGGCCATTCGATCTCTGCTGTGAAGGTATTGGCACCACGAGCGTCTGAGCGTACAACCCTGGTTTGTGTACCGTTAGTTCTGATAGTATAGACAGGGATCCGAGAAGTGTTGTCTTTGACTTCACTGTCCAAGAAAGACTGTGAGGAAAGCTTGAGAACCAATAACGGTTCCTTGAGAGGGAGACCAGAACTGTCTCCGAGGTCAAGACGACGTAGATATGGTAATACTGCTGAAGGGAGAACCGATGAACGGGAGACTCTGCCGTCGCGAAAAGTCGATAAAGGATTAATGTCCATCTGACGATAACGTCCACGACGAGGAGGGTCGTCTGGAGAAGAAGACGATGAGGAAGAGAATGAACCTCTGTTCATAGGAACAAGGTGGTCGGAAGGAGAAAGGGCATCATACTGTACTGGGAAGGCCTCAGATTAGGACGGCATGAGATAATGATGCATCACGGAAATCCGAAAAAGCACATGTATTCAGATCCATCAGATCTTCCGTTTTCAGTGGGCCCGGGCAAGTGGGCTTTCCGCCGGATATATCGAAATATATATCCTTGAAAGCAAGAGAGCTAGCCAGCAATAAATACCGATACTTGCCAGCGCTGAGAGGAGTAACAAGAGGTTGAGATGTTGGTGTGCCGACGCGCCTAACTGCGAGCATGCTTTCATAATCCTTATAAAATTACGTATCACTAAACGGATTCGCCAAACAAACAACAAATTCGACTCTTTACTCTTTACTCTTTGCTTCCAACGACCAGTTGCTCTCAGTGAAAATGTCTACAGACGCGACAGATTCCACCGCTGCTACGTATGTCCTCCTTGCTCCTGATATTGAACCTGTTTCTCATCTTTTTCACTCTTTTTTATAGTAAAGCCACGACTGAGACCACTCAGTCTGTCGACGCGTCTCCCAATGCCAAAAGCAAAGGCAAAGGAAAGGCTCCCAAGAAAGATCAGTCTATGGAGGAAGAGGATGATGATGATGATGATGATGATGAGGAAGAAGAAGAAGAAGAAGGATCAGAAGAAGAGGTTCGTATCTGTTCGCGTGTTCAGACGCGTAATTCATCTTGCTCTTTATTGTCCATGATATTCTCTATCCACTTCCTCGATGGTAACTGACGCGTATATTCATGTAGGACGATGAAGACGACTCGATGGAGGAAATTGATCCATCCGTGATCATGTCTGGCCGCCGTACGCGTGGCAAAAAGGTCGATTATACCTCCGCTGAGGCGCTCGAGAAGGCAGGCTTGAAGAACAACGAAAAAGATGATGATGATGAAGACGAGGAGATGAAGGAAACTTGAAAGAATCAAACTCAAATAACCACTTTATTATTGGAGGCATGGATGTACTTTATCGAGATCATATGTTCGGTGAAGCCTTACGGAATCGTTCATCTTCTCCTCTTCTCTTCTTCCTTGCTTTTTACCCGAATCGCGCATGATTTCATTATTTTTCACTATCGGTATATTTGAAAACTGTACAACCTGTCGCTGAGCACTGTTTTGTTGTCCCAGATATCATCGCTTTTGTACATGTACTTCAGCTTTCCTGTAAGCCTGCTACAGCGATTTGTATGAATTATCGATTGTCCGAGCGCGCGTTTATTGTTCTTCACGGCCATTCTCATGCTTCCTGTCCTCTATCCTTTTCTCCAACGGCAACAGGCATCATAGCAGCTTCTTATACACACGACAGCTGGTCAGAAGACTCAGTAGATACATCTTTTCGGAAGATCGCAGTACTATTTCTCCCTTGGTAACCGTGCTGCCGACTGAATTTATGGGCTCCGTAAGGCTCCGTATTCCTTCATATTCCTTGCAAACAATCTAGAGATCGTTCCTGACCTCAGTATGACCCTTCCCGAGGAATCGAGAGACGGCCTGAAAAAGCAATACGTTTTGGAACCGAGGCGATCCGAGGTGAAGGAGAACTGTTGTCCATTCGCATCATTGTCCATAGGATGATGCGAAATGATATTCCTCAGTCATTGTGATGCGCCCGTGTTCGCCCGATAAAGGGGATGGATAACGATGAGTTACCATATGGCTACACGAATACAGCTATTCTAGGTCTTTCTCAGCTTGTCAATTCCGCTGTGGGTAGCTCCGCTTGTGATTTCGCTGGATTGATCATTCACCATTGACGTGGAAATTCCAAGTTGTCATTCATATTATTACCTACTCAGGCTGACTCTACAGTGTAGCTGGAAAACGAGGGGGCAAAACTGATTATATGCAGTTGTTGGCAGATGTCAAATTACGATTCGTGGTGAGTTTAGTGGAGACTCAGTACACTTAGCTCGAGGTCAATATCAATGGGTGGTTTCAATGTGAAAAAAAAGGTTAAATGAGATGGATACAATCCCATGACTCGGGTCGAACTAGTTTTCCCGTCGCTCCATTGGTTGAGTCCTTAGATTACCACTCCGCAAGATGAAATCACTCAGTTGTAGTATCAGTTTCTCAAGATGGTATACCCAGCCCCTCTGCAACGGTTCCAAGTGACCTAGTTTGGACATCTACGGAATTTTCGGAACCGTCAGTTTTTTTTTTTGCCTGCTGATATAAAACTTCCGGAACAGCGATGTACAAGTGATAATCGAAACTTTGATGCATAACTGATGCAAATGCTTTGTTCCTTAATAAATCTAGGAGAGGAATGGCGGGAAATATTTGGCCGTCAGAGTACCTGGGTATGAGGTAGTAGTGTGATGCATCATCAGGGTTCCCCTAAGCTCCTGAGCCTGTTGACAATGTTCCCCCTCTTATTCATGTCCGAACATAACCTCATATCAGGTTTATTTTTTCACTGCAGGTCGTACAATACAGGGCGGCAAACTTGACACCTGCACTGAAGAAATTTCCTTGCGCGCTGATCAGCTCGAGGCCTGGGTCTACACCCTGTTGCTCGGTATCTGTTCATAGTGATGACCTTTAACACTGCTAGCGGGATATTCAAGGACCTGGTAGGATCCCATTCTAATTTTCTGATGCCCTGCCGGTCTCTTTGCACTGGTGGGCGTTGCTCCCGTATGTATGACTTCCATTCCTTTCAACCGTCCTGCCTATCACGCGCGCGCCATTCAAATTCCCAGTTTTTGTTTGTTTCTGAATCAGTTCTTCTCCCGACTTGATAACGTTGTGAATCTTGATTATCTCCCCCCTGAAGCCGACCAGATTTTCAACTTACTTGCAGTGTTCTCAAGTCAAAAGCTATCGGTCCGAAGGGTTGAAACTTCACGACGAAGGGAATCAACACACAAGTCGCGTCTATCTCATATTTCAATCTACAATTCCATGCGGGAGTCTGACACTAGCATATTCAAAGGCGCTGACTTTCTCCGCTGCGTTTTGCCAAAGATAGACTCGACTTGAATTGTAATTTTCATCCTCTGACAGCTCCACCAGGGTTTCGGGTTTAAACAAAAAGTGATTAATATTTTTCGAGTCAAGAAGGGTAACTCTACTGAGTCGCTGCCTATCTAGCTCCGATCTTAGGGGGGGGGGTTTAATCCCAGAGACCCATTAGTTCTCTGGAAATGAATGACTTTTTCGGTCTATCCACGAACGGATGGTCCACCTATAAATCCGACAATTATAGGATCCGCGCAGGCATCGGAGGGTCAATAACCCGATGACTGCCAGTGTACATATGTTTGTTATAACTGGATCATGTCAACCTAATGAATTTTGAAGCCTAAAGTATGGCAACGCTGTATAGCGCTCCAAGCCAAGGACGTCGCTGAGCGGCTTCATATGTAGCCCGTGTTCCCTAGGTTTCGTTGAGATTTCCATTCCAAGTTCTTGTTGGTTACATTCCGGAAGAGACTCGTGTCTAGAAGCATTTAGAAATATTGAGAGACTGACAGTTGCAGTTGAAGCTTCATTTTGTATGATATATGCATTGTGCGACAAGCTCGGCTGGATAGTAGACTTGTTCTTTGACCGCCGAAAAGTACATGCCGGTTGGTATTTTCGCTATCTTCAAAGAATCAATTTCGACCTTGTTCAATTATTTAACGCTCTCAAACCTGTTATTATCTCAGATGAAGTATCGTGTTGACATGATTAGGGTTGATAGTTTGTACTGAAGCGTGCAGAGAGCCAAAACATCGCTTACTTGATAATTTGATTCAAGGCCAAGGCTTCGGAAGTCCTTGCAAAATCGACCACTTAGTGTATAATCCAAATCCGAATCCGAGTTCGAGGACTCATCGTCACTTCGCTTTCGTTTACGAGTGCGGGACTTTCTGATCATGTTCTCTCTATTCTTCTCAGGCTTCGTAGAATCCTTCTTGCCTTTCTTCTTTGGGCTCGTGTCTGTTTTGTCCTTTGGAGTCCACGTACTCGACTCGGTCGCCAACCGAAGCTGAAAATCTGCATCATAATCCACGCATGCCGTCGTCCACACAAGTGTGGACTATGCAGAGTAGAACGCGTGAGCAATTATTTGAAGAAAATGGCTTAAACGAAAGGGACAAACACATACCTCTTCGCTGGTCTGAAAAGTGCTGGACACACGGTCTTTTGAGATCGTTGACTTGTTTTTGATTTTCCTTGCGTTGATCATCGCGTTGTTATCCTCGGCCACAGTAAGTCTCCTGCCTTCCTTAGCCGAAGACGTGCACGAACAGCGATTGACCAGTTGCGTTCAGCAATATTGTCAACCCATGTGTCTTTGACTTAGGATTAAACGTCAGAAATATACCCTCAGAGTCAAATACTATGCACAGTACATTGAAATGAGAACTCACTTTCTGTGACAGATTCTTCCATTCCGACAGAGAAAGTGCCCTGCAAAACGATACCTCGTACTAATCAATATATAACCAGTTGTCATTGTTCAGAGGCGTTATAACTCGATTTACCCTCTCCCAATTAGGCCTGGGTCGTCCAGCATCTTCGAGGTCCTTTAGGCCCCCTGACAACCCCCCAAAAGGCCTGATCCAGAGATTTTCATTTTTACCCGCTTTTTTCTAGGTCCCAAATGGCCGGTTTTTACCCGAATTTTCGCTAGGGAACCTGGCGGTCCCCATTTTTACCCGCTTTGGGTACTAGGGATGCCTAAAAATAACAATTTGTTTCGAAATTTTCATTAAATTTTTCTCCAGAGCCTCAAATTTGCTTGCTGGGTATCTATTGGTCACCTTGAGTAGCAGATTAAGTGCCCCGAAATAGGGTGTATGTAGGTGGCCACATAAGTTCGAGTCCCGCTTTTACCCGTTCTTAACCCATACCTCATTTACGAAGTCATTTTTACCCGAATTTGGGGGGACCCATTGCTCAAAAATGAGACCATTTTTACCCATTTTTGCACCATGGATTTTCAAAATTTCTTGCCATTTTTACCCGGTCAGGATATGGCCTTTTGGGGGGTTGTCAGGGGGCCTGGTCCTTTGCAGTCGAGTTGACATTCGGAAGCCAAAATTTGCCATGCGTAAAGAACAGGCCATGACTACCGGGTTCAGTCGGTGCGACTTCTAGTCCTTCGAAAGGTACATGAAATCGTTGAGAACATGCTCCTCGTTCTTTGATGGTTAGAAATGTGGGCTCCGCAGCGCCACCGAAAACATTCGGCACTGTGAACGCGCGAGAGACCGCGACTTGATCAAGTGCTTTTTGAGTGGTGCTGAGGATGTGTGGCTTTATTCTGTCAAGCATTGAAAGAATGATTGATGCAGGAAGAGGCAGATCAGCCTATTTTTTTTTTTTGACTTTTGAGTTTCGCCGGCTGGCAAGACAGCCAAATCATTGTCAGTCTTCTCGATTACTTGAGTCTTGTCTTCGTCTTTGGAACGCACATTCTCTCTTTGTAAAAGAATGGCTAAGGATTTCTTTTCCTCTTTGTCTTGTTCGAGTTTGACTTTTCATCAATCGTATCACCGAGTGTGTAGTCTTCATTTGCGTTTCTTGGACTAATACAGTTATGCACAGTCCCTCACAAGGGAATCAAATGTGAAAACTTACAATCAGTACAACCACTTCTCTTTTGATTCGGTTATCCACCTTTCGACGCAAAAGTGGAGGAACGCGAGTACTCATGCAAGTTACATACATACAAACATAATTGTTATATATGATTGCAATTCGCACAGCATTGGCGTTGGTAAAGAATTAGGCTCTCGAGCTGTTCCAATTCCCAAAGGGAAAATGAAAATTCCTGCTTTACAAATAGATGCCATACAATCCTTTACTTGTATCTCAACACGAGCATCATAACTCTTCGTTGTATGGACCATTGAGGACACAAGGCTTGCCTCAATGTGACAGGTAATCCTATTAACATTCAAAGCCTGAGACGTATGGGCCTTTCCTTCATCTGAGTCAGGAGATAATAAACGAGAGCAATAATTGAATGCAGGATATTTAGGAAGGTTGAGAAGTGAGCTGGGTCGCTGCTGCGATTAAAGTAGCAAGAGAATGCCCTGGTGGAGAGGACTCCGAATTGGCAGAAGCAGGATCCGAGCCTCCATCGGTCAGGGTTTCGTCGGGAGCAGGAATAGACTGTTTACCGTTAATAGCGGAAGGGATTTTCAGACCTAAGGTTGCAAGCGCTGCATTCCATTCTTGTTCGAATTTCGCCATACACGTCTTCAAGGCCTCGTTCTCTCGCTTGAGGTCAGTAATTGAAGTATCTTCATCATCCACTTCCACATCTGGAATTGTATCCATGGAGGAAGTGGATGTTATTGAAGCAAGAGAAGAGGACTTGAGCGATGCAAGAGATCGTGTGGAGGAGGAGGATATGGACGATAGGGAGGATTGAGGCGTCAGGTTCGGTGTGGGTAGTCCTGGTTCAACGGCTGTAGGGATGGCGTTTGCAGAGGCTCCTAGTGCGGCTCGAAGAACCCGAACTTCATCTTCAAGTTCGGCCACTCGGCCGTCGAGGTAGATTAGCCTCGCAGACTTTAGTCGTTGAGTAAAATTCAAGTTCAGATTCGAGAGCATTCAAAAGTATCCACCTTTAAGGCTCTACACTTCCTGCTAGCAAGTTTATTCCTTTCCCTTCGATTCTTAGCTCGAAGGGACAGGGTCTCCGCGTCGACTTGTGAGGAATGTGGCAGTGAGAGGCCGTTGGTCGGCGTGCTCATTTCGCCGTTCATAGCGGAAGCGGGTGGCGTGGAGGAAGAGGAAGGCGATTGTGACATCGTGATTATCCGAGGCAAAATCAGTGCGCCGCTCAAGAGGGCGAAGGTGTGTGCGACTGGTGGTGGTTGACGGCCAAGGTTGATGAGTGAGTGTGACTCAGCAATCAAACAGCACAGAAGCCACGTGGTACTTACTAGTTTTCGAGCGCGATTGTTCGATTTCTGTCTCTTTCAACGTGATGTTCAGAGTCGTGAATGTATCTTGATTCCGCTTGATCCGTCTAACATGAGCAAGACCTCAGCACTACTTGGAAAACAAACGATCTATGGAAACGAGTTCAAATTTTGCAAAGTTTCTCGCAGTTTCAGATAGTGGCATAGTGGCATTGTTGAATGTATAGCTCTGTTGGTGAAGGCAAAAGTGGTACGTCTTGATCAAAGTCCTCTCTCATTTTACATCGTCAATCCAGTCGCAGAACTCAGCTCAGCAATATCGAAGTACTCCTGGCGAAGAATGACTCACCGATCGCGTACCATGAGCAATCCATTGCTCATTGTCTGCGTTGCGTTGCATTATCACAATTTTATTGAGAGTTGTGTAAGCTTCTCTTGAGTATCCAGTATCTTCAATGCGTGTTGAGCCCCATGACTCAACATTCAGTACAGGTATCTTCGTTCGGTACCAAACTGTCCCTAAAATCAGGGAAATTTGACCCACTCGATGCTGGATAGTTTGGCTAGCAAACACGTCGATTCAAGCCTTTGATTCACAAAGCTTGGATATGGGCCAGTAGAGATCGAAGGAGAGAACCGCCTAGGAGATAATAGTGCAAGTCTAGACGGTCGATCAAGCTTCAAAAGCTTGTCCGAAGTTCCTCTTGTCTTCACGGAAATGGGCGCGTGAGCATTCAAATCTAGGCGATAATTGTTCGATTTTCGGCTATACATACTGTCGGATATACATACCGATCAGCATCACTTATAGGAGATTTATTCCTGCCTCAAAGAGCAACTACCGTCATACAGGGAACAATATTGGTCATTGGAAAACTGCCGCACGGAGCGATGGATGTTTCCCTGTTCCGTCTGGCACCATCGCTCAATGTCGGCCCTCGTCGTGACTTTGGTTTAAGAACAGTAATTCAAGCAAGAGTTTTGTTCCTGAAACTTGGATGACAATATCTTCGCACAGGATAGTCGGGACTCCGAAGGTAACTCGTCATCATCAACCTCTCCGAGAAATCTCCAACAGCCTCCACAGGAAGCGATTTTAAATTCTTGCCTATCAACCTCGGTTCCTACAGGTTACAACTTACTAGTATCAGAGGCTGAGTAATACACAGAACAAGACGCAAGACAAGACCCGTCGCTCGTTCATGCAGCCATCGACGGAGGGCCGACTCAAGATGTTACACCTTCCCTGAGATACCCTTACCGTTCATCAGAAAGGAGTTCCTAGTGAGTGTCTTCTACACTAAACTGCCGCGTATACAATTCGCCCTGTTTTTCTATCTCATCCGTTTTAGATCGTAGATGTAACACGTCTGTCCAAAAACGGACGGCTAGTTACATTGAACGTGTTTCCACCCACACAGGTTTTCCTTCTTAAACCCGCTTAAAAGCACTTTTAGCACGCAACCAGCCATAACCAATTAACATCGTCAACGCGAACTTCATGGTTGTCCTCGACATATCCTCGCTTACGTTCGAAACCCACACCACCGGGCTCTCCTTGTTGAATTCAGCGAAATGTTACCGACCTGCGGGATTGGGTACAACACGAGATCGTCAGGTGGGCCAAGGTTTAGTGTTGATGATGGCTCATGGAACTGGATATCGTGCGTAAAACGCCGTATTCGATTCTTGTACTTGCAAATTAATTCTTCGTGGGGGCAGATAAAGAGCATTGGGAACCGACAATTGAACAAATGTTCGATCTCGAATCTGAATATCAGTCTACGCTGCCGAAACCTACAATTCGCGAATGCTGGGCCATAGACGTTCAGAATCATGGTGAAGCCGCGGTTTTGAATGAACGGATCACTAGAGAGAGACCTGAGGCATGGTGTGAGTATAAACTTTACTTACGGTGCGGACCATACTGACTTGCTTGTACTTGTAGCGATATGGGATTACGCCGATGCATTCGTCACCCTCCGACGAGACATCCTCGGTTCTGATCCCAGTTACCGAGATAACAAATTTGTTTTGATTGCTCATTCAGCCAGTGCTACTGCCATGTTAGTTCTTGATCAACATCATGGACACACTACTTACCATAATCCGCAGCATCCTTACCACAACCTTCTTCCCCCTTCCCACTCTCCAAACCCAGAACATATTCCACTCTCTCATCCTCATCGAGCCCGCGATAGCACCGAGCCCCGCATTCCTTGATAATGCCACACGCACGCCTTTGCTTCACACGATGACACGTCTCATGGCGAAGCGGAAAGACACCTGGGCGTCGAAGGAAGAAGCGAGAGCGTGGATGGCGGAGAAGATGCCTTGGGGAATGTGGGACGAGAGAGTGTTGAGGCTGTATGTTGAGTATGGGCTGGGTGAGATAGCGGAGAAACAGCTTCAAGGAGAGGGAGTTACGCTGAGATGTACAAGGCGGACAGAGACGTTGGCTTATGAGAGAGGGATAAGACAAAGTATGCCTGGGCTATGGCAGTTGAATCTGTTGTGTAGTGCAAATGCACACGTGGTGGCTATGGGTGCCTCGAGGTCATCGTCAAAGGCATCTAAACCAGTAGGAAGCCATAAACCAATCTTACCGATTCACATCATATGGGGAGACATCGATGACCTATTCTCGAGAGAGGTCAAAGATGGTTTGGAGGATCCGGACCAGGGAAGGGTGTTCACATCTGTGAGCAGGGTAGAGGATGTTGGTCATATGGTGAGTACAGTGACAATCCAGAGTTTCTTTGCTTAAAACGATGTTCTATACCAGATGGTGCAGACGTCTCCTGGAGCAACGGCCAAGGCTTTGTGGAACATCTTGAAGGAATCAGTTGGGGCTGGTGATGGTGATTTACGCTCGAATGGCATGCAGACGAGAAGCAGACTATGAACATGAGATACAATAATTTTTGAATTATCAACGAGACCGCGTGGCCTCCTTGTTCAGAGTGAGAGATTGAACCTGTTGTGTTAACGGTCAGTTTAGAAAAACTTAGATGTTAAATTTCCAAAAAATAAAGGAAACAGGGTTGGGAAGAGATGATTAGGTCATACAAAACAAAACAGTTGACTTGCGATTTCTCCTTGTAACTACCTTCCACATGCTTAATGTATTTCACAGGAGGCCAGAAACTAGGAACTGATTCCTGGCCTCGACAGCCCGTAGGTGGGCCCCCGCCACCAACTTCGCCTGGTTACGGGATTTACACCCAACCTCAACATCATCACCAACATCTTGGGCCACCCTTAACTCACCATCAGCTTCTATCTGGTCAACAACCGGGCCAGAGCATAACCAACCACGCTCATAATCACACTCACAATCATACTCATACCCACCACAATCCTCATTATCCGAGCCCGCCTATCCAACATCACCATGTAGTGATGAATCAAGGGAGTCCAGCTAGTGCGCCGCCGTTGGCACAACATTGGCAGCAGCAGTTGCTGAAGTGCGAGGTGAGTGATATTCTACGGTCATTAGCTTAACTCTATAGTGACCTCGTCATCAGATTGTAAGGCAGTCTCGTTCTCCACATCATCGAGCGCGAGCTAGCGCAATGGCGTCCCGGACAGTGGCCAAATCGGCTATCCCTATCACTAATCCCAATCAGAATCCGAAACCACCGCCGGAAGAGCTTTTGTTGTCAGATTCTTCACCGCTAGCAAATGGCAATGCCAGCCATCCGTCCTCAACGGTTGCACCCATCGCTGAGCCACCCAGGCCACGCTCCGAGACGATGTGGACTTCGTTAGACATGGGTGGAGTGGGCATCAAGAATCTTCCGCCAAATTCTGGCTTATTCTCCTTCACATTCCTCGCAAATCTCTATCTCAACCACAACGGACTGCATGCAATACCGCCAGAGATTGCTCAGCTGCGGAATCTGGAGCTGTTGGATCTATCTGGGAACGCCCTGACGACGTTACCACCAGAAATGGGCATGCTGGTGTCTTTGAAAGAGTTTTATCTTTTTGATAACCAGATTATGTCTATCCCGCCAGAGTTCGGGACTTTGCATCAGTTACAAACTCTCGGCATCGAAGGAAACCCTTTGGACAGTAGCATAAAAAACCTCGTCACCAAGGATGGTACACCCGCCTTGATAGCTTTTCTCAGAGACTCGTGCCCCGTCCCGACGCCACCTCAAAGCCGGGCGTGGATACCGCTCATCACACCAGCCGAACAAGAAGCTTTGCCAACATCCACAGAAACCATCTCTGTCGTGTGCTACAATATCCTCTGCCAGCGCGCAGCCACCGTTCGTCTATACGGTTACACACCTTCTTGGGCGCTATCATGGGACTACCGTCGAGAACTCATCCTTTCCGAAATCCTCGCTCACGGAGCAGACTTTATCTGCCTCCAAGAAGTCGATGTAACGTCATACGAAGATTACTTCCTTAAACACCTTTCTGACGCTGGCTATGACTCCGTCTATTGGCCGAAGTCTCGCGCCAAGACGATGTCGAACGAGAACGAACGGCGCTATGTTGATGGTTTGGCGACGTTCTTCCGTGCAGACAAGTACCAGCTTATAGAGAAACATCTTATCGAGTTCAGTGCAGTCGCGATGCAAAGAGACGATTTTAAGAAGACGGAGGATATGTTCAACAGGGTGTTAGGAAAAGACCATATTGGGACTGTGTGCGCGTTTGAGAATAGGGAGACAGGCTCAAGAGTGATGGTTGCGAATGTGCATATACTGTGGGATCCAAAGTTTTGTGATGTTAAGTTGGTCCATGTCGCGTTGATGGTCGAAGAGGTTGAGAAGATGGCGGAAAGATTTGTCAAGCTGCCACCGAGGTTATGGCCTGAAACGAATGGGAATGTAGTCGATGGGGTTGATGGGATCGCGGAATTATCATCTTTCTCATCATCGTCAGACCCGTCTTCACCTCCTCCTACCTCTTCATCTCTACCTTCGTCATCCCTGCCACCCTCGACATTATCATCATCACCCCCAACCTCTCCCCTCTCGCGTCTTTCCGCGCGCCGACAACGTCCGAAACCGCCAATATATACCTCTGCCTCGCAAATTCCGCTCATTTTCTGCGGCGATTTCAACTCTATTCCAGGTTCAGGCGTGTACGATTTCCTGTCAACGGGGACGCTGAAGAAGGACCATCCGGATTTCATGGGTCATGTTTATGGGAAGTATACTGGAGGTGCAGGTTCAGGGCCAGGTTCAGCAGGAGGGAATGCAGACGGCTTGAAAAGTTGGTTAGGGCTGAAAAGCGCGTATGCAGTACCGGCTAGTGGTGTACACGGCTCACATTCGAGAGCGCCTCAACCGCTGCAACACCAGCAGCAATTCCACCAACCGCCACCAACGCCGGTTTCGGGAACGAGGATGGCAAGTTCTACACCTGCGCCTGGTGCTCTGAATGGGGACTATCTATCATCGATCTATGGACCCTCGTCTGCTTCTGCTTCCACTTCTCTTACCGTTTCAACTTCCTCGCCAGCTCTCCTCAGATCTTCCGCCTCGTCGCCTTCACCTGAACTCTTACCAACGACGAACTACGTGTCCTCGTTCAGCGGGGTACTTGACTACATCTGGTATTCCAGCTCCAGTCTCTCTGTAAACGCCGTCCTGGGCGAGGTCGATCCGGTGTACATAAACAAATGTGTGGGATTCCCGAATGTGCATTTTCCGTCAGAGTGAGTTGTGTGTTGTTGACTTCATCTCCATGCTTTCCTATTTCATAATCTTTTCTCTCTTTCAATAAACTCTATGCTGACTGCTTCACCCCGTTCTCGTAGTCACATTTGTATCATGGCCGAGTTCCAAGTCAAGCCGCCAAAGGAAACGACAGCGACGACAGGAAAAGATGAGCATAGGCATGGGCATTCACCGTTTTTGTGAAAAGAAAGAAATGGATGGAAAGAGGAATTTGAAAGAAGATATAATTGTACTTGGGTGTACATTGGGTGTATACTAACATACTGTTCCCTTTTATCTCTACGTGGGACGACGCGTTCCGTCCCTTTCCTTTCTCTCTTCCTTTCTGTCGTTTCTGTTGGTCCTGTCTTTGTCATTCCTTATCCTTTACATCATTACATCGTTCATCTCTTCTTTCAAACTCTCATTCACATCGTTTATAATTACGCCGTTGTGCTTTGGTACTTTGGTGGTACATATAGGTTACGTGGGTGTTTCTATTATTTTTCTTCTTCCTCTCTCCATTGAACGAAAATTTTCAAGTTACGAATTGCTTGAGTTATTCTTTCCTTTCCTCTTACATACTGTTCGTTACACGTATCGTCAATCTTCTCCTGTAGGTATACTTGTGTTTAAACCTTTTGTCGTGTCACTCTGTGCACAAGGTTTTTTTTTTGTTCTCTCCCCCCATTTCCATGATGCCACCGTTAACTTCTTCATTGTCTATTGAACGTTTTCTGTCATTGTCTGTTCTAGTTCTTTTATCTGTCCAGTCTGTTGTCTGTCAAGTATCATTCAAATTACCTCCTTTTCTCCTGATAATCTTGAGAGTCGAGACTTGTCCTTGAATTAATCTGGCACTGGATAACTTCCGTAGCATTCTGTAGCTAAATTCGAGCTATGTACAAACGACGAAAAATCCGCATCAGCCGCAATGCCGATGCTCTCATCAACGAAATTGCAACTTCAGAGCTGGTTAGAAACTTTACATCTGTAGGAGGGTCCGGACCCCTCCTACAGACCGTTTTTGCGCTAGAAATCAACGGAACATGAGATTTTTTGGCTGTTTTTTTGGCATACACAGGGAGATCGGATAAATATTGGCAGCAAGTGATGAAATTTGACATCTAAAAAAGCTACGGGATGCACATGTCTACAGATTCCTTTCGCACTAAAATCTGATCCAAATTTTGTAGCTCGCTACAAAGATCCTACAGGAAGTCATCCACTGCCTAATCAACTAGACTGAGAAGGATAAGCACGCATGGAAATTATAAGGTAGATCATCTACTATGCCCTTCTTACACACCCCACATTGCGGCATAACGCCTTTCTAGAGAAAATGCCTCATTGATTATTGATATCGATTCAGTCGTCTGATGTTTTTGCCATGCTGAGCGCTTCAGATTGTGAGCTATTGTGAGTTACTAGAGTGCGCCAAGGCCCAATTGGATGCTAATCAGCGCGGTTTTGATTTTTTTTTCGAGTGGACGTTGAAAGATACGACGGGACTTGAGTAGTAAAATTGACGGTTTCTATATGTTATATGCTCATTCCTCGCTGATTCCCGATGATCGATCAAGCATCGTCGAGGTGACCACGATTCCCTCATGTTTGGTTCCTCTCTGTGGTGGATTCATAAAACGAGCAGAAATTTATTCATCTCTACCCGAGTACTACCTGCTGGTCATAGTCATTCGCATTCATCCAAAATCCCTGCTGGTCAAGGAAAATTTATTCTTTCGTGCTGCGCATCCTTTCCTCGACCTCTTCCGGATACTGTCTTTTCCTCAAACCGTTCGACAAACACTTTTTGATCATTCTTGTCTTCATTTGAGGTATGTCAAGACTTGACGGGTACACCCCCGTGTCGCTCATTGTTCTCATTCCAAGATTCCATTGCTGGTCAAGGAAGCCTCAGGCTGTCTAAATTCATCTTCTCACCATTTTGCGTCCACCGAACTCTCTTACTTGAGTGAGTATAGGTGTAATGAGCTTGAAAGTGATAGCTGATTTACTTGTCAAGGAAGCTCATCTATTTTCCAACTCACTTATTCCGAGTAAGTCATCATCTTTCACCTCGAAGGTGACGTCCTTGAATCTAAAATTTGTGCTGGTCAGACTCCTTCCACAATGCGTTTCAACGTTACTTTTCTGATCCTTGGTCTTACTTCATTCGCCGCTGCGCTCCCTATGGATTCAAATGTGAGTGATTCAGATGATCTTCACAACCTGACAGACAACTAACCCTTCCTCTCTCCCTCTGCATAGGCCCCTGGCACTTCTGAGCTTCCAGTGCTGATCTATACCTTTACTAACGCGGGACAACACCAGGCTACTCAGGTGCAGGAGAATGCCCCAAAATTAGTAGAGGAATTCCTGCGCATCGTGGGTATCCAAGGAAAATGTGCTGAAGGGAGCGAGTTTCGGGGTGATGGTAATGATCAGACGCCCATACATATTGCTTTGGCAGTCCCAGGACATAAGACTGTATATGAGGGGTTGGTGAAGAAAACAGCAAACAGTATCGATGGAATGTTGATAAATCCAGAGACTAACAGCGCAATGAAGGTTGTCAAGGATGGCAAACCTCTTCCAAAAGATTCAGTAGTAGATGTGGATACTTTCAGGACATGGATCCCATAGCTAGCTTTGTAAATAGTAGGGACCGTGGTGAAAATAAGAAATCCACAGCCGGCAGGCAATAATATTCCTGCTTCTTCTGCTACTCATCTCGCAATAATGGGAACGTCCTCAGATGTAATCGCATATACTATCCATGACTGTTCTTCCTTCAGCACAAACTTTCATCCGTTAAACATATTAGTAGACAATCCGAGGTGAAGTCTACCACCACCGTTTGCTCTCCACAAGTAAACACAATGATAATATAGTAACTCAAAGAGCCGATGGACTACACAAAACTCTGAACCCGTGCACTGGCTACTCCTCCGCCTCAACAAACTCTCCATCCTGAGTACGTCTCTTCGTCAATTACCCTTACAGCTCGCCCATATATGCTGTCCTCATCAGAAAGCATAACTTTTGGAAAGGTATTCAAGTCCTCCGTCCTTTCAATCAATTCTCGGAACACTTTGACAAAGGGACATTCTTCTAGTATCAGTACGGTACGCGTCTTATTTTGTAGACTCTGTGTATTCAATCTGGACTTACAATCGTCTGCAGCTCACCCTTGCAACATGAAAGAGTTCAAAGTCTACATAGGCATAACTCCAGAAAACATGACCGAAGTTCTTCACTCCTCGTTGAAGAACGACTCTATCAGAGAAAGCTTTTCGATCCGTCATCACAACAGTGCAGGTCGCTGCTTCCCAACTCGCTTTATCAAAATAGAACCACTTTCGGTCTATGGTCAAAGGTGTAGTACCATAACCTGATATTGAGGCTGCTTCTAATGGCGGTCATTCACCTCTATTCCCAGTTACAATACCTCAATATGGCATATTTCACTCACTGGAATCATCAATGAGGCGTCGGTCGAGGAAGTTAAGAGGGACTATGACCAAGTCTGTGTCGATTTGCATTCCAAAATCTGGTGTTTCGCTCAACTCAGCGTTCTATTCAGTTTCGGGAAACGCGGGTCATGCAACACATTCTGAAGCATCTTCGTCAACGTCAGCTCCTTACACCTTACAATTCTATCTTAACCCAATCAGGTGTTCGACTCGAACATCCTCTAGTCACCCAGCTATACGAGAGCATTGTTCTCACTGGAGACTGGGACAAAGCCGAAACCATTTTACATGATATCTCTGTGGCAGGATTGTTCGATCAATACCTCAAATCCTCTCACCCGCGTGCTGTGTGGCAAGAAATACACGACACCGACGTCAATGGTGATATCCCTCCTGTCCGTGGCGGGCATGCAATGTGCATTGATACCAAACGAGGGTACATTGTGAGTTCCTATCGCTATTCAACTTCTCAGATCTACACTCATAAATAGTATCTTTTCGGAGGATGGGATGGCCAGAAAAGCTTGGATGATTTCTGGCGTTATGATATCAAGGAACAACGTTGGGCCATTATCAGTACCAATACCTCTCTTGAACTGAATGCTCCAGGGCCAAGGTCATGCCATAAGATGGTATACGATTCGAAAACCAATTGCATCTATATACTGGGAAGGCTATACGACCTTGACAAGCCAGCAACTCGCGCGCAAAGCAGGAATGCTGAAATCGGGCCTACAAGCTCAAGTCAACGCATGTCCGCGGCCGCAGACGAAACGCCGACGTTAAGCTCGAGGCCGATGCCTTTACCTGAATTTTACAGATATCATTGCGAACACAACAAATGGGAACATCTCGATATCGATGAAAACGGTCCTCGGACAATATTTGACCATCAGATGATCATAGATAGCGAATCACAAATTTTATTCGTTTTCGGAGGGCGTGCAGCAGAAAAAGATCTTGACTACTCGGGACTGTATAGCTACGATGTGCATATAAAGAAGTGGAGCTTACTTCAGTGTGTTTTTCTAGTCAATTAGCATTATGTATAGCTAACCTCTGTTTAGAGCCACCAATAGTGCAATTCCATCTCGTTTCGGTGCAGAATTCTTTCTGATATTGAATTTTTCCTTGAGCTGACATCCTCTTTTTACCAGGGCACTCGATGATTTTTGAGCCTACCGCCAGACAACTGTACATTTTCGCTGGCGAAAGAGAGGACAGATTTCTTTCCGACATGTACATTTATGATATCGCCACAAACAATGCGACAGAAGTCTTTTCTAATTTTACGTCCTCAAGCGGTCCTCAGCCATGTTTCACTCAACGTGCAGTCGTAGACCCTTCGCTGCAGGAAATATACATGTCGGTCTGGACTAGTCGTTGGTATTTCTCAGTTTGATGAGCATTCATAGATTCGGCGGACTCATTCACGACCGTGCCACTCATCCACGACCATTGACCGAATCCTCAGATTGGCTCTATCGATATTCATCTCGACCAGGGAAGTGGGAGAAGATACATACATTAGAGGAACACCACAAACGCTCTGCTCCTCCGTCGTCATCCCCTCCACAGGACGGGACCCTGGCAAACCCTCCACCAAGGTTCGCCCATCAGGTCGTGTATGATCCCAACTCAAAAACAGCTTATCTGCACGGTGGAACCATGATGGTGGATTCTGATTTCGCGAAGCTCAGAGAGGGTAATGATGGTCTGTCTGAAGAAGTACCGATGAAAAGGTTATCAGATTTTTGGAAAATGACATTGCGGAGGTATGTAAGCCCCCCGAACAGTGAATATCTCAAGGAACTTATATTGAGTTTCTCCTTTGCGATGTCCTTTCTAGGCTTTCGTCAAGTGAACTCATCCGGCGTTCTGCCTATCTCATCCGTCAACAGCGGTAAATCCACATTTCATTTCACTCATAAGGCACACTAATTCCATTGGCTGTTTTAGGTTCAAAGAAATGTGCAAAACTCAAGCTCCTGTGCAATCCCTTATTTATCTGCAGAACCGTGTTTCGCAAGTCGTGAATCACGACGATCCTAACGAAACTCAACTCTTTCGATCTCTCTTGACCTACCTCTTGGATCCTTCTTCTCCTGTCTCAATGTCTCCTGCCAGCCCTTCAATAGGCTATGCTGTCAATGCCTTGGAACAATCTGGCTCTCTCGAGGGATTGGAAACTTCAGATCTCCAAAAGCTTTCGCCCAGTCAGGGTCAGGGTGGACTAGAGATACAAACCTCTGAAGAGAAGACACTCCACCCCACCCAGCAATCATTGTCCCAAGCAAGTCTCGATCAACGTACAAAGACGTTCGAGGACATCTTGGAATTCATTGCCGACGATGCAAAACAACCAGCAGGAAGCCTCCTGGATTTGGTCGATGATTTGTTATGATTAAATTGTCTCTTTGTTTTGGAAGTCATTGGAATGTTATGAACAGTATGTACATGTACTTTTTTCATTACGACTGTCAGGAAACCACGTACCAGAACATGTAAAGGGTACGAATGGGATAGATTGGGGAAGCAATGCGGAAAACGGAAATTGGCTGAGTCCAGATGAAAATAATATACGGAGTTGGGACGCAAAAAAGGACAAAGGAAAGAAAATCTATGAGATGATAACAACAGATGTGACAAACCCAGATATGCTACATACAGCGACGGCAGAGACAACCACAGAAAGAAATTTACAGAAATCTAGATGTAAATGGAAATGGAATTATGAATAAGGTGTATTGGGCAACGTGGTACTACCTGTCGCCACTGATGATAGCGAGACGCCCGCAAACCTCGATGCCAAATCAGTATCACTACGAGTGCGAGTTCCGAGCTGTGAGTCTTCATACGACGGTAAATCCCTCAAGCTTGTTAAGGGGGGAACACCACCGATGAAGCCCCTCGATGCTATCTGATAATCGGGTACGCGCTGCATTGCTTCCTGACTATTATTATAATCCGAAAGCTGTATCGTCCGTCCGCCAGACGTTGATGAATGACTAGCCGGAAGGACGCGATCATTGGTCGTAGAGAAGGAATTCAACAAAGACAGGTTATTATGACTGTGCGAGCGAGAACCGAGCCAGGTGGGGTGGGTAAGAGAGGTGAAAGGTTTCATAGTCGCTTTGAAAACGCCCTGAATATTGCGATTGACATTTCCGGTGTGAATGTAAGTCTCATTAGGGCCTGCGACATGGAGGGATTGAGGATTGACGTGAGCACCGCGTTCGGGACTGGATGCTCGACTAGATCGACGACTAGGATACGAGCTCACTGGGCGGCTAGTAGGACGGCTTGCGGGATTGGAGGATGAGTTTGAGTGGTCAGAGGAAACTTCTGAAGAAGTGTGTGGAGAGTGACCGGTTACGTTCGAATGGTGGTCACCTTCATTATGGAGTGAAAGCAAAAGTTCCGAGTTAACCCAGTCCAAAGGTGTGCTATCGCCCGAACCAGGTGCGTGAGGAAGATGCGACAATGCATGAGCATCTAAAGGTGAGGAATAGCCCGAACGTGATCTAGGCCAGGGTGACACCGCATCGTTATTCCCGCTGAGAGAGTTGGCGCCATCTCGGACCCATGGGTTAGTGATGCGCATAGTCGCACTTTCAGGTAAGTACATGTTGGCTATCCGGTCGCGGACATGGGCGTTGTAGCTGGGAAGCTCCATATCGTCCTCTGTTTCTTCTGCAGGAACTTCTGGACCTCCGATTAACAATCGACGTGTGGCAGCTGTGTTCATACGGGCTTCGCTCAAGAGACGCGGATCGAGGAGATGAAGAGGAAGCGAGCAACGTAATTCGGAAGTATGGCCGTCCGGATTGAGAATGAGTATACTCCATCGTATTCGATGAGTCACATGGATTGGGTCAAGGACATGAGTCGGAGTGATATTGCGTGGAATTGGGAGGATTAAATACGTTACGATGTCATCTTGGCTAATCTCGATACCATCAACTGTATCTCGGCTGAGTTGTGAGGGGGGAGACGTAGATAACGAGGCAGGGAGTGAGGAAGGACCAGATTGCGACGACGGGTTTCCTTCAGGAGAATATGTAAAATAACCACCAGCAGATCCTGTACTGCGGTAGCTGCTGGATAAATTGGCAGTCCCAGGGGATGACGACCCACCGGGTGTCTGGTCCAATCGATGTCGATGTTCGCGCTCGTGCATTTCAACAGCCTTACCACCCACAATTTCGTGTTTCATGCTAGCGACGACACGGCTATGTTCTTGATGACCTGACCGAGTGTAGACCTTTACGGTCTCATGAATGGAAGTGTTGATGTTCAACACACCAACGCCCTTGAAGAGAGGAGAGAACTTCACGAGAGCAGTAACGCTGTCACCACAAGCCCAAGCCTTGTGTGGGATCATGATGGAGTACATCAGCTTCTCAGGCCATGTGTTTTCAATCTCGAGTGTCTGCTGATACTCGAGAGCCTCGGGAGCGAAGGAGCGAATAATGGTAACAGGAAGTTGGGACTGGAGGTTGTGACTAAGACCCGGCCTCGATACATGTGCTCGCAGTTTGTATGCGACGGATGCGCCTCCAAAAACATTAGTTGATACAGATGACGGGAGAGAACCACCAAGCTGTAATTGAAAGGGAAAGAAATGACGACCAGCTTTGAGAGTATGAGAGTGCCGCTTCTCTCCCTCGAGAAAAGACCATTCGTGGTTGCACACGATGAATGTAAGAGGGGCAGAATTCAAGGATATACTGACAGCATCAAACATGAGTGCACACGCAATGAGTGAAAAGCATGTCCAACGTACGATTCATGCGAAAGAGTCGGCAAACGTGCTTTACCTCTAAACTGGAGAGTGATTTCTTTGATGGAAGTCGACTCTGAAAGATAAAGCGCAACATGACCGGAGAGACGAGCTGGTTCAACATCGACGCCAGTTCCTTTCAGATATATGCATTCTTTGTCGAGAAGTATTTCGAGCCTGGAACGCTCTTTATCTTTGCTCATGTCGTGGTCGATTGGCGAAAAGCTTGAAGACAAAGAGCTAGGTTGCGGTAAGAAGGGAGCCTGAGGAGATGATTCCTCCTCATTATGAGGGATAGCTATATGTTGCTCCCTCAAAGCAGGTGACACAGATCCATTGAAGATAGAGTGCATTTTGTAGCCTGAGTTATGAGAAAAAGGAATGAGGGTGCTGTAAATACAAAAGAAAGACGGAACAGGGGCGATGCTTACTGACAACTTCACAAAGGGAAGTTCTCTGAGCTTAAAAAGCACTTTTGTATCGCTCTGTGAATGGAAGCTTGGAGAAAGATGGCAGAGGAAGAAAGATGTTGTACGTATCAGTTCAAGTGGTGAAAATAAATATTTCTTGACCGGATTCAGATTCGGGTCAAAAATGAAGATATCTTGACCTCATTGATGCAGCCGATGCGGCCCGGATCCGCAAGTCAACCCTGGAAGTACACTCGTCCAGAAGAGCCTAGAGATCTTCTACGCGTATTATTATTTTTTTATGCTTAAGAATTATTACAGCCTCTTCAAGCACTCGAGGCCACTCGATACCTTCTTTTGCCTCCTACAATAAGCTGGTGTATGCTCAGGAAGTGCTCAAACGTGCCGATGTTCCTCGATTTTGATCATCTCGCTTATGAAGAAAGTTTTCTGAATTTTTGCGTGATTGCAACACTTCACATCCTCGGACCAACGTCGGAAACATCGACATTCACAAATATAGACTTGTATAGACCCACCACAGCCCACCACCGACCTGGCTCTTTGAGAGGAACAGGGAAGAACATAGAAAATTTTCTTGACAGTCTTGCTGTGCCAATAGCCTGTTACTTCCGCGTTGGCCGTTTTGGCCGTACTCAACCTTACTCGAGATAAGCTTATCTCGAGGAGATGTTGAGATCCCCTGTTCATCCTCGCCAACTACAAAAGCATTCAGTGCGGTGAGCGCACGACACACGTCGGATATACTAGGTAACACGGCGCGAATATTACAGAACTCTCTCGTCACACATGCGGTGTATGAAATTTTTTTGAGAATTCTGTTTCGCAGTTGGCCTTTCTGTCAAAAGATAATTCAATTAGATGATACATACTTACAGACATGTCTACGATGTCTGTATTCCAGGCTCCCCAGTGACTATCATGCCTTGTACATCGTGTCTAAAAATGCCTCTGCTAATTGGGTGACCATCTTCGGTCCAACAGGGCTAGAATTTCCCAGTCCTAGATCAACAGAAAGAGTGGATATAAACGCCGCGGTCCAGCCAAAGAACAACACCCATTGTGGAAAAATCAAGATGGGAACGTAAGAAAAACGTCAAAGCTATTCAAATGAGGATCATCTTTCAAAAATGACCTTAATGCTTATTTCAATGCACCAACCGGTCGAAAACAAATAGAAAATGAATAAATGAAAAGGAACCACCACTCACCGTACAGAGCAACCATGGTACCCTTTCCGCTTGGGGTGAGTTTTGCCTCCTTGATGGCATCCTTCAAATCAGCGATGAAGGTGTCGGTCATTGATACAGTAAGCCTCTGTTTGATTTGTGGTTTACGGTTGGCAGATCGAGAGCGATACGATAGCCACCGCGAAAGACAGAAAAAGAACCAAATAGAAGTACCATGTATCAAAGAAGAAGCCAAAATTGTTGTTCAAGGAATGAGGGATATTTCCAGAATTTCCGCCGTCCCGCAACATTACCATCATGAAAAGGAACGCCGACGAGCACGACCGAGAAAGCGGAAGGACAGAGAAGGTACAAACACCTGATTAGTTCTTTCAAAGGATTCAAGCACATTCGACACTAACCGTGCAAGCAATGTGCAGCGCAGGTGGGCCACTGAGTCCATTCAAATGCCAACCCTTTTTTAGCATCATGTCTCCCACCTCCAAAATATTCACCTTCGGATGTTTGGATCCGAAAGCGACGACAGATGCAGGCGGGGAACCAAGAACGTAGAGCTCGGGTATACTGGAGGCAATAGTGTCGGCGATATTTCGTGCACATGTCACAATATCACGGCAGGAGTCGAGATAACCCCTGGCAAAATATCGGCGGAATCAGTTGAGCAGGACGCTTCGTCATGATGTCCCCCAAAATATGCATGTGCTTACTTGTCGCCCATGTATTGCATAGCAGCCCACGTTCCAGCGATCAGAGCGCCAGGACTATAGGAGATGGGGAACGCGAGAAAGAGGGTGGAGCGCGCACGATAAGTACAATTACAATAAGAGCGTGAAACGACTGGGAACTTACCGGGAACCAGATAAACCGGGGCTAGCGTAGACACCACCTGCAATCAGAATGTCCACAACAGTGAGCAATGGCGAGAATCTTTTAGGGTGGCTTACCTGACCAGTCAGGATATACGTAGTATTGAAACCTTCGGAGCGCAGCATTTTTGTACATCACAACCGAAGTACCCTAAAAATACATAAGAATGGAAGGCAGAAGATGCAAAGAAAAAGAAAATCTACCTTGGGAGCGAAGCCATACTGGAGTGACCAAGGACTGTTAGCATCTACAGAACATCACAACAGGAGCATATGAATCAAACCTTGTGGGTATCGCAGCTGATACTGGTAACACCGTTCACCCTGAAATCGAACGGATGGAGCTTGTATTTTCCATTTGAGCCTTCTGCTAAGCCAGCCTTTTCAAGGTAAGGTACGATGAAGCTACCGAGACAGCAGTCGACATGTAAACCGATGTTGTACGTGGAGGCGAGCGCCCCAAGCGCGACGATGTCGTCTTGGTTCCCGTCTGGGAAGTTGATAGTGGAACCGACCAACTACAGGAATGAAATTCAATTAATGCAACGAAAGTGGTCAGTTTGAAATTCTTACCATGATTGTATTGGAGTTTCTAATAAATCGTGAGATATAAGTGCAAGCTTAGACACAAAGAAGTCTTACATTGCCCGCTTCATTCGTTTAATGTCAGCCTTACGCGTTACTGAGTCCACTGGGATGGTATGCACTTTGATTTTCAGATAGGCAGCACCCTTATCAAAAGCTGCATGTGCAGACGATGGTATGATCCTACAAGCATGTGATTTATTTTTACTTTCGAATGCTTCAAAGAAAGAACGAACATTTCGGGCTCTGTGATGCCTTTGGTTGCCCTAGCCCAATCTCGGTACGTCTTGACCGCCATTATGATTGATTCAGTGCCTCCAGCGGTCATAGTACCAGCACCGTTCGGATTGTTGTATAGTCGTAGACACATTGCTACAATTTCAGCTTCCATTTTGCGCACGGCAGGGAATACCGAAGGATGGAGCGGATTTGAGACGCAATAGTGTTGATAGGCTGCAACAATAACCTTCTCCAAGTCGTCCCCACCATCTGAGAAATCACATTTGAGTTCGGGACCGAGTCAATTGGAGAGTAGAGTGTACGGTAAACAGCACCAGATATCTTTCCGCGCTTCCATTCCAGTGTCCCGGACTGTTGATCCATATTGTCCATTTCGGACAGAATCCATTCTATTGATTGGCCTTCAGCTGGCAGAGAGAGGTACCGCACAACGTCAGCGCCTTGGGGGCACAAAGATTGCTCGATGTCGAGTTTAGCTTTGTCCATCTCTGCCTTGACCTTTGCTCTGGCCGAAGGCAGTCGCAATAAAAGAAAAATTACTCGCTGGAAGAAATGTCAGATATATAATGAAAGATGAGAGACTCATGAACACACTTGTGCTATCCATGCATAAAACTCCTTGAAAGTAGTAAGAATCCCTCTGGCCCTCAAATGCCGTTCAGCTTTGAGACTTTGGGTTACCAAGAAATATATGAACAGCAGCGATTTGAAATTTTCATACAGAGAGCGTTGAGAGAGCAGTTTTTTGGTTAATTCAAGAAAGTCAGTAACTTTCTTGACGGTGGTGGACATCGATGAGAATGTTGACCGGTTGAAGCAATTCAAGGACGGAACACACAAGACTTTCAAATTTGCCATGTGAATTTGAGAGCCGAAGTGGCAGTGCACTCGGTTCCTGCTAGACCTAACCCCAGATACTATTGCTTCTGCTCTTGGATTTCTTTAAAAATGCGGATGGTATGTTTTCCTGCCCTAGTCGTTCCCCTGCTCCCTCTGATGACATTCAGGTAGAACAAGATCAGGAGAACGATGATTCTACGGAAGTAACCTGGGGTTCGTGTACTACAATTCGTTAAGCCTTTCGTTAACGTTGTTTGATAGAGGATCAGCAGAAAATCAACTTATTTTCCAAGCTCAATACTCGGATGAAGGGATTTGAGGCCAAAATGGAAGCTGCCAAGGTGAATGCACGTACCAAGACTACCTGCCAGGATCTTGATGCTTACTCGATATTTCATGGGCTCCTCCAGCAAGAAAAGGAAGCTCTCGATGATTTATCTACCGAGTTGGAGTTAGCAGATGACACTGAATCAGTGCTGTGTGTGGCGAACGCGATCTCTTCTCCTAAGCAAATGTTCTCAACGCTTTTTTGTCTCCCAGGTATAGGATTGGCGAAACCTATCTACATATGCCTCTACATCGCGCATTGGAGAGACTAGAGCAAGATCAAGCTGATCTGGACGCAAGATTTTCAAAATTATTGCAGTCCTCACAACAATGTGAAACTGAGATGAAGCAGCTGAAGGTTACTCTATACGCCAAGTTTGGGAGTGCTATAAACTTGGATGAATGAATAATACTTTCCACAACTATGATATTAAGAACGTAAAAATAATAGATAATATTGCAGGTATAGATACAGGCTGGCGATTCATGAATTGGCAAACTAGATTTAGAGGAATCTCAACAGATCTCTACACAAACCTCTACAGAAAGCAGACCGTCTAAGAGCATCTCATCTAGATGTCTAGTTCTGGATAGAAACATAGCACAACCATTTTTGTCTCAGAAGCCAGCGAAGACCTTTACTTCTCGTCGGCATTCTTCATGATCCATGGTTCGGGAGTGACCCACTGTGCAGTAGGTACTCCGAGCTCAAAAAGTTTGGCGCAAACAGCAGCAAAGCTATTGTGAAATATCAGTCAGCAGTAATATGAATAGGTATGAACAAAAACGAGCTTACTCCTTGAAGAACAGAGCCTCGTCGTCAGCGTATGCCCTGGCGTACTTCTTGAAAACTTTATCTTGAACAAGAACATAATCCGTGCTGATTGATGCGTTATTAACAATATGAGCAAAGCAATAATACAAGGTTTATGGACTTACGGAAGCATCATGAGAGATTTAGTTCCCTTGTCCTCGAGTTGTTTAGGTCCGTTCCATTTTTTCCATACCCACCTACAGACAAAGAGAATCAGTGAGTGGATTCAATACTCGATGAACTAAGACTCACTTCTCATCGAACAAGAGCTTGAAAAAGTCATTGGTGACAGTGGTAGGCGAGAATGTCCAAGGTCCATCAAAGCCAGAGCTAAGGTCAGATTCAGTATTGATATCAACAGCATCTTCCCCCATACGCACCGATTGCTGTGGCAACGTCCGACAGCATGTCCACCAGAAAGAGCGACAATTTCCTGGTCATTGAATCTAGAACATGAAGATGAGCATGAACGATCCCAACAACGATGCAGAATGATGTATACCCCATACGGCCAAAGACCTGTGCAATGAATCAGCAATCGCAAAGCTACAAGGATTTGATTGTGTTGTTCTTACCTGTCTCAGATGGTCGGCACCTTGTGAGCCATCGGGAAGTCGACCATCAGGAGTTGCTTGAGCTATCAAGTTCAATGAATTGAGCGCAATTTCACAACACGTTGCAAACAGAAATTCACCTTGAACACCATCGATACGGCCAGGACGCCAGGGAACCTACGTACCTCACAGACATGAATGATTATTCACCTGAACGATATACAATCGCTTACTTTAGGACCATTCATTTCTTGGATGGCAGCCACGCCTAAGAATAACGACATGATAAGAAGGATCTTTACCAAATCAAGAAGGCATGCATACCTCCCAAAGTCCACAAGTCACCATAGCTAATCCAAGGAAACTCTTGTTTGATATTTTCCATCAAATCCCGGGCGACATTCAAGCCTGCGTTGGCGCCATGTCCAGATTCCGGAGCGAAACGCATGGTGGCATAGTTGCTAAAAAGATACAAACGATAAGGATTGGCATCAATTTGAATAAGCAAAGTAAACATACCTTCCACCTGTCTTGCTTTCCTTATCGTAAGTGCCGGAAGAGTGCCATGCCAGACGCAAAATAATTGGGGCGTAGGATCCATCTGGAAACCGGAAAATGTGAGAAAATTGAAAACGATTGGACGTAGAGGCGATAAGACTTACCGTCGTAGTCCCCAGCATCGTCAAATATTCCTGAGACCCTGTTGTAGACCTGGATCGCTGAATATGAGAAGCGCGCGGAAATTACAAGTATGCCTGCAAATACCTTCTGGTAGTCCTCCTTAGTCGGTACGAAATTGGCCTTGACTTTCGCAGCCTGCACTCCGGACTTCACCGCATTCGAGCCCGAGTCGCTGAAGGAGTAGAAAGCAGCACCCGCAGCAACGACGACAGCACCGATACCGACATACAATGTGGTATTACTCTTCGGTGCTGGTGCTTCTGAAGGAGTAGAGAATTTACGAATGGAACTTCTAAGCTGGTTTCTGAGCTGGGCTCTGGGAAGAGACCCAGAGGTCACAGCCGTGCGGACGGAAGCCCGAAAGAGAGAGAAAGACATGGGGGTTCGAGTTGAACGTTGAACGAGCTTGCGTGGTTTTCTATAGTTCCGTTCCTCCCGTATTGAAGTGATCTTATTACATTAGCAAGCAGCCGTGACTTTGCATGACCTGGGGTAAATTGATAAGCGAGCAAATTGATTGGCCAATAGAATTTAGGCAATTACTACGTCTACCCCGCTTCCGCAAACGCGTCGAGGATCGTCTCGTCGCGTCCAGACGCGCCTTGGTACTTCCAACTGATTTTTGGTCGCGCTTAATCCCATTTTAGAAGCCCCACTGATTATATTCAATTTTACTGGCTTCCTGCTTCTTCACATGATCCTTAGTTACCCCCATGAGAGTGTACATATACACTGTATACAGGAACATGGTCTCCTGACAACTTTTGACGCTAACATTCCATCGGGCTATGTCGGGGCCTTAAGAATTTTTTTCGACACTCACACTGCCCGCCCGGCAGCTTAATGCGTAGAAATACGGGAGATAAAAACCTGCAGAGTTCCTGAGGGGAATGAAGCCTCGGAGACACTGGCCGAATATTAAAGAATTTATGTATCGTAACACACAAAGGCTGAGGAAAGCGAGTGTCGGTGAATACAAGTTATGGATGCACAATATCATTATGGTCGTCTCGAATGTGAGTGGATCAAGTACAAAATGGATATGGATGATGCAAAATGCTACGAACCCAGGTCTTGTTGTTTGAAAGAAAAAGCCTGAGTCGGAACGAAAGTCTACAGATGGATTTTTTTTTTTTTGACAGGCATAAGGTTCAACTGTTAATCACGGCTTTTGTTCAGCCTCGTTTTGTGACTCGCTCGACTGACGTTTCCTCTTCAGCAGAGTGAAATCGGCACCGGAACGACGAGGGTGAACAGGCGTTTCAGGAGCGGTGGGATATTCTGTCACAGAGCCAAACCGTTCCGGCGTAGGTGTCATGAAAGGATCTTCCACATCGTCCTGGAAAAGTTGAGCGGATGCTGAGACGGGAGTTGCAAGCTGGGCAGCAAATCCTCCAGGCCTTTCACGAGTGGCCTTAGGAGGGCTCAACCTGATGGGACCGACACCGACCAAGTCACTCTCAAGGACTTCATCATCATCGCAGATCAATATATGATGCGCAAGAGAATCAGGCAATTTTGAAGGATCCCGAAACCCTCGCAAACGCTCTCTACCCCGCATAACCTCGGTGGCCACTGTATGAGAGACGCCGAATGTGACTTCGGCTTGAGTGTACGTGCGCGTTAGGGACCGTCGTTGAGACCTACTTTCGAGGCGTTCCATGGGTGCGCCACCAGTGTAAGCAGGAGTGCTCTCGGCAATTGCGGTCGGCATAATACCGGATCCTAGGTCATGCTTCGCCGAAGATATCGTGGAACTCTCGAGGATGTTAAACGCGCCTTTGGCAGGAGAACGTGACCTGCGCCTCTGCTTCGCGGGTGGACGAGAGTCTGATCCACGACTAGACCCACTATGCTTCTGCGAAACAAGAGCGGCTTTGACAGGAGATACGACCGCGCGGACAGTTTTTTCATCAAAGCCGGGTGCAAAACCAACATTGTTGAGGACTGCCAAGGCCTCTGATCCTCGGCAATTGGAGCTAGGAAGCGAAGTGTCGAGAGAAGGAAAGTACGACGATGAGGGTAATGGGCTTGCCGATGATATCGACGGCGAAGATGGGCAAAACAGGGTTTGCGCACGAGCACGACGTGGAAAGTTTTCGTTCAAGTTCATACGCTGGGACAATATACCTGAACTCGAATCCGGGCGAGAAACAGTTCGCTTTCGCAAAGCAGAGCCAGTCCATTGCAGGCCATCCAAGTCGCAGAATTCAACTTTCACAGAGCTGAATGATTGCATCAACGAGTAGCGTTGCTCCTGGATATACAATGAACGACCGTAAACGGTTCCAACATCGGCGAGCTCACCTCTGACATTTTTAACGCTTCCATATCCTCCAATTGTTGCTGATACTCAATTTGCATTAGTCTCGCTTTACGTTGAGCAGCGCGTGAGTTGGAGGCATCAAGAATATCTTGGGTGGACATTGAGCTGGTCATCATCGTAATCAGATTAATAGAGTGTAGAGATTGTTGGAGTAGATATGTGGAGTGTCGAAGAGTTTCGCAACGCAGGTCGTGTGATGTCGTAAATTAGTCACAACTTTTATATGTGCTCGACAATGGCTCGATAGCAATGTAAAGATAGCAATGTTCACAGAGGTACACAATGGACACAATGGACGATTATAGGGATGATTGATGTTTTGGGAAGTGCAAGAGCGAACTTGGCCTTTGCAGCAACCGTGAGAAATTGATGTCAATGGTTGATTGGAAACGCTTGAGTAACTTTTGCTTCGTAAATTTTATGCTTCGTACATTGACCCTGTGCTCCCCTTGGTGTCGGTTGACACCCACATTCCAAGAATCTGCTTCCTCCTCCTCTACGCAATCCAAAGAATTCGAATACAGACATTTCCATCAATGCATCTTGGCTAAAATTTCTCAACATCTCGATATCGTACACCTCGATGAACGATCTGGAACTTAGGAGAACTGTAGAGCTTGAGGTCCGGGAGCGTAGAGAAAGCGAAGGAAGTACAAGTCTAGCTCGATATCAAAAGATTCTACAATGTTTTCGTTTTGTTCGGCTGACGCGTCATTGGAAGGATGAAGATTCTCGCGCAGAGGCTGTCCAAAATTTGTTTATGGAACCCGGGCTCCTTGGCATGCCGAGGGCAATTTTCGGGAAGCCAAGCCACAACTTGACAGGTTAGGCGGACTACAGAGGTGCACAACTAAGATGCTCTCAGATCAGAATCACGCAGACCAGGTAATGAGCGTATTCAAACTGTGTCATTCCATCATTTACTCTTGCAGAGGCGGGCTTAGTACCCAGGGTTTATGAATAAGGGATCAACGGAAAGGCCTGTTTGAGTCTCAGACTTTACATTTGTTCCTCCGGAAGCTCTTGAAAAGCCCGGCTCTACCTCATCAAACTGAATGTTCTCAACTCCTGAGATAAATATCTCACCTCTATTCTCTGAGCTACGATGATCTATCATCGTCAAAGAGGATCCATGTGGAACCAAAATCAGGCTAATCAGAGCCCTTCTCAGAATCCGTGAGTTTTTTCGCGTTAAAGGTAGCCACTATTTGGGCCACAACCCAGACATGAAGAATTGACTAGACCTCTCTAGCTTGAGTATATCAGTCCTCATTGGATGTCCTAAAATTTTTACCATTGCCACGGCGAATATCCGCCGTTTCTTGGCGTACCATGTTCCCTCTCGAACTCTTAGTGATCACCATGCAAATTTACACCATCATCGCATTCAGTGATTTCTCTATAAAACCCTGTCCCCAATCAAGGGAGAAATCCCAACGACCTTCCTCTTCCGCAGGTCTATTCTAACAGGCTCTACTGGAACCTCGAAAGCCATTGAATATGAAGTTCACCATCTCCTCTCCCCTCCTTTCCTTATTATCCTTTGCGATCTACACCTTTGCTGCTCCCGCTCCGGTCGCAAAGGAGCTCTCTTCTCGGCAACTGACCCCCGGCGATTGTGTCTCGCTTTTCAAGTTTACTCGAGGGGTCTATCATGGCACCTCGGACCAATCTTGTGTTAACCTCGTAAGTAATTTCTCTCCTTCATAAACCATAAACTAAACTTTTTGACTTTTGGTAGGTGGAGAACTGCAGATTCACGGTTGCCGACAACAACATCACCGATATCTGGGGAGTCCAGTCATGTGTCGCTGCTGCCACCTGCCAAGGTGTCACCTCACTCGTTGAAATGGTACAGTGCACCCAGAGTGAGGTCGGTAGCAATGTATCGGTACCTGATGCTCAGGAAACCGAGAGCTTGGATTACAACGTATGCACTCACTCGGCGAACTTTTGATGGATACACTAACTCATTTCTCATCCTCGACCACTTTCTCATGTCATCCGTTTAGATTTACGCAACGATTGTTGGTGACTGCGCCTGGCAAGAAGGTGGCTGCCCCATCACCCAGCAGAACTACATTGATTTCGTCTACGGTACTTTGTCTGACATCGCAACAGATACTTGGCCTGAGTGAGTGTTCCGATTATTAAAGCCCGCAAGTTCTTTTGCCTTCTAATTGGATTCCCTTGTGTAGTGTGAACAATGTCATTGCCAATTGGTGGGACTATATCACCGCATGGACTGCTACAGGCGACACTGTCCCGTACCTCAACTTCAATGATTGGTTGCACTATTCTAACTCACAGTGAATTCGTACTTGGACGCAGTGGGGTGTGGTAAGGTAGACCACCGGGGAACATTCCCAGGATGGTGGCGCCTATTCGAGGCGCAGAGATATCGACTGCGGTTCGAACAGAATACTAGGTTATGGACTTTCGGATATTTTTCTTCTCAAATTGTTCACATTCGTTACAGCTCTACCCCCCCGAACCGACAGTACTGCACACCCATATCTACTACGTATAATCTTCAAATTAATCAATTTCTGAATTATGAATCTTTGTCTGTACAAAATATTTGGATGTGAATGAGAAACTATGGGGATTATCGGTTTCCAATTTCGACAAGATTCTGACTTTCATGTCGAGGATGCACTGGCTCTGGCACCCCTAGCTAGATCTTCAACGTGTGATGCGCGAGTTTGGTAGCAGTTGCAGGATGGTACACCTCATAGAGATCACTATGGGAAGCTGCGAGCTACGCCCTATGCATCAACCCCCCGATGAATAATATCAATGATGATCTACATAACATCAAGTTGGTTCTTTCTGCAATAGATTTGCTACTATTAGTGACTAAGTGGCAGCGCTCAGGACATATTGTACACCTATAGCACTGCCTCATTCATATTTATGCTCGAACCTCGTTGCATCGAACTTGTCAAAAGCAACGATGAACCCATACGCATACCCAGCGCCCGGATATTATCATCCTCAACAACAATATTATCCCCATCCAACATCGTACTATGCTCCTGGATATCCAAACCAGCTTCCACCACCAGGTATGGCGGTAAAGTTTGATCCGTACCTGATTTGAAAACGCTAATCTTTATTCTAGCCACGAACCGATCTACCAAATACCCTAGTCTCCATCACATCCTCGCAGTAGACAGCACCACTCTCAAAATCGATCTCAAGCAAAAACCTCGGGCGGTGATAAACGCCTCGACGTTCTACGCCTATGCGGGAATGTACGCCATGGCGATTCCCACATCTCATATTCGACTTGTATCCAAAGCCTTTCCATGGTCGATTGAGATAAAATCCACCACGCCGATAACTTGCGAAGCAATCTGGGATGCATTGCACTCGGCGTTGCAGGAGCACATTGCGGATTCAGAGTGGGGTCTGGTCGTAGGTGAGAAGAAGCTGAGGGAGACTATTGAAAAGGCAGCGAAGAAGAGGACAGAGTCGGACTCGGATAAGGCGCTGAAAAGAATAGATTGGTTGGGAGATTCGACGATATTTAGAGGACTGGAAAAGGTTGAGGATTTTCAAAAGATTAGACTACTTCCTGGGGCGGAGCCATGTGCAGAGACTTGGGTAGTGAAGATGAGTGACTAGTTCTGTTGTACAGTAATTTCTTTACATTTTGGATAATTGGAGGAAGTATGTATGTACTTAGGGGAGTGACGGCACGTGGTGGCTATGTAAAATTTTTGAGAGTAACTCTCATTGGGCTGCTACTGTCCTGATTCAAATGGTGTCCTTTCAGTCAGTTTTGTCGGCACATACTACTCGTTCCAAGCTGCTTATTTGACAATCTCATAGATGTCATGGTTAGCGAACTCATGCCTTGCTCGTGATTGGGAGCTCTCTAAACTTCTTCCTTTTCGATAAGCCTGCAACGACGTTGTCAAAAAGCCCAAACTAGACCAACACAGGAATCGCTGTCATTCAGGTTTCGACTGTATTGACTGCAGCAAGACATTCAAGACGCCAGCCGAATACAAGAGCCACACTTCCTGCATCAGTGAAGCAGAAAAATACGAAAAGACCCTGTACAAGGGTCCCAAAGTGCGTTTATTGACTTTATCGCAACGTATTCCTTGTGAAGCTGAAATAATTGGGTCTGGCAACAGGGAGGCCAGAATAACTATCCTCCCCAACCTGCAACTGAGCAGCGAAACGGTTCATTCAGCGGTAACGGACGTGGACGAGGCCGTGGTGGAGGCTATGGAGGCTGGGGCCGTCAGGCGTACAGTTCGGCTACAGGAGCGAACGACACACCTCTGGGTACACCAAGAATCTCTCCTTCAGAGCCCGTAGAGAATATGCATGAAGATCAGGTTCCAGGCAATGTTGCTATCGCTGCCGAGCCTGAGACAGTAGCTAAGGCAAAGGCAGAGATAAAAGACAAGAAAAAAGAGAAAAAGAGAAAATCGATTGGTGCTGAAGATGCTCAAGTACGTGTTCCTCTTGCTTGGCCATATCGCGATCTCTGAGTTGAAATGTTTATCAGGATGAGGATCGACCTAGTAAAAAGTCCAAGACCATAGCAACTGAGCCTACAAAAGACAACAAGAAGGAATCGAATGAAGAGAAGGAAGAAAAGAGGAAGCGTAAAGAGGTGAAGAAGCTGGCCAAAGCTGCTACTGCCGAAAGCTCCTCTGCGGAAGACGTGAAGGGGAAACAGGAGAAGGAAATGGTAAAAGACGTCGACATGGCTGATGCAAACCAAACAAAGGAAGAGAAGAAGAAGCGCCGCAAGTCAAAAAGTGCGGTCGAGGACGAAGGCGAGAATATTATTGATGCTGGGTCGGAAACAAAGAAGGAAAAGAAGGAGCGGAGGAAGAAGGAAAAGGCAGAAGATGAACTAAAGGAGGAGGCTAAAGCGAAAACGCAGGCGGCGGAGACGCAGGAGAAAACGAAGAAAGAGAAGAGGGAAAGTTCGGTCACAGAGGCGAAGAAGCAGGAGAAAGAGTCAGAGACGAATGTGGAAAAGAAGAAACAAAGATTTGAAAAGATAGAGGCGAAGGAGACCCCAGGACCGGAAGACTCTGAACAACCAGAAGCTCGAACGGAAAAAAAGAAACGGAAAAAGACAGAGAAACAAGCGGAAGAAGATGAAGAGAAAGCAGAGCAGCTACAGTCGAAGGAAGATAAACGGAAGCGGAAAAAGGAGAAAGAGCAGCAGGAGAATGCTACCGAAAAGGTTAGTGTGACGAAGAAGAGGAAGCAGGAAAAGGATATCGTAGTTGAGGAGACGAAGCTGGATGTTCAAACAGACGAAAAAAAGGAAAAGAAATCTAAGAAATCACGAAAATCTGTCTCTCAAGCAGAGCCGTAGTGGAGATCTCTAATTTTTTTTTCATCAATTCTGTTATATGTCGTATGTGGTAATTTACAAAGCCCTCCCCACGTGTGATCGATTATTGAACTTCGATGTCCAACTTTCCTCTTTCTGACTACCAACACTCACTTCATTTCAAGCAATGCACGCGATACAAGTAAGGCCTTTGGCACAGTCCCGTAGCCGATGAACTCACCGCGCTTTAGCAACAATACTGGAGCATCCGTGATTATTTGAGCCCAGTAAGAAGCCGTTCGTACCATTTCCAGTGGCATTAGTAGAGTAACATTTCCGGATTAGGTCCTCAAGGAAAGCAAATTTAAGGAGCACGGGCGAATTACACCTGGTAACTTATCATTGTACGCCGTGATTCAGTACTTCAACCTGACTCCTACTCGATCTCAGAGGAATTTGTCGCTGCAGGCGACTTTCTTGCATACAAGTTTCCTGTATGGACTTGGTTCGTTTTCCTGTCATGTCGATCTCATCTTGCAGCTCACTGATGCGTATTCATACAGGGAGAAAGGAGATTCTTCCAAAGCTCGAGATTATCTTCCAGCTGATAAACAGTATCTCGTCACCCGTGGTGTACCCTGTCTCCGTCGTGCTACATCCCTGGCGTATACCGATGCAGACGAAGATGCCGAGCGACTGCTGAATTTTGGTGATTCCTCAGCAGGTGGAGACGGCGATGAGTGGGTCGAGACACACGCTGGACGCAAACCAAATTTGGATTCAGCAGCAAATCCAGGTGAGATCGCTGATATTCCCGATGATAGCCAAGACGACGACCTTGCCTCGGGAGTTGGGAATATGTCACTGGGGAATGTGCCAGCGATGTCGGAGATACCGGATATGGATGAGATACCGGATATGGAGGAGGAGGATCTTGAGGAAGGAGATGCCGCCACTGCTGCACCCAAGAACGTGATTGACTCTAGGTGCGTCGTGGTTTTTACATTCTACATAAAGTCAATGTTTGACTTGGTGTCACTACAGTCAAGTCGTCGAAGTCGCGACTGGTAACTTGCTTCAAGTTCGAACCTACGATGTCATGATCACCTATGACAAGTATTATCAAACTCCTCGTATCTGGCTACTGGGCTACGATGAGGTTCGGATCTCTTCGCTGTCCATTTACTTTCTCGTCTGATAGTGTCATAGAACCGAACTCCATTGACACCCTCTCAGATCTTCCAAGACGTCTCTGCAGATCACGCACTCAAAACTGTCACTATCGAACCGTTCCCTCATTCTTCCTCACTGCAGGCAGCCTCTGTCCATCCATGTAAACATGCCAGCGTGATGAAGAAGGTTATCGAGCGAATGAATAACAGTGTAGTGGCCGAACAATTGGCTCAGCAGAAGGCCCCGAAGGAGAAGAAAAAGTGGCCTTTCAGTCGAAAGACCAGTGGTATTGGTAAGGATGATAAGAACGTTGCTCCCGCTGCCGGAGACGATGAAGAGATAGAAGGAATGAGGGTCGATTTCTACCTGGTTGTTTTCCTCAAGTTCATCGCATCGATTGTGCCTACTATTGAGGTTGACTCCACGACATCGTTCTAGTGGCCGAACGATGAGATCGGAACTTTGCAGGAACGTTGATACCCTGATATACTATTACATGTATGCCTCGTAGAATTTGGAAATATTTGCCTTACTGATATGTAGAAGGAAAGCGAGGAATCTGATAATGTACTATTATTGTTCATATCTCGTATATTGACCCGTTGCTTGACGTTTGGGTGACTCTGGTAGGATATGTATTTATAGAATACATCCTTGGGTAGCCCCAAAAGAAGACCCTACAAACTTTTAGTTAACTCGATAGCCTCCTCCGTTCCTGCTATCCTCTCCAGCCTGAACCAATCGTACTTCGAATAGAGCACACGGCAAGTGATATCCGAACTTTCGACTCCATCATCCAAGAACGGATAAGATAGATATTCACTGTAGAACTGAGGATGGTCGGGAGGACCGTAGAATATGATATTCCTGATTCCTCGTATTTTGTACCTAAAGGTGACCACAAGTTAGTGTGATCCGCGAGAAATAAAGGAGCTGTACCTTTTGTAAAAGTGGAACCGCTCTGTAACAATTAAAAATGACTTTTGTCCTGCGAAGAAAGCTTGTCGTGCACGAGATATTTCTTGGTTGGTAGAGTACCTGTGTTCGTCCATATGAGTTAATGGAAGTCTGAAGATAAGAGTGCGAACTGGTGACTTACTCGGAAAGCACTGTGAATGATACACTAAGCTTGCGGAAGTGATTATGCACTCGGACAAAGTCAAAATACGACGGGACGAAAATGACGGTATTGGAACTTTGCACGGCAGATTTCAAGACTGTGGGTAACAGCTAGCCAGAAATCAGAACGACCTAATCCGACCAACGTGAAGTTTTTTTCTTTACCTGGGTCGTGAAATAATTGAACCTCTTGTCTGCTTCGTCTTTGGGATTTCCGCATTCGAATCGAACGAAGTTCTGAAATTTATGTTAAGCCATAACTTCCAGAAGGCCACACGATTGGACATACTTGATCAATACCTGCTGGAACTTCTATAGGTGGCCACCGCTTGTCTGTTCTGATCTTGCCTGCTACGTTCTTGAGGCTGGCGTTGTAAAGCTGACGGGTCTCGGGTGTCTCGTAAGCAGAGAGCAGGATAGACTGACGAAGGTACTCTGAACTGCACAACTAATCCAGCGTGACTTAGACCCTATGAAGGTGAAAACTCACTGTCCATCTAGATACCAAGGTTTGGTACGGGAAAAGTCTGTGTCATGGGATTCCTTAGGGAGTTTGTTGAGATGGTCTAGGACAAACTATTGGGCGCGTTAAAAAAACAAGCAGCGAGAAAAGGGGTGTTCGAAACCTTGACGTGATCCCAATTTTGCATCGCCAATGCTTCAAGTTGGTCCATAACAAGCATTTCAATTGAAGAAAGGTAGTCAGCGTTCCTGATCAAATTGTCAATGAAAGATGATCCAGCACCAAGCGAATGGAAGATGAGCTGACTTTTCTTTCTGAATTGATTGCCGCAAACCCAAAGGACTAGCTATTATGATATCGCAACCGTAAAATTCTGTAAAGGCCTTAACACTCTTCCGTGTCAGTTTGATCCCGACTCGGAAGTTATCATCAACATTCCCCTTGAATGTTTCAACATGATCCTGAGGATATGTACCTGGCTCTGCTGTCGCCAGTTTGTCGATTGCGCCAGAGGGAAGTCCGTACTCAGAGGTAAAGCGAGTATAATTCTCAATTTGGTATTCAGGTGAGGGAGTATGTGTCGTAAGTGCATTGAACCAAGCTAATGCAGAGGAGCGGAAAGGGAGGAGAATGAGAACAGAGGGTCGAGTGAATCCTTGATCTTGGACGTCTTCGGGCGGTTCGTTTCCAGCTTTCGTGGCATTTGAAATCCGTTCGTTGTTCTTTAGTACTCTTCGTCGCTTTCTAGTCCTGAATTTAGCATTCAGCGAGGGTCTGACGGTGAAATGCACACTTTGTGATATGATTAAACAGATGCAAAGATATTGCCTCGCGGGTTGATTTCTTAGTCTCCCAAGAGCTTGAAGACAAATAGAGATCTCTATGGGTGGAAAGTACAGAAAGTAGATCATTTTGAAGGTCTGACTGATCTAGGGAGTCAAGTCAAGAACTCATTGAAGTAACAAGTGAAGAAAAGTAACCTCTTGGTACATTTTTCTTGCTGTGCAACGGTTTTTTGAGTCGATCAAGAATCTTCAAAGCCAATTAGATACAGAAAAAAAGTGGTAAAACGACAGGCGCACGGCGTCTCCTCTTGAGCTTGAAGGACCAGGATCACATCCTTCTGGTGTGAATTCGTAGGTCGAACCAAGCCTTCCACGAGATGATTTCTGAGAGTTCCAAGCTCGTTTATCTACTGACAACCTGGCTGCTTCACCAAGATGGACTGAATTACTTCCAAAATGCTGTTCGTATGGATCTTTTGTGTCTAAATCTCAAGTCAGAGTTAGATCAATACTTGAAAGCAAGGGTTGCATACCCTCAGCCTCTTCTTCCTTTGGCGCAGTTTCTTGTGCTTGGTCTGTGTCTGTCATCCGTGCATCCTGGGGTATTTTTACAACAGGACTCTCATTTTCCACCAACCTGACCGACTTGCGTTTGTTCAATTTGTCTGCCGGGACATAAGGTTCCCATTTCTTCTTTCCGGCTTTTGTCGCAGAAACATTCAACAGGGTCAACAATCGGGTTGTTGTCGAATTTTCGTCGACCATAATGTTTGATAGCAAGAAGAAAATGATCAGGGTAGTATGATATGCACGTGCTCTTCTGGTCACGTATCATTACTTATCCCGGACGCGTTTCTTTTAGAATCAACAACGTCCTCAGCAATTTGCCCTCATGCCCAAGGTCCTATGTGTGGCAGAAAAGCCGTCCATCTCGAAATCCATCACTCAAATCCTCTCTGGTGGTCACTATAATACCGTAAGGCTTACTTTGTGTGCTGAATGACGATGCATTTTCAAACGGGCTATAGAGAAACTCGCCGAGCAAGTTCATCAAGAATTACGACTTCGATTATCCTCAAACCCGCTCCAAGTTCACTGTCACCTGCGTTGCTGGGCATCTTACAGAGCACGACTTTCCTGATGCCTATCGAAAATGGAATTCATGTGATCCATTTACATTGTTCGATCTCGGACCCGTTATTAAAGTACCGGATAAGATGAAGTCAATAGAAAAAAATTTGTTCAACGAAGCAAAGAATGCAGATACATTGATGATATGGACTGACTGTGACAGGGAAGGAGAGCATATTGGCTCAGAGATCGTCAAAGTTTGTCAGAGGGCAAAACGCAACCTTGTTGTCAAGCGGGCTAGGTTCAGTGCTATCATAGCTCAGTGCGTATCAGCTACTCAAGATCCTTTCAACGACCATGCTGACCCTCATGCGCAGACAGATCCACAATGCTGCTCAGAATCCCTTTGACTTGGACCAGAGACTAGTTGATGCAGTGGAAGCACGAATGGTTCTTGACCTCAAAATTGGCGCCGCTTTCACTCGCTGGCAAACGCTCACCCTAAAGGCTAAATTTCGCCAATTAGACGACGTCCAAATGCTCAGTTATGGTGCATAACTTCCCAAATTGTCGTTCGCTGCCCACGTTCTCATACTTTCTAGGATCATGCCAGTACCCTACACTCGGCTTCGTGGTTTCAAGGTTCCAAGATATTCAAAATTTCCGGCCAGAAACATTCTGGTATATCCACCTATCGTTGATACGCCCATCTGCCTCTCAAGGTGCCAATGAAGAAACACGATTCAACTGGCGGCGAGGACACTTATTTGATCAGGATATCGCGCTCGTCCTATATGAGCATGTACTGGCGGATCCCGTCGCGAAAGTAGAAAAGGTAGTGAAGAAGGAGACGAAGAAATGGCAAATTCGTTCACTTCATCAAATATGTGTCGCACTTCTGATTCTTCGTCTCAGGAAACCTCTTCCACTCACGACAGTAGAGTTACAGAAAGCTGGTTCTCGTCTGCTGAAGCTCGCGCCAAAGAAAGTTCTCGATGTATGTCAAACCAGCAACGGTGTCGGAACTTTCATTGAAAATCATTCAGATCGCAGAAAAGCTCTACCAGAATGGATTTCTATCTTATCCACGTACTGAGACAGATCAGTACGACTCGCAATTTGATTTTCAATCTCTAATCCAGAAGCAAACTGTGGATCCGGCTTGGGGCAATTTCGCAGAACGGCAAGCAATAAGCTCTTCCTACGTTGATTTTTTCCATTCTCATTTCTCGCATAGACTTCGACAAGGCGGCTTCCACGTGCCACGCAAAGGAAAGAACAACGATAAAGCACATCCTCCTATCCATCCTACTGCACACGTTGCAAATCTTGCGGGGGACGAGAAGAAAGTATACGACTATATTACAAGGCGATTCCTTGCAAGCTGCTCCGAGGATGCCATTGGAAATCAAACTACAGTTGATGTAGTGTGCGGAGATGAGAAATTCTATGTCACAGGTAAGATAATCGAAAGGCTGTATATTCGTCCTGCACATTCGATCACATTGCAGGATTGACTGTCATTGCAAAGAACTATCTTGAAGTTTACCCCTACGACAAATGGGTCGATAACGTTCTTCCTGAGTTTAGGGAAAGGGAAACGTTCAACCCTTCGGTTTGCGAGTTACGAGAAGGTCAAACTACGAAACCAAGTCCGCTTACTGAAGCAGACCTTGTCACGCTCATGGATAAGAATGGAATTGGTAGGCATTGCGCCTGTACTCCTACGCCCTAATATGAATAATTTGAATCAACTAGGCACCGATGCAACGATCGCGCAACATATCCAGACTATCATAGACCGGGAGTATGTCGTTGAACATTATGAAGGAGCGACCAAATATCTTCTTCCTTCCACTCTTGGGCTTGGAATAGTAGAAGGTTACGATAGGGTCGACATCGTTAAGAGCATGACCAAGCCAATGCTTCGGCGCGAAGTAAGTCGTGTGACTCATGTCAAATTCAAGCTCATATTCCTTGTACATTGCTTTCCATAGACTGAACGTCGAATGAGCCAGATAACTCAAGGCAATCTGAGCAAGCACGACATGATTGCGCAGTGCGTTGAGGAATACAAGGAAATGTATGTCACTGTGCGCATGCAACTCGAGGAAATTGCTGCAGTAAGTTCATTGATCTTGGATGTCGGTAACAAGTATGAATCAATGTTTAGGCCATGAGACGTGCCATTGACGGGAATAACGCAGCCGAAAATGGAGGTGTAGGTGCAACTGGTGGGGGTAATGGTGGAGGCGGCGGCGGAGGTGGCGGGGGCAATAATCGAGGCGGAGGTGGTGGTGGTGGAGGCAATGGAGGTGGTGGAGGCAATGGAGGTGGTGGAGGCAATGAAGGTGGTGGAGGCAATGGAGGTGGTGGAAGCGGAAGCCGTAGAACACGCGGAGGAGGGCCCAGGGGAGCAAGGGGCGTGGACAGAGCTAGAGATGATGGTGGTCCTACCAAAAAGTCCAAACCTTCAACGAATGATGACCAAGATATCATTTATATTAATTCAGACGATGGTGGGCATCACTAGCAAGCTTCGCTCGCTGAATGATTTACTCACTACTTCCAACAGACTTGCCACCTCCAGTTCCCAAGCCACGTAGTACAGCAAGGACGAAGCCTGCTTCAACGTCTACTTCTAAACCTTTGACCACTTCCGCAAAGCCTGGGTCTCGTGCTTCCGCTACAAACTATGGGAACCAAACTCTCTGCGAATGTGGTGTTCCGGCAATATCCGCTGCAGTCACTGACGGATCTGCAAGTAACGGAAGAAGTTATTGGAAGTGCGGAGGTACTCTGGAATCGTGCGATTTCTTCAAGTTTGACGCTGTGCAATCGAACACACCCCTGAACTCTGTTGTTCCTTCCTCGTCAACAACAGGTCGAACCAACTTCACAGCTTCCTCAGGTGAAACTCCCAATTGTGACTGTGATAAAACTGCGGTAAGACGAAGTGTTGTCAAGGATACCCCAAACCAAGGGAGACCATTTTGGGCCTGTGAAGAAAGGAATTGTAAATATTTTGTCTGGGCAGACGAACCCTTACCGGCGAAGTCTTCAAAGTCTACTGTACCCAGCAAAAGAGCATTCTCAAATGTGAGTCAACACTTCCTGTTCATTAGGAGATTTTAGACTAGACTAAATGGTACTACTACCCAAACAGACTTCCTCAGAATCATCACCTTTATGCCAATGTCACGAGCGCGCATTGAAGCTTACCTGTCATAGAGAAAACGAGAACAATGGGCGGGCATTCTGGCGTTGTGCCAAGGACGAAGGTCGCTGTAAATTTTTTGAATGGGATGACGACTGTGGCTCCTCCGAACAACCTTCGGGGGAATGCTTCAAGGTATAATCAATTATTTCCCTTGCACGATAGTTCCGCTCATGATTACCAAAACGAAGTGTCAACAACCTGGGCATTGGGCTTCGAGTATGTGCTTTCCTTCCACGTTAAATTGAATCCTACCTAATTTAACGACGCAGATTGTCCCAAAGATGGTTCTTCAAACAAGAAATCGCGCAGCTTTGGATCAAACGGTGGGAATATATTACAACAGGATCAAGCTTGCTCTAAATGCGGAAAGTCTGGTCATTACAGTAATGGTATGCCAGCCTCTTGCTCAGATTTTCACAGTATCACTCAACCATGAATTATCAGCCTGCACAGCTTCTAGTAATAACGTTGGGAATAGTAGCAAGGGAAGTTCTTCTCGAGTTGGAAAGGTTCGAGGTAGCGGCGGAGGTCGTGGAAGTCGTGGGGGTCGAGGGCGTGGCAGAGGACGTTCCAAGACAAAGTCAGGACTTAGTATTCCTGGAGAGATCTTTTGATCTTGCCGTTTCTTACTTGTACAAATCGCAAGAATCGTTTTTCTACAATGGATATCTGGCGATGACTGAATCAGAGCTCTAGCTGAAAATCAGTATAAAGCAGCAAACCTAAAGAGAGGACTTCGATCGCCCATATTTTTCCACTCCGCCTTCAACTCGACAGTGATATCTGTCCCTACGCATTGTCGCTCTTTTAGGCGATTGGCTCGGTTGAATTCCCATATCATAAAGCCAGTGACGAGAATTCTAGTAAATGGGTTCCAGTCAGAACACGGCCCTACTACTGAAAATCATTTCCGAACTGACGTTGCCGCTAAACATCCGATATTTACACTGTAGCCGATGTAAAAACTCTTCGAGTTGATATACACGAAAGAGGCCAACACTCTAGTAAGTCTATTCAGATGACTTGACGAAATTTAACCATAGTATTACTCACCCTCCTAGATTACCTGCTCCATTTATGATTGCGATTGCGACCGCTGTAGAAAAAAAAACGGGATTTGACTGTATTCTCTATGAGGAAATGAAGAATGAAATACCAACCCCTCTTCGTTTCGCCGCTGTATGCCGTACTGAACCATGTGCAAAACACAGCGTCTGCAGAGAAAACACCTGCCGTAGCGAAAAACATTCCGATGTAACCTAACGTCGAAGAACTACTGCATAAGAGTATAATAAAACCTATGATACCAAGCAGTGCTGCAAATATTATGAGAGGACCCCTCAGGTTTAATCTGTCCGAGATGTAAGCACAGACAAGGGTGCACACGCAGCTAAGAGCATATGGCGGGACGGTAAAGAGTTGAGCATCAATAGCGCGATAGCCTAGTTCATGTACTAAGGTTGGGAGGAAGAGCGCAAGCGAGTAGAGTGGTATCATTATTCTATTGACCCATTAGTTATCGTAACGTCAAGGGAGAAATCGAAATCAACTACCAACCCGAGGAAACATAGGCTGTGGATGTAGGTCCTGTAGTCCTTGAATGCCTGCCAGATGAATTTTCTGTCCAAATGAACCAAGACCTCAGATGAATCGCGTGCAATTGCTCGTTGCAGGTAGTCTTTCTCGGATATAGTCAGAAAATTGGCGCTTTGAACACTCTATTACGTTGTGAGTAGACTTCTTTTCAAGAATGCTGCTTGTCCTCACATCGTGTATGAAAAATAGAGAGATGAGCCCGACAAGGACAGTCACTTCAGCAAAAGCAGATTATTGGGTATACATCAAACCTGCCGCGTTGAACGCACCAATTCCTTCAAGCCCGAACTGGAAAAATTATTATTCAGTGTCAATTGACCTACAGTGATGACCTACGATCCATTGCCAACCATGAAGCCCCCCTAAGTTGTCCATGCGCTCGATCCCATATCTGCGGAGTTTGAGAAGAGCCCTCAAAAAGAGAGTCACACGCACGACAAAAGCCCACTAAAAGCCCCTGCATGTTCGTTAGAAGTTGGACACCGTACGCGTCATTGAAAGGATTACGACCACTCACCGGCAAGTACACTTGCAGTCACATAAACTCCCACTCGCCAAGCAAGATATCGCCGGGGATACCACGTCGAAAGATAGAAGAGAATCTGGATCAATATAGCATACGGGTCAAAGGATAAGGAATACAATTTTCACTGACCCCAGGAGACAATGCACTTTCCGTCAGCCCCACAAATAGACGTGCTCTGGTAGCGATAGAGCACGTAAAATATTCATACATAGTAAAAATGTGGTTCGTTCGATACTCACATCAAGAGGCTTCTAAATGAATTGCAGAGGCACATCAGAGTCACACTTGTACCTAGAAAAGAACAACGTTGATCTCGAAACCTATTCGGACGGACTGAAGCACGAACCCCAGGCTATGGCAGCACCAGCGACTGAAACGATTGAACGCCGGAGCACATTGAATATCATAAATCAACTCACGCCACCTTGACGGTCGAACGATCTTCAACATGATGTTGCTGCTCAACTATTTAGATACAGATGCAGATCATCAGCCCACAAGCTGGCAACGCACGAAGGGACCTCCCCAATGCAGTATGGGATCTTGGAGAGATTTTAAGTCGAAGAGAGGAGGCTTCATGCAGGTAGCTCACGAAAAAGACGGCAGAAAGCTAATGATACTATCGTGATCAATACCTATTGAGTAAGAGCTGAACTGGAGTGAGACGCACGATGTTGTAGCTCAGGCCTGTCAGATTTGCATCCTCAACCATTCCTAAAAGCCGGTGCATAAGTAGGAGTAGTAGTTTGAGTAAGTTCATGTGCAAGTACCTAGTATTTTCGCATTTCCTGTATGATATGGTGAAGCTCACCGAGAAACCTCGGTGATGAAGACAGCTCACCTACATTCCCGCGATCTCTGAATTTACAGTGAATATATGCAATGGATAACATGCACGGAGCTTACAGAAATGCAAGTAGATAGAGGAGCACAACAATTGGAAGTATATGGTAGTCAAGCTTGCGAAGCACTCTTCGAAGCTCCACTTCATCCAGAGGTCTTTTTTCTGGATCAAGGAGTTTCAACTCCCCCGAATTTTGATTTTGTCGAGGAGACATTTAGGCAAGAAGGCAATGCAAAAGAAAGGAATATGAAGCAATTCGTTCCTCGTCCTTATTTAAGGGAATGCTGCCAAATGATGACGGATAGGGACTCTGGAAACTTTCGGAAAGCATACACCTTCTAGATCGAACTATAAGCTCCAGCATTGTATAATGCATTACGAGCGTAAACCTACTGACAAAGACAATTCAAACTACACAGGGAAGCGAGATACATACATACGGTCTGTCCTTCATCCGTTAAGCTTTAAGCCTTATTCAAGCGAGCGATACATTCACAACACCACCATTCTTCATGAGCCGACTGTAAGGGCAGAACTAGATGCAAGATATCAGCGCGTCCTTGGCTTATGCAAGGGCCTATACACATACCTCGTGTCCTGCTTTGAGCAATTCTTCATCAATTCCCTCCACTTTCATGTCAACGGCAATCCCAAATCCAGGCATTCCTTCCGGTTCTCCGATATGAACACTCGCATGGACCTTGGCGTTCTTTGCCATGTCTGATTTGCCCAAGTTCTTGGCTACGGCCTGAATAGCGCCTAAGAGACACGCTGATAAAAAGATGTCATGGATTCCTATTACTTGCCGTTGTGATACGTCTGTGCGAACGGATGACTTACCGGAGTAGCCCATTGCAAACAGTTGCTCCGGATTCTGTCCTTGGCCTGTTCCACCCATTTCCTTGGGCAGTGCAAGTTTTAGGTCAAGTCCATTGGAGGTAACTTCTCCGTTTCTCCCTGCACCTTGAGCAAGAGCCTGCGCCGTATACTAAAAAACTAGTCAGTATAATTGCATTCTGGACTATAGAAAACAAAGTCCACTTTGTGATCTTTTAATGTGACTAGAGTCCTAGATTGACTCCTGAGTGATGTTTTGACAAAGGTACGAGAAACTTTGAAAGCATTGCGAGCGACAAACATACTGTGTGTTGCAAGTACTTAGGTTACTGTAGGTTGCAGCCTGCAGGCGGGTTGTGTCAGTCAATCCAATGACATCAGTCCGATAAGATAAACAGGTTCGACAAGATAAGATAAATTCTGAGCGCACACGCTAAGTTGCTATTCCAATAGTAGACCTCTGAGCTTCTGTCGTTTACTAGGTCCAAAACCGAGCTCATCTAAATACATGTCTACGCCTCCCCTATCCTCGAGGAATTTCCAGACCTCATCGACTAATTCCTCCGGCGCTTGAGTATATTTTTCATCCATACCAATTTCCAGTACTTCATTGATCATCGATGCACGGACTCGGTCTAAACCTTGATTGGACAAGACGTAGTCTGCTTTGACAAATTTCAAGGGAATGCGTAGTGAAAAGAGAATGAGCATGATTATAAGACCTGAACGATCTTTGCCTTGCGTACAGTGTACAAGAACAGGATAAGCTTGAGGATCGAGATACACTTCCAGAGCCTGAATAGATTCCTGTCAGCAAGGATAGCTACGACATATGAATAAGTCTCTTCCCTGGAGTATTCCATACTGACAAAACTGCAAAGAGTCTTTGTTCAGTCCGACAAGCCCTCTAGGACTCATCACATTTCGCCCTATGATGCGTATTGCCGTCATACGTCGTTGAAGGAGCACGAGGACAAAAAACCACCTTGGGTGTATTATTTTTGAGAATCAGTGCTGGACTAGGACCACACTCACAACGCTTGCCACCACCTCAGCTGCTGAGCCAAGTTCATTTCAAATTTTCTTCCAATCAAGTTTACCTTCACCGTGTTCCATCGTTTTTCTCCGTATGATGGTCCCTTCTCTTGGTTACGAGAGATGATTCTGCGATTCAAAACCTCTGACTTGGTCCTCAAGTCAATGACAGTCTTCAAACGATAACTATTGACCATCAGGTCTGTATCCTCTGCCGTGGCATCATCTAGGCGACCGGAGCGAAGGATCATGCCTTCTCTCAAGCGAGGGAGCTTGGCAACTTCGATGTCATCATTATCATAGGCTTTGCACGCGTTGATGACTCTTCCTACGTCGCGAAAGTTGTTGATTCCATTGAAAGGAGGTTGAGTGATGGTTTCTGCCATAAGTAATGCGTTATTTTATGTGATAGAGATATAGAAGGTCACTGAAGCAAAATATTCAGTACAAGCGTAGGCAATACATCGAATTGGTTAGTACCTGCAGGGGGCCTTACTTGACAAGAGGTATATGAACTCGAGATATATTGTTCAGCAGAAGTAAAGGAGCAAAGTTCAGCAGTACAAATCACCTAAAAGCGTAAATGGAAGAACGCTCAACTGAAGGTAAGTTCAGAATTGCAGTGGCCGACAAAATATGTATATTCCCACGACAATTATCATTCGTACTTCTCGTACTTAACAACCATTAGGCGTGATTGTCTCTTCTGTCGGTTTTTTTTTTTGCAAGGAAGAGGACCCCAGACGAGGAATATCGAGTCTTTCAGAACCTTACTGATTTGCCTCTTCCTTCAGCTTCCTTCCCGGATCTTTGAGGCATATCCGCTCCACACTGAGAAATCACAATACAAACGTACAATGTAAGTAGAGCGAGGCACCCCGTCGGGCCAAAACTTGTGTACATGGAGCAGATGCAGTGCTCCGGGATCGGCAAGATATACAAGATAAAATCGTAACAACTTTCCTTCCTGCACCAATTTTCTTCCGTCTTCGCCTGGTGCACCTCATTAAACACGAGCTGGTCTCTGCGTATTTTCGCTCATCACTGTCCATCCTAAACCCAAGCATAATGCAGCATTCATATACCAGACGCAGTCCTTGGCTTTTCATGCTCGTTCTGAAGCTCGTTCTGTTAGCTATGATAGCGGGAGTTTGTACCGCTTCTCCTCTTTCCCAGGGCAATACTGTCAAGAAACCTGAACCCTCTGCGGGTTCCAAAGGATTGAAAGACAGGATTCTCGGACATTATAACATTGGCCCTAAAGAGGTTATACTTGGATATGCGTGGGTGAAAGCAAAAGTAAGCTGATCTCACTCCTTCGAAATTGATGTTCACGTTATCATCTGAATGTTTTAGACGACAGACAGAGTTACTCCCACTGAGATTCTTGAAGCCGAGTTTTCTAGCGTTGCGAGCCACTCGACCTCTCATGCGTCAGTCACTGCCAGCTCTGGACCATCGACGAAATCGCCTGAGGACGCAGCCATGAAAGCAGTTGAAAGGCTGAAAGCGCTGTCCGATATACTAGAGGCAATGACTCCTCCAGACGGATCGCGTACTGTCAAATACAACTACTTTTTTCCGAGTCCCAATTATTTCGATGTATTGGTTCCGGGTGTAAGCACTTCCACATCCTGATTGCATGTCTGATCTGAAAATCATTGCACGCAGGGTTCAGAACAGGCAAGCATTGCCAAGCATTGGGTAGGCAGTGTACTGAATGATTTCTTTCTATTTCCTTGCTATGATCTACCAGGGTCAAGGGTGGGTCTCTTTACGCACAGTGAATAAACTTGACGTTGTGAGTGCTATACCTATATTAGATGACCATCTTTGATTATCAACCAATGTGTTTTCTGTAGGTCTACATCCCCGAAACTATCAAGCTCACGGAACCGATGGTTAAGAAGCATATTGAAAATCACAAAGGCAGTGGAAAAGTGAAATTAACCGAGATCACCGTTCTCGTTGAATTAGGTGGAGGATATTACGCACTTCTCGTTCCATCCTCCGGTAAATTCCAATTTCAAGTGTCGTTTAATTTTGACGGTACGTATATTCAGTCTCTTGTCCAATGTATTCGGAAACTACAACAAAATTTTATCAGATAAGGATTTACCTGCTGCTCACTGGGAGAACTTTGAGGGCGTCAAGAAACAGAAAAAGCTGCAGCGTATCATGCCTCAACGATTCTATTAAATCACAGGGGATGACTTATAATTAACAAATATTCAGAGGGATACATACTCAGCCTGGCTTGTGGTACACGAACGACCAAGGGAGAGAGTGCAATATTTATCGATTATGTCGCATTTGTTTCCGTGCTCCTTCTCTTTGTTCAATCGTCTACCTGCTCCGACTTGATGTTTCAAGTATTGTGACGATCATCAATAGATACACATAGCGCAAGAGTTGGAATGTTGTTCGTCTCCTGTCGCAAAGAGTTTGCATGCACAAACGATCAAGAAAGAGCTGCCTTTCATGAATGAAGGCTTTGATACGGATAGTCCGACAGCAGTATATAGCCGAACCTCAAGCCTTTTGCCTCATCAGTGCTTCACAAAGAGCCCAAAAATCACTGCCTAATTTGCCATCCTTATCTTCTGCAAGAGAGGCCTTGGCTTTCAACTGAGCAACAGGAAAGAGTAGTGCAGCTCTGCGCCAGGAAATAATTGTCAACGCCAAACAGATATGTGAAATGGAGTCGGAATCTCACTTTAGATCTTTCTCTTCAATTTCTGGGGAAGTAGCTGCATAAAGTTGCGTCAGAGCACCTTGTTCCGGTGTCACGGAAAACATTTTCGTGATTTTAGCGAGAGGTGCAAGGAAGGGCCAAGACTGTAGAGGACCTGAAAACAAGGGAAAGTGAATAGAATCTTCAGGAAAAGTAAACAAAATCAATCCGATAGATATTTACCGCGAATCAACTCAGTGTCTACGACACCAGGATGAACAGACAAACAATATATGTTAGTCGTCCCAGACTCAGCTAAACGTTTCTGGAGTTCGTTGGTCAACAAGATGTTCTGCAGAATAGATGTCTGATTCAATAACGTCTTTCAATGAAGTTGGCTCACACTGACCATTAGCTTTGATATCCCATACCTCACCCATGTTGACCGGTTCTGGTTCAGACCCTCGAGAGAAGAAAAATCGGGTTTTCCAACATACGTAAAGAGGTATCCAATGGACGAAATATTCACTATCCGGACATGTGAATCTGGCATGGCAGCGGTCTCTTTCAACAGAGGAAGCAGAGAAACAGTCAACGCAAAATGGCCGGTCCCATTGCATGCTTGGATTTCAATTCCATCGGGTCCTAGTTCATATCGAGTAGCCATCTATACCAAACTTCTAAATGTGTAGGTACAGGTACATCGATAAACTCGGACTCACAATCCCTGCATTGTTAACCAGAATATCCAACCTGTTCTCCCTCTGTATGAAGGTTTCAGCAGCTTTCTTCGCAGATTTGAGACTCAGAAGGTCGAAATTAATGTATTCAATTTCGGGTTTGAGCTCAGGACTCAATTCTCCTTTGATCTTCTCAATGGCAGCGAGGGCGCGTGTGTCTGTTCTGCTCAACATGCTTTTTGCACCGTCAGTCTTCAATTTAGAGGCCTGCATGAGAAGAAGGAGCAAAGCTTACTACACTCGAGCACCTTTCCGGGCAAGCTCACGAACAGTGATATAACCAAGTCCAGTGTTCCCTCCCGTCACAATCGCAACACGACCGCTCAAGTTGGGTATAGAAGAGATGGCCCATTGCTTTCTGTTGAAGCCAAACATGATTATGTGTAATAAGTCGATGTTGACATTGAGGGCCAAATTGAATGGATTAAATAATATTGGTTCAATACAGTGTGCGGTGGGAAGCAACCGACTCTGACAGCTGTTCACGAAATTCTAGCATAGTTTTCAAAAAACACACCTCAGCGATGGTACATATTCATGTACAAACAAAGAGCTCCACTTGACCCCACCTGCCTTATTTGTGTTTTTGGTTTGGACTACTATTACCTGCTTTCTTGTGAATCCTCGACGTTTCAAAGAAACCAGGATACATTGCTCCTTTGCATCAACACCGCGAGCATCCCAAAGCATGTTCTCTTAAGTAAAGATCAGGCGTACGTTCAATGCAGCTTTCCAGTATCTGTTCCATCTTTGAGTATTGAAGAGCCCAAAAAAGATTTTGGACTCACAGCTAAATCTAGACTGTCCAATTGACCATATCTCCCCTTGCGGTCTTTGGCCACTGATCCTGTACTCAAAACACGAGCCTTGATTTGGCTGACTGTGGACTGGGAAACATGAAGTTCTCAGGCTGTAGCTGATTGTGACGTGGTCAACGAGTGAGTGTGGATAGCTTCTTTCCAGGCTGGATGTAGATAACAATAATTCCCCATAGTGTGCCATCAGTAAACACAAGAGTATGATTTCATTGAGCATGCCGTAGAGGGCAAAGCTGGAGCTCTTTGTTTGTACATAAATACCATCACTGAGGTGCGTTTTTTTGATGATTTGGTCTTTACGCAAGCAAGGGGCCGTGCAGACGTAGTATGCCTTTCTAGTATACAGAGCAGCACATATACACAAAACCAGTGTGATAAGGCGTAATATAACTCCCCTTCCTCGAGAAACGACAGTAACCTACGGAAACAATCTCGGAGCCGGAATCAAAGAGGCTAGCTCTTCCTCTGGTGGGTCAACTCCTTGCGTTTCATATCTCTGTATAACTTGAAGTTTGTTATCGCATTCATCAGGAATGCCGCGATGCCCTTCTCTGTCCAGTCGTAAAATCGCTTTTCTGGCTTCTCCGTATGCCAAAGTAGCCGCACGCCAGTCTTTCCTCTTCATATAAACTTCGCCGTATTCCAACAAAGTGAAGGCGAGCGGAAGAGGCTCTTGGTGTGAATGTTTGAGTGCATCATTGAGGACTTCTACGATACCATCGCCGGGAAGTTTTAATGACTTCATAATGCGCGCTTTGAGAATGTAGCTAAAACAAGTGTTGTAACCTTCGAAACCCAAGTCATGAAAGCTAGAGACCGCCTCATCAGATATCTGCAATGCTTCTTCATAACGCTCTAGACACCCGAGGATACGAGCGAGGTCAAGAAGACATGTAGCCGCATCAAAAGGACAATTGTTCTCTCTGAAGAGATTCCGTGACTCGGAAATGGAAATCAGAGCAGCTTCAAAAAGATGCGCTTTGAACTGGAAAGCACTTAAACTTTCCAGGCGGAGGGCTTCAAGGTACGTATCTTCACCCTCACATTGGGGTCCAAGTGCTTCTACTAGAGGTATCACATCCTCCTGGCGCAGACCTCGTACCAAAGCAGACATTTCAGTATACGTCACTTCGCACCTCATCGCATTTCGACGATTTCGTCGTTGGGAGCGATCAAGAGTCGAAAAAAGCTCTCGCGCACGAGTCAATGTTTTTAGAGAATCATCCGACCTCCCGGTAATGCGATACATTTTGCCAAGACAAAGGAGAGTATCAGCTTGAGATGTAGCATTGTTGGTCATTTCGGCCGCCTGTGCGACTTGAATCGCCAATTCGACATGAGGTTGACTCCAATACCGGTACCAGATGAACACTCTGAAAGCATCTGATTCATTGGTCATCATCTCCATCGTAATGAGTGTTCGAGATTTGAGGATATCCGTCAACATCTCCGTGAGCAGAGACTCAATATTTGACTGTTCCGTCCGAATAAAACGTGAATTAGCTTTGAAATGCGGGTTGTTCGGCCCATCTATTGCTCCACTATGGCTCAGCAGAATTTGACAACAAGAGCCGTTGACTCGTTGGCGAACAACATCCGGAATAGTTTTCCGTACACAAGACTGGATTACAGGAAGAACGAAGAGTTTTGGATCACTTCCCGAGCTCACAAGAAGCAGCGCAGCTTTTCGCAAGCATTGAATGGCTTCAGGACGATACGATGAGAGCCATAGTTCTAGATGACTGCGAACAACTCCAGCCGGGAGCATCGACAGGACTTGCAGTAGCTCGATGGCACCTTCGCATCCTGTGACAAAACTGCTTTTCATCGACAACCCAATGCAGTGGTCCATGACACTGATTCCCCCAGCACGCCACTGCTGAAGCAGCTCAGTAGGGGTTGAAAGGGAGTTGGCGCCTAGATTAGCCATGAGGTATACCGCACCTGGCATATAGCCCAATGTGTCTAGCAAGGCATCCAAATCAGCTGAATCCTCAGCAGCTTCGTCAATATCGAGATAAATTTTCCGAGAATTTTCCAGATTCACCGGGGGAAATTCAGAATGCTTCCAGTGGCGTAAAGGGGGGGAGTTGGAACGCATGGTTAAGAGTATAGCGAGATTTGGAAGGGCGTCTAGTTGCTCAAGGATGGCGCGGACTCTGGATTGTGAACTTTCATCTAGAAGCCAAGGCGTCTCGAAGTTGTCAAGCAACAAGATGCATTGTCCACATGATGAGAGCCGAGTGACAATGCTACGAAGTAGATTTTTGCTCTGAGGATTCACCCCAGTGCCTTCAGCTAACGCGTCCAATAATGCACTCGGCGAGTTAGCCGTATTACAAGGTATCCAGAACTGGCCTCCTCCGAATGTTTTTCGTATGAGTGAATGTTGCATGACAGCTAAAGCGGCAGATGTTTTTCCCAACCCGCCGGGACCAAGGATACAGAATCGAGACATTTTTCCATCAGCCGAAGGCCGTGCAAGGGTATTTGCTATCTCATTCACTATTTCGTCCCGACCGTAAAAGATAGCGGGAGGATTGGGCATGGTGGGTACAAGCAGCGAAGATTCGTCAAGAGGTTCCAACCTGGCCTTTAGTTCGTCGAAAGAAGTTTGCAATTGGGTCACTTGCTGTGAAATAGCCTTGATCTCGTTATATACGACCTCCAGTCTGTCTTGCAATTTCGCGACGTCCTCAGCAGCATGTAGCCCACGCAATGTCTGTCCGAAATGTGAATAGGTGAAGACTGCGTGATAGGGATATAGACGAACTTGAAAACGCTCGATCGCGTCCTGAAATTCAATCTCGCAAACTTGAATTTCGTCAACGTTGGAGTCAGGTAGCATAGCGATAAGCAAGACATTTCGTGCCTTGATTTGCTCAAGACGTTTGGTTATAGAGTCCAGACAACTTGGAGAACGTAGTCAGTATAGGTCATAGAAACACGATTCCAACAGCACTCGTACTCTTTCAACTCGCCCAGCTCTCGTTCTAAATCTTCGGACATGTCTGCAAAGAAATCGCCAAATTGAGGAGGAAGCTTTCCGTCTGATGGCCTGTCCATGAACTTTGCAATAACAAGTAGGAACTCCGCAACTCTGTTTTTCAGCTGGCGAACCTTTTCTTGGACTTCGTTGAGCTCCTGATCAATAGTCTTGTTGAGAAGGGGATATGATGTGTACACGTGCACGCGCACCTCGCATGCTTGAATAAGCGACAATCCTATCTCGAGAACTTGTTTAACAATGGGAACGCCAGCTATCTCCGCCACGCTCTTCAGCACTTCAACCGTTTTCTTGGATGCTTCGAAGACATAGTGCTTGGTTAGATTGATCTTTTCAGAGTTTTTATTCTCCGTGCCTGGGCCGGAAGTCTCTTCAGTTACTCCTTGTGTGTCCTTCGTAGTAGTAGAAGTTTGGTGGAAAGCGTATTATTTCCAGGCGGGAACTGAGTGAGCATCTTTGCGCCAGTTCCTGTAAGATATCAGGTAATCCATACCTCGCTCTTGGTCTTGTTCAGCAGCGTTTTCGTAGACTTCGTTCTATCATCAACGCGACTGGTTTCCTTCTTCCGTCGACTTGTCCTACTCCTTCTACCTTTCCAAAAGCATAGGCATCCCGATTCAACTTGATCAGACTCAGAATCCATTCGGGTTCTGGTTGGAGACGGTGATCCACGCGCTAGGGTCAAACGTTGAGGAGTAGGTCAAGGAGGTTAGCTGAAAGCTCATTGAACTGCTGTGGAAATATATGTAGATATATTCAACTTTTACCACGTTTGAATGAACTGAATTGCTAGCCATGGAAGGCTGGGACGTTGTTTGGATGCTGCTGAATGCATCGGAAAAATGAAGGTCCGGTGATTCATTTTTGGTCCAATAGCCCAGAATTGGGGCGCTCAGCGAACGCATTTACTGACATGGCAGGAGGTTGGAGGGTACTTTTCCAGATTGCAGTTGCAGGAGAGTAAAGAGGAATCAGAATCCGGCAATCAGAGTCCAGCGAACGATATACATGTAAGTATGTTAGGAAGAGAGTGCTTTTGAGGGTTTGGCGATCTAGAGCTTCATATTAAAAGTTACCATATAAGGTAAATTTTGGCATTTTATGGTCGTTGAAATCTTGTCACAGAGCAGGCTCTTTGAGTTGAAAGTTATCAATAGTAGTAATAGTGACCGTCGGAGACTCTGCGTTGGTTGCGCGAGACATAGGGAGTCAAGAACATCCAAGAAGAACACAGGGTGCAAGTGTTTGCATAAACTTCTGCCTAAAATAAACTTGCGGAAATATCCCCCTTTAGGGGAGGTTTATGCACAATTGCTTTGATTAGGACAGAAACCATGGAAATTTTCAGCCATGTGTTGATGAGCACGGCAAAGCAAAACTAATTATCGGGCCGGAACGGAATTCCACTTGGATTTTGAATTTTCCGTCAACCCGTCACCATCCTTCTCAATGCTACGGCCTTCGTCTTTTCGGCCTGCTCTTCGAAGTAGAGCCGTGCGATCTACTCGCTTCGCATCTACTGGCTCCAACCCGCAACTTGAAGCTGCTCAGAAAAAGGCTCAGGACGTCTTCTCAAGTACGCAGCAGACGGCCACTAAAGCTTTCGAGAACGCGAAGAAGATAGCTGGGCCTCTCGGAGAGACAGCCGGAAAATACCTTGCGCGCGCCACAAAATCTGCTGGACCTTTAGGTGAAGGAGCAGGAAAGTTGATGGGAAGTAAGTCATAGTCATATTTGTTTGGGTTCTTAAAATCCTCGTCCTACTTGGCGTACGAACTGTTAAACTATCTATATTTCTTCCTTCCAGCGTACAAAGAGCCGGTTCTCTACAACTTTACTGTCTTTCGCGAAATCCTCAAACAAGTCTATCGCGCTGAAGGTCTTTCACCTCCATCATCCATTGACGTCGTCCGGTCAGCATATAGAACCATGTGGACGAACGCCACGTCAAAAGCGTTCTGGCAGAAAACTATCAGTAGTGGAGAAGTTGCGAGACTGGGAGTTTATGCTCTGGAGGCTTATGGAATTTTCAAGGTAAGTTTCTTCGTGTCCCACGTTTGAACGTTTCTCAAAAAAACTCTCATTGCAGATAGGCGAAATGGTTGGTAGAAGGAGTATTGTCGGTTACAAGCTTGATTAGACCAGGGTTCAAAATGTACCGGTATAGACAACCATATACCACCACACCATATTTCTTGCCAGAGAAATCTCCAATGCGACAGAACATCTCGCACACTTGCTCGTAGCATTGGTCAACCCAGTTTACATTGAATATGGAAAGACTGGAATAAGATAGTCTTATACTATAGCAAATGCACAAAATACGCTTTCACTACTTAAAACCCGCTCGTCGTAACTCTCAATTGCTCTAGCTTTTTTAGGACTTCACCTACTGTCCGGTCAAGTTCACCAGCGATAGCACTCTGCTTCGGACCAGGCAGACGAGCGAATGTCTCGCAAAGATCGCCATCCACAACCGCCTTAACCGGCGTATAATAACCTCTCCAACTTAACTGATCTCTGCCAACCAGACTGCTCTGTTCCGTCCGTAGGTGCTGCTCCAGAGTTGATATGAAATCGACGTCCTCTTTCGAGACGAATGGTACGAGAATTCCAACTGTACCATGCAGACCAGTGTATAGCAAGATCTCACGTCCACCGGCGACCATTGCCACTTTGTGTATAGAGGTAATGAGGTCTCCGACATGGAAATGTGCTATCATCTTTGTCTTGTGGGGCGCACCCATCAAAACTCCTTTTTCGTGCAAGATACCGGCTCCAGTAGGGTCTTCATCGACTTGTTCCGACTCTTTAGGGTCTAGCCGGTTGACAATGACGTTTCCGAAGCGATCCCCAATTGCTACGGTATTATAGTCCACCATTGTCACAGCACTGACCCATCTTGATTGAGAGTCGTCGGCGAAAACAAGAAGACGGTTCTCTGGTGCTTTGTAGGCGACGAAAGATACCGATTCCTGCATTTCACCCACGATAATTCTCGATCCTTGGGTATTAAGTGTGATGATAGGTGAAGTGAATGTCTGGATAGTGTTATCATTCCCTTCTACAACGAGGCTTAGCCTGAAGACCGACCTTGTTCTCAACCTTCCGAAGTAGTTTCTTTTTCCCGATATCATAGATCCTCAGCGCCTTTCCTACACCCGCTACAAGTCTTCCTTGGAAGGCTAAAAGCGCTAGAGGCACATCATCGGTTTCGGTCTAGGAAGAAATATTGGTATACGGTCCAATAATAACAGGGGAAGGACGACCTCACTTTATGAAGTAACTCTAGACCTCTTCCTTCATCCGTGAACTTGTATGTCCGCAAAAAGCCACTCGAACAAGAGCGCGGAGAGACCGTTGTATCTGCTGCAGTACCAACAACTAAGTGGAGCTCACCACCCCGCACGGAAAAGGGAACGACTGCCAAGGAAAAAGCAGCCTCGTTGCTATCTAAAGGTATATAAGCCACTGTTTCCGCCTGGAAGAAAGCATTTAAACTAGTTTCAAGTTCACTTTGAGAAAGCACGAACCTTCACAGGATCGATGATCCTGATAGCAGATCCCCATGTCCCGGCAGGAGCCTTTGGCCGACCGAACACTTCAACAGGAAGGTCGATGACCTCTTGGTCGATTTTCTTGCCTTGCTGGCGCTAAGGAAGTGATTTCGTCAATGGGTTCGTGAAGGCAATGTCAGACGCACAAGTTCAGCCAACTTCTTCTCCCCTGCATCTTCACCAAGCACGCGATGATCGCCCTCCACTAGATAAAAGTAATTTTCATGTGCAATGAACTTTCGAGGAGTATACGAAAGTGGTATAGAGTCTTGCTTCAACTGAGTGCCTAATTTCGGTATTTGGAATATACTAAATGAAGGGAATCAGTACTCGCATTCGAAAACCAAAATCACTCTTACCGCAATGTGCTTCCAGTAATTCCAATAAGACCTTCTGGGCTCAGCTCAGCGGAAAAACTCCATGCGAAATCGAAGCTTTCAAAGATTAACGGTGTGAAGTACATGTGATTTTGATGGATATAGTTCAGCCATGACCGTGACGACAGGGCAAGAATCGCTGGATTGCGCTGAATCTGCACGCGAATCAGTTTGACGGGCCTTGTGCCCAAGAAACTATAAAATTGTCAGAACATTATAAGGGAAAGATTAGGAAAGAAGCAAAGTACCGGGTACGAGTGTCAGTCAGCTGACCATTGGTGGGGTCCAGCACTGTCCGTAGGAGCACACCATTTTGAAGGCCAATGTTGACAAACAAAGTGGGTTGGGATTTGTTGATACTAGCATCAAGCATTTCTGCTATACAGATTGAAGAAGGTGGAGCCGTCAGCGCTTGAAGACTGATGGTCTCTAATGTGCTCTCTGGATCCAAGGAAATGATTCGAACAGTCTGGTCTTCGCAGCCAACAGCCTAATTCGAGCGTTGAGTATTTCAAAATTCAGGGAACGAAGACGAGCGCACTAAGAACGGTGTCCTTTGTCTACCCTCCGGCACCTCTGCGATACTCAGCGCGAGCACTGTACTACCCATAGCTTTTCGGTCCTGATACTCATTCAGCTGACCCTCCAAGTCCAACTCGAAGTACACCAATTCGGCCGAGCTGAGTGCAACAACAACTTGTCGCTTGTTCGTCGTCGCGTTGACTATGCTCTTTCCCGACGGTGCTTTCCATTCGGTAACATGACCATTAGCCAAAACATGGCGGATACCTTCTGGATGAACCTGAAGGAGTGCGTCAGTGCCAATTTGCTGAACGGCCAGGGTGCGAGCGGAAGAGAGGAAGCCAGTATCTTGAACTTCTTCGATTGTTTCACCGATGGAAAGAACTAGGGTACCGTTGACAAACGAGAGGATGATATATGAATCGTATGCATCTAAATTCAGGCCGATCAAAGGGACAGAAGTTTCAAACTCATGAATGGACCCACCATCTTCCCTCTTCTTGGTTGTCCAAACTGCATTGGGTATACCAGGCAAATCCGAACTGACAGACTCTTCAACCTCCAACCCATGTCGCAGCGTCCTCAGAGAGCTCCTTGAGCCACGACCGCACGCCGCAAATATCTGAGGCGTGTCAGAGTTGGGAAGTATGTTCAACACTTTGGAATCCAGTATAGGATCTAACGACTCAATCTCATCAGCAAGCGCAAGATTTTCAAGTGGACGAGGACGGAAATATTCATGTGGCAAAGGTGATGTTGGATCTTCCATGCCGAATGAGCGATACGATGTCGAGCTAAACTCGGGCTCATCATCATCATCACCAAGTTTTTGAAATTGGTAGAAATAACTGAGAACGTGTTAGTAGTCTAAAGGATGGAACAAGGTCGCTAGACTTACTGATTCGAAAACTCGGAAGCAACGAAAAGGAAACCAGATTTAAGAATACAGAGACTGGACGCAACAGGTACAGTATCAAAATACTTGATTTTCAGTGCCTTCACTTCTTCGTCTTCATGCTCGATGGTGACCTTGAACAAGTCGCCATCTTCATTCTGAACCAGAAAGAAAAAGGCACCCTAGTAAAGCAAATCAGACATTGGGATAGTTGAGTTGCATGAGTGCAGCGTACGCACCTTCATTTTGTGCATAACAGCCGAAACAATGAGCATCCCTCTATCTCTATTATCCAAAGGATGCTTGCGGCGCGGAATTGGGACACGGTGCTGGGGCGCATCCATATGTCGATAAATGATATGGTCCTCGCAACAGACAAGTACACCGGAAGGTCCGTCAAAGCGATCAGAAGACGCCAGTTGGCCTCCTGGAACTTGCAACAAAAGATTTGCTCGCGGATCCGTAGGCTCACTCCATTTTCTAACGACGTGATTTAGCCCAAGGTCAAGCTCATAGTAAGTGAGCATCTTTTCTGCGTTTTTAAAAGCTTCTCCAGTTGGGTCCTGATCAGATTCCGTGTAGTCAACTTCAAGCGCGGCGAACGTCGGATTTTCAAAACCAACATCAAGGCCAACGATATGGTGGATGATTGCGCCGTTTTTGTGAGCTTCAAGGGGAGATGAGATGGTCAAATTGGCGGCAGCGTCCCTGTTCAGGATATAAACCAGTTTCGACTTTTCCATGGCAGAGATCATCGCGCTACGGCCTTTGGGATCTACTGCGAGATATTGCCCTGGGACAATCCTTCGTGCTCCAGATTTCCCGAAAGTTTCTTGGTGTAACTTCACAAACGAGCTCGTTTTAGGATCATAATCCAGGATGATGATACGACCAGAGTCAGATCCTACTATTGCGTAGTCTGAGGAATGCATTGAGATATAGCAAAAGATACATACACGTACAGAGTGAGCTCACCCTTGGTACCACCTGTCAGCCGAAAAGCAGCCAGAGAACGTATCGAGCCAAAAACATCCGTAGACAGTATTGTCGCAATTTTGCCTGTCTGAGGGTCGGGTCTCAAGAGCTCTAGCCGGGTGCCATACGAGGAGATGATTTCTTGCTGCCTAACTCCGGAAAAGTTGCCCACTATGGCCTGTGTAATAGCTGTCGGAGGTTGAAGAGTGAGATTGTACAAATGCATGGTACTCGCTGGTCAGTCAAGACTGCGAAGGTACGAGAATTGCAGGTATGTAGAAGGTACAAAGGACCGGAGGCTAAGACGATAAAAGTGCCTGTGTTGCGGATAAGCTACACAAGTTGAAGTTCAAGAAGAAAAAGGCCTAGATTAGTAAGTGTCAAAGCTGTAAAAATCAATGCCTCCTCATTCCCTTCTTCAACTCCTTCAACCTTACATAATTCAATCCTCGCTGCTGGCTGGCGACTCTATTCCAACATGAAATTTCTTCTTCTTCGGCGATTCTCACATCTCATTCACCGTCGCACTAGATCTGACTCGGCTGTTGCGGGGCTGTCACTGCAATCTTCAGAGCGGGACAATTTCTCTCACTCTCTTTCTCTCGGCGACTTGGTTCAACTCGGGGAATACTCCAGATATCCAAACTTGGCTCCTCCACCTACTGAAAATCACGCCGTAGCTTCTGATTTTCTCTTGGTCTCTGGAACTTCCGAAAATCCATCCATTGCTATATTCTATGTGGAACAGCGTATCAACCAACTTCAGAAAGAACATGCCCAGTTGCAGGCTTCTCACGGACAGCTTAAGGCTCAAATTGACCTCAAGTCTGAAGAGCTTTATTCGTACAATACTCGTATAGCGTCTCTCAATCATTCCATCAGCAAGTTGAATGTTGTAATCGAGGCAGCCAAGCAGGAGCTTGTCTCCTTGGGAAATAGTATCAACCATCTTGATCAATCCCTCGTGATCCATCTAGACGTTGCTGTCTGTGGGCCCGTTTTTCATCGGACCCGAAGTGCGATATCCTTCGGGTCTGTCTTCATGGACGCTATTGTGGATGCCATTCGAGAGGCTGCGGAGGTACCTCATAGTCCCTGGTCTACTTTAATCCCTCCGATCATTGGACCTCGCTCTCAAGACCACTACATGTCCGCACTTAGTATCACACTCAAGACAAGATCTGACCTCCGACGAACCAAGAATATTGCTAGATACTGGAAATCCTCCGCAAAAGAGGACGAAAACCACGAGGACGTTATTACTCCATCTGCTTCTACTCTTTCAGAGGTTCAGGAAACTCTGACGGCGGAGCGGCAGAAGGCAGTTGATGCGCTATGGTCTAAATTAAAAAGCGGAGAGCTACCTCTCAGAAGTACTATTGTCACGCAGGCTCGCGAGAATATCCCTGACCATCCTCTCACTATGGAGCTTCCAGTAGCACCTTCCTTCGTAAATGCTAGCTCACTATTTATGCCTCCAAACCCTCAGACCATCAAGCACCAGATAACGGCTTCGGCTGCTGCAAGCATTGTCACTGTCAATGTAAGTACTACTTGACATATGCCTCTTTGATTTCCTAACCGTCCTCAGGCGTCTTTGATGCATTCTTCCTCCGGTGAATCATTGCCCAGTACACAATCTGCAGGTGGTAGTTTCATGGCCGGCTCTGCGCCATCATCAACTACACAGCTTGAATCCGAGGAACCCACTCCACCTCTCCCCCCGTTATCATCGTTCTCCGCTGACTTTTGGGCTGCCGCACATCCCGATTCTGGCAACATCAATATCAACAATGGCCCAACCCTGAGACTGTCCCAAGGTAGTGATCCTACTATGAAGGACGCACTCCAATCTTTGGAACTGATCCGCACTCGATTCAATAACATGAGGCTCGACACCATTAATGAAGCCAGACCCACAGATCCTACTAATCTAGACTGTCAAGAAACGCATCCTCCTTGCGTTCCTCCCGAAAGTACTTTCACAAGCGAAGACGAAGTTTCGTCTTCAAACACCGACGAATGTGATGATCTTGAGGCTGGTTTTGTTTTTGTATCTATCCCAACTTCTACCGAAACCCCCTCTCCAAAAAGACGGAACTCCCTCTTGCAAAGCCTCAATCTTTCTTCAAGAATCCCTCGACGACTTCCAATTTCTCTTTCGCCGACAAAGTTGAAGTCAAAATCTTCTACAAGAATTGGTAATGCTGGTTCAAAGACCTTCAAAGAGAAGAACTTAGCGTCGATATCAGATAGCAAAGATATCAGGAAGCGCGCACCGGCACCCACAGCGTCTGCCAGATCTCCTTTAACACGAAAGTTCGCTATCACCGTTCGAACAGTTTCAGAAGGCTGCGCTGCGTCATCTCTTGATGCGAAACACGGCCAGGGAGTCTCATATCCGAGTGCTACTTGTCCTCCCTCCACACCGACAATCTCTTCTTCACGCAAACACACCGACAGTACTTCACCTCTGCGCTCTACAAATTCCGTTCATTCAAAGAGTAGCGGTACAGTCCTTCCATCCACTCGAATGAGAGCTGCCGTTTCGAGTAAGTCTACTCGTTTCATGGCGACAAATAATCGTGACGCGACACTGTCCGCGCCCAGCCGACCAGCGACTTCAAAGCCTAAAACGGAACAAGGATCTTTGCTGACGAAAGAAAATCAGAGCACCTATCGGTCTCGGCTTCCTGTACAACATCATCGCCCGCCTCCTCCCGTTCCGACAGCGAAAGGAAAGGAAAACTTTGTGAGAGATGTGGTTGTGTTGAAGAGAAACACAGCTGTCGAGAAGGTCGAGAAGAAGAAAAGTAAGACGACAGGATCTTGAGCTTTTAAGTTTCATATACAATACCCTTACTACATACATCTCCACCATTTTATGGCTTTACGTCGTGTCTAAGGTATCTTTGCAAACCGTCATTTGAGTCACACTCCCTGAACATGTAAGGTCATACATCCTGGTTCTTTCAAGAATGGTAAACAAAAGAGGTATTCAAAACACAGATACGAGCTTAAATAAATTGGCAGTCTATTTGTTGTTCTAGCATTCCAAGGCAGATAACTGAACAAAAGTACAACCGTGATCATTCAGAGTGGGGGTACATAATGTCGAAACACTCAAACTCAACTGCTCCTCGGGTGGAAGATTATGTAGCTGTACATACCTTGTTTACAACTCTGTCGACCACAGTCGCGTGATCAGAAAACGGTAAAGACTAGCCTGGAACCGAGGATGCGTAGAAGCTTCATGCTCCCCACATTTAAACTCCGCCAGAAGCCGTACAGTTGCCGCCCCCCTCACAATGCACGTGCAGTCGCGTTCTCACGTTGGTCCATTGTTGATAACTTCCTTTCTCTCCTTTATCTTTTTCGTTGTATGCCAGACGATCTGGACAACAGCCCTTCACGGTTTTCGATGCTGGAGAATCTAGCACTAGTAAGACAACTCATTTGACCTTGATTCACACATGATATCCACGACTATGTGCTTGAAGGAATCTGCAAGGCTATGGATGGTTTCCATGGTTATTTTGGTGGTCAGAACAGGTGGTCACATACCTTTCTGGATTCATCGTCTTACTTCACATTGTGCTTGGAATAGATAATGATGTAACACTGGATAGTGGTGTAGTATGAGGTGGATAGGTATTTGGCACTGAAATAGGAGTATCATCAAAACTTTGAGTATCGGAGGGGCTAGAGTCTGAACCCAATTCTTCATAAATTGTACTGTAGATAAAAAACCAAAATCGCAGGTTGTTGATTGTATACAAATGAGCTACGTCATCACTATTACACATGTTACAGCTATGCAGAATTTCGGCATTGGGTCGGAGTTTGAAAGTGGGGAGCATGGAGGTTCTACGCATCCTCGGTACCAGGCTTTATTCACAAACGAGTTTACTCTTTTTTTTGTGAACTACAGACGGCCAGCCAGGCTAGGTAAAGACCCAACGATTTTCCGCATCACGTGCTATTACAAATCGTTTTCCGCATCAAATCTGCCTAAAAAGGCAAAGTTCTTTCACAGGGCTTGAGCGCGCGCCACGAGCTCCGGCTTGCTGTCACATCGCGCTCAGTATTGTAAATCTCATTTCGATTGCAATGGAGGCTCGTCAGCGAGCATTGCGCATCTCAATCTCCTCCTGATGCACCTCCCAGTGCTGCTGTGAGTCCCAAAGCCCCAACCCTTCCATACCCTCGCAATGTGAAGCATAGACGCGCAACCACTGCATCTTCTGCTCGCCCACACCGTGCTCCTTCCCCAATGGGCGAAAGGATTCTGAAGGGTCATTTCGACGGTTTCAATTGATGCGCTTTTTGAACTTCTTGCTGTGTAACCTTTCATTCTCACCAACTGTCATTCCCGCGCTCGTCTTTTCTGTTTTGGCTGTATCATCGTTGTGCACCCGTACTGCGCACTTGTACCATATCTGTGTCCCTCCCTCGTAGTCGTGCCGCGACAATCTTTGATCACCTTGTATTCACATATCAAATGGTAATTGCACTGATCGAAACCTACATCCTCCTCACATTTGCATCATTTGTGAGTGAGCGAAATGAACATACAAATCATTGTGTGATCTCCTAATACATTACATCCATATCATATTCAGCAAACTACAATATTACAATATCTTGAGTTAACCTTAGTGCATTGGCCCTTGCTGCATAACATTGAGCCTCCATTGCAATTGAAATGAGATCTACAATACTGAGCGCGATGTGAAGAAAAAACAAGAACTGTCACATATGTGACAGCAAGCCGGAGCTCGTGGCGCGCGCTCAAGCCCTGTGAAAGAACTTTGCCTTTTTAGGCAGATTTGATGCGGAAAACGATTTGTAATAGCACGTGATGCGGAAAATCGTTGGGTCTTTACCGTTTTCTCGCGTGATCATTGTTGCCACCTCGATCGCGGACAGAGTGTCGGAGATGGCTAACTCGAGTAAAAGGCAGCTGGAAGCAAGAAAGATATCCATCCTTAGTTCTTTTCTGTCCATAACAGAATATGCACCGAAATTTCTGGGGAATGAAAATCACCATTCTAAGTGTATTTCATCAGTCGAGGACGAATGTGGATTTGCTACAAATTTGCCATGTGTATGCTGGGTGGGTTAGTGTTCTAGTTTTCCAAAACAAATATGTGTGTGATAACTTAGAAAAGGTACAAAACTGGGCTGGAGAAAAGAAAAGTATAGCAAGTGAGTAGAAATACAAGGAAAGAACTTGTATGGTCAGAGGTCGTGATTGTCATTATCATAGAACAACCTTTGTTCAAGCCCAAGGATTATCGTCATCCAGATCATACCGCGGTCGCGCGTACGCTGGTGGCGTTGTCGATCTTGCAATAACAACGTCCTGACCATCCTGCTCCGGAACGCCAGTAGTAATCTCGCGGTCAACCTCAACTTCCAAATCAACATTATCACCTTCAACGCGCTCGACAGCACCTTCAACATGTTCTCCCTCATTCTCAATGGCTTCAGCAATTTCCTCTCCAGCTTCTACTCTTTCTCGTCCATGTCCCCTCACCTCAATCTCACCTCTCTCTTCCGGTTGGCCATAATCATCCCTCGCGACGAATCCACGACGGTAGACCTTCCGTAGCCGTTTCTTTGGATCATCATCCTCGGCTGCTTCTACCACCAAATCAACGGCATCTGGAGGTAGAGGCGGGGAATGAGAGTTATCATTTGAGGAAGAATTGCTTCGCGATAATGGATTGGGTGGACTTCGAAGGCCAGGACTTCGAAGGCCAGGACTTCGAAGGCCAGGACTTCGAAGGCCAGGACTTCGAAGGCCAGGACTTCCTGAAGACGTTGACGGACTAGGTGTGCTATTACCAGCGCGTTCCACTCGTGCTCGTACTCGGGGAGAATGTGACGCATTCCGATTGTTATTGCTTATTTGAGGGGAACTCGATCCCGACCCCGAAGGCCTTGGTTTCTTGGCCCATTGCATTTTGACTGCTCCCGACACCTTCCGTTCTTCTCTCTCCAACTCCATATCAATTATTCTCTCTTCTCGTGCACCGTCATCAACAAATGTCCCGCTCCCGCTCCTTGGACGCTTTGATGTCCCAACGGCACCATAACCCCCAGAGGCGGCATGTTCTTGTTGTATACCGACAAGTCTTTTTGAGCCACGGACGGGTGAAAACCACGCTCCATGCTCATCTCGCAATATCCGTTCTTCTTCGTCCCATATGGCCGTACGAGCCAATTCGGTACTCGCATCAATACATGGATAATTGTAGTCACCAAAGAGGTATCGTTTGCAATGCATGAAGAGAGCCTCGTCATCTTCATCGAGGTCGCCGAAAGGTAAACCGAATCCTTCTTCAACGCCAACTCGCGAAGAAGACCAAAGATCGACAAGTTCATCGCTGTCATCGATCATATCTGGGGCCAAATGGACAACGTCTTCGTCCTCTCCCTGTAATAATGGTGCATGGACATCTTCAGCCTGGTCCCTTCCAGCGACCTTCTGGACAACTCGGTCGACAGTACGCTCAACACGGCCAGGAGGTTCGGCTGCGCCAAACGTTGGTAGCCAGTATTTTCGTTTTCCGCCCTTGCTATACCTCAAGCCTGCCCGGATCCTCCGTTCTCTCCCCAGACCTTGGTGCATGAAACCTTCAGATGGCTCGAATTCCCGGTAGTCCATCCCTTCACCACGTAGGGTTGCCTTCGTATCCTCTACAACATCTTTGATGCCAAACGCGTCTCTGAATGCGTATGATATCGGCATCCGTCCAATGAATGCTTTGTCTCGGTCAATAAAATCGGTGTGAGAGAAGGCAAAGATGTGTGCAACGGCGAAGAAGGGCATTTCTACGCATATAAGTGTATCAGTGAGTCCTAGTGAGATACTCTCCGGATCAGTGTAGGGACCTAGTCGTTTGATGGCACCAGCAGCGACAATGATAGAGATGGCAATGGATTGCCAGAAGGAAAAGAACAGGATACCCTTTACACAAAGAAATTTAGGCATCGGGCGAAAGGGTTTGAGATCGTCATTAACGCATATCCAGAACATGGCGAGGCAGTAGAGACTCGTACAAATGCTGACGTTGTAGATGATGCTGACGTATAGATAACCGGAATTAGCACGGAGGTCTCCTTCGTTAAACTTTCCACAGGCTTTGAGGACCATGGTAGCGATGGCTAGTATAGGTTTAACCTGTACATACTCTGCTAGAATATCAGCTAACAAGTGGACAAAGACAGATAAATAACGCACGAAGGATTCCTCGCTTCAGAAAGAGGAAAGTATATGGGTCACTGACGTCAATCTCGCGCCTGAAAAGGTTTACAGGAAACGGAGGATCCTTGGGTGGGCGGCCGTGAAGTAGAATCAATAGCGAGCGTTCTCCACCGAGATATGAGAGCAGAAGAACGAAAAAGCAGTATATGACGAAAGCCTGCGCTTAATTATCAACGAACGTCTAATTTGGACAACTAAGATAGCTCACTTCGTATATATCTCTGACAGCATCAATAAAGAACGCAACTTCGAGTGAAAACAAAGATATAAAAGATGATATTGCATAGATGGGAACCATGACCATGATTCGAACCACCATCCTATATAGATACAGGTGAGTTCATTCAGTGGAGCGAGAGAAACCAACAATACCTTTGCAGGTACGGTTTTCTGTAGTTCTTGAGTTGCAGGAAGATACCAGTAGCAGATATTACTACAGCAAAGAAAGCAGAGAGCCCTGCCAGGACCAGCACAGGCATGGGTAGCCTGGATCCAGCACCATCTCCCCACATAATGTGTGTAATGCGTAACGTTGAAGTTACCAATGCAGGTCAAGAAGAAAAGGTATGAGACTCGGCCCGAAGCTTCCGGATGTTGTACCATCCTTGCCTCTACTATGCACTAATCGATTATGTCAAGGATGGTGTTCCGTGACAGATCTTGGAGATGTTCACTGGTTACTAGGCGTACAGATCACTCAAAACAGAACCAATTGTTCTATCTGTCTCTCACAACGTTTGTATATCGAGAGTGCAGCAAAGGAATTCGGGCAAACTACAGCAAAGCCAACAACTATTGCTCTGGATACGCACAATCGACTCATGAAAACTCCCGCTGAATCCAGCGCCATGGAAGACAAACCATACCGAGGAGCCATTGGGCGTAGTATGTTGTACGCTTGCATGGGTACTCGAGCGGATATCGCATTTCCCCTACACGATCTTACTCAAATCCTGGTGAAACCTCGGCAGTAGAAAGGGAAACTCGAGTCTGTGATCAATCACAAAAATCCCAACCTATAATCGCCTTCCTAGTATACTCGGTCATTTGACCATCCGCGTCGACATACCCTTCCGGAGGGTTTTACAACTCCAAATTTTCATTCCTTCTTCCTTCATACGTTAACGACCAGTCTCTTGTGGTGTAGAGGTAACGGATAATGCGCATCGATGCATTCCAATGGGGACTTCCAGGTCCGAATACGTCGCTGCTGTTAAGGCCTTCAAAGAAGACGATCCTTTATTTCGCAAGTATTCGAACCAACATATGTCATCATTCGAGGGCCAACTACGCTCTACTCTGACGACCAAGCAGCAATTGCGATATCAAAGGATCATAATATATACGCTACCTCTTCATCCGCTATGTTATCGAGGAGGGCAAAATCCGACTAGTCTATTGCCCGACAGAGGAAATGACTTGCTACTAGGATGGGACTCGGTCCAGTTTGAGGGGGAGTGTTGATCAGACGCTTGACTCCCATTGTCCCGCGTACTGAGGCGAGCTCTCCTTTTATTTTCCCTACTTGACCTTACTTACTTTAGAATCCACTATTACAGATACCGCGAGGTACGTTATAATCCTACAGGCACGATCATACCTTCCCTACGTGCCCTTACTGCATTCTTCTTGTATATGTGTGGACTCCCTGGTACATGCGTTGTATTGATAACGCAGACAATATTTGTTTGACACGTCTTGTAAACCCCATACTTGTATTGCACTCATTATATGTACAGAAAGAGCAACTTGTGTCTACACTCCAGATCGATCCACAGAATTGACACAATCAAAACTTGTTATTTGAAAACAAAAAAGACAAAAACCGTTCTCAAAATTCAAAAGTCTGGGATTCTGTTTTAGCTAAATCCTCCAACTTTTGCTTGACCCCAGCTGTGATGTCTTTCCAATCTGTTTCGTTCCCGTGCTCCTGTTCATGAATCGAAGCAAGTGTGATTCGATACTATCTCCCGCCCAGGCTCCGTCTACAAGCCAATCGCCTTCAAACATGGAGATAGAAGGGTCATCGGAACGGCCAATGAGAGAAAAAACCACTTGTGTGAGATTTCGTGGACTGAATTTAGCCACAAACTCTCGTTTGGAGAAATTGCGGACCATCCAACTATCTCCTTCAGCCTCGTTGGGTATGAACTGGCTCCACTCGAATGAAAACCAATGACGGAATCGCGGGTGGAAATTCAATAATTGCCTGTATAGCGATCTGTGACTCCATACCGTTTCATCGAATATAGAGGTCAACTTCAAGGAAACTTGTTGAAAATTTTCGGAAGCATCGTCAAGGAGTCTTCCAAGCCTGTAGTCCATTTTATTGTCCGGAACAAACTCATCTTCGTCACTGTACTCATCACTGAGTTCTTCGTCTCCGTGATTTAGGATGAGCTCCTCGATTTCGTCGGCGGTAAGCATCCCCTTGGGCAAACCCCTGGCGTAATCGCCTAAAAGAATAATACGATCCCCGGCCCAGCTTTGATTCTTGAGCTCGGAACAGAGCACACGATATCGAACTGGGTGAGTAAGTCCCCACATGGTTACACATGTCAGAGAGAAACAGATAAGGGCGAGATAGTCGTCCATGAGTTCCTCGGCGATGCAGTGCAAGATTTCAGAGGGAAGCGTCAAAAGAGTCGCCGTTGGTACTATAGAATCATTCCTAAAAATTTGACACCTCGTCAGCGCTATCATACATGCTCCGAGCAAGATTCACGCCTACCGCACTTCCAGAATTCTCGCTTTGGAAACGGCTGGCTTAGACTTGTATTGCGGAGGGATGACAGGGGCTATCAGGAGAGTAGTGATAACGGAGTTTTTATACCAAAAAATTTCTCCAAGGTTACCGATGTATCCGGTTGTTTCCTGCTTGTCGATGTTGATGAGTTTCCAATACTGGCCCATGGTGCACGGTGGTTCAAGGTAAAGACGAAAAAACGACTGTATTTATAACCATTGGTGACAATGGTACTGTAGGGCGAGCACGTGCTTCGACTCCGAGTCGTTAAAAGTGGTATGTACGCATCATTGTTCTCTTTCGAGGTTTCAGGTAATAGCATCGCCCGCCGAAAACATGACAATGGCGCAGGATTCCAAACATGGCTCATTCGCGCACCTTACAAGTAACAAAGCCCAATCTGGAGCAATGCTGCCACTGGAAGTTGACCTGGATCGGTTCTAATATCCTGCCATCACTGCCGGAAGGTATCAACGTAGTGACCGTGCAAGATTGTCTGCAAATTTCAAGCGTTCTGATTGTTGAAGGAGGTTGGACCAGGTCTTTTTTGAAGCATTTGCTCATCTGAACCGATACTATGATTCAAAACAATCAAAGGCTCAATCAGTCCTTGGTAAAAATAAACAGAGCCATTTACACTTCTTTCGAAGCCTATGAAAAATCTAACCCCAACCTTTGAGCGAGCACTGGCATGTCACAGCGCTAAACCTGAAAACAGAAGGTGAGAGCATCGTGAATAAGGGTCGCGTTTACACTTGGTCATCGCAAGTCCAGCCGAAGATAAGAATTCAGGCTTTGAAGGCTCCAATAAACAACTCGATCAGGTCAGTGAGTATCTTGAAGAAAATCTTAACATCATCTCAGCCTGTCTCCCTAGACTGTCCTTGGATGATTTTCAACATGCAATGAATCATGTCTCTGGATCCCTGTCGGCGTGTTACATTTGGAATTACGATGAACAATCGACAAGTGGGAACTTCATTTTGCTTGCCAAGTTCATGCGAAAGTTCCTGAAGGTGTGTCCATCTCAACGTGAAGATCTGTAATATGATATTAGACCGCCGACTTGACCACCTTTACATCGCGCTCTCTTCTAGGATATACTTTGACTGGAATCCGACTATCATCATGAGTGTCCCTGGCTGTTTGTCTCGAAAAACGGAAGGACAGGGTGTATCAAACTGAGGTCCGCGACGGCAAAGGTCAGGTCAAAACTTTCCAAACTATTGTTCGATTCTTGCATCGATTTAGACGTCGTTCGCTCAAACTCAATATTAAAGCCTAGTCCATACCATACTGATCCGATTCTATTTTACACACCTCACTATGACCTAAGGCGACAAGCTGCCATATGTTTGTCCGAAACTTGCCGTGCAGACTAGGAACTAACCCATCGATGACCCCTTCGTTCACATTTCCAACATGACATAGTGCTGCAACTCTATAGTGCACTGAGGTGGATTTCAGAAAAAGGAGTTATAATGAATTTTATCACGGTGAGATGTTCAGGAGATACAAAAAGTCCAGTAGCGGGACGTGTGAACATTACAACGCTTGCCCCTCGATGAGCAATCATGACGTAACACGGCGTATAGACTCTTAATTAAGCGAGCTTGCCTTGCATTGAGTCTGCCTACGGGAGATTGGAGGAGATTGGTTCAACTTGAACCATAAATAAATATCGGCTTGTCTGCTTCTACCATGCCTAAATTGACACTCTAATTGACCCTTGCCGTGTTTTAATTTCTTGATTCTTGCCTTATCCTTCGCTCATTCTCATTCAATAACCAAGGATTACATTTTTCGAACACTCTGGAAGTGGGACGTATAGCAGAGACTAGAGCTGGTTGAATACAGCGAGGTGCGTTGGCTAATCTGCAGCGTAACTTCGCAATGCTAACATTGTTTGTAGTCTGTTGGTGCTCCAGTACGGAGATGACTTCAACTCTGAGTTCTGAATCAAGCTCAAGCACTTCTTCAACATCTTCGCTTGTCCCTACTACCACTACGTCTTTTATCTCTAGTACTGTTTCATCTATCTCCTCCACCTCGGTTGGTGAGTTTTTGGACAATATTCTCTTGGGTACAGTATCTTACAGCTATTTCGATAGCTACCACTGGGACGATCGCTACCACCGGGACAGAAGCAGTATTCAGTACAATAACCATTAGTGCTACCGCAACTGCAACTGCGACTAATCTCAACGCTTCTGGAACAAGCAAATCACATCTTTCCTCGGGAACTATAGCAGGTGTAGTCATAGGAGGATTACTCGCCGGGTTCATTGTAGGAGGGTGTATAGTGCTTTTCCTACTCGCTGTTCGACGACGGCTGCGGCAAAGAAGGTCCGCTGTGGGAACACAGCCAGAAGAACGCCTCATGCATTTAGGTGTGTTTAATCATAGACCCGTTTTTGCCTCGGAACAGTACGAGTTATCTTTAATTTCCTATCCACAGAACGAATGCGCGGAGAAACGGCGCCGCCATTACGAGAAGGATCAGCAATACAAAGCCTCCCTCCGTCCAGGAATATTCGCGTGTTAAACTGGTTGGCGCGTACTCGTAATGCTGGTCCTCCTAGTGTGACACAACACACTATGAGTGAAAGAAGCGTTCATGAAGATCGTCGCAGTGCAACATCGGTTCCGCTCCCGGATTCCAATAGTCAAAGTCATTATTCCCAACCTAGTCTTGATCCGCATAGATCAAATACACAGCGAAGCTCTTCTACAGTGGTGCGTCCCACACAATCGAATTCTCGGACATCTTTCATTGCAATGGACAATGGGATAGACAATGGACGCTTGAGTAGAATATAATTTTCTTATCATTTACACAAGCTATATATTTGACAGTTAATACACTCAGGCCGGACTGCATCGATATTTCATACCTAATTTGTTGCGCCTTAGAGTTTTGTTGGGAGAATAGTGCGAATGAGGATCCCACTTGTGCACTAGGCGGTTACTATTTAGGCTGGTAGTGGCCAAAATTTTCAAGATAGTACGGATTTGCCAGTGGGATCTGATTGGAGCGTAAATCCCTCGAAAAATCTTACATTGCTTGTGTCCATACGCACGTCCAAGCAGCCTTGTGGATCCTATTCGACCATAGACTTGGATTTCTTTTGACCGTCACTCTTTGTCGATACGCTAGCTTTCAAGTTTTGTCTTGGCAACAATTCTCTATGTGAACTGACAAAGGAAAAGCCTTGAAAATTTTGTTCTTGGTGAAAGTGCTTGATGCGAAATCAAATATGTGGAGCAAGAAGAGACGAGCAAGGCAGTGTCGACGTGGGTTCATATGTTTCGATTCTCTAACTTGACAGGAAACCTGGACATATCTACATTCGAGAAAATTAGAGAAGTGCAATTGAGAACAGAGGAACAGACGAAGTGTAACTAGATTGGGGCGCAGGTCGAAGAGTACGGAAGTGGGTCACAGTGCGTTGCGTATGATTTCTTGATCCAGGAGCAGATATAAGATAACTTGAAAGGCTTGAGACGGAGTGTAATAAGGTAAAGCTACTCTTGTTGAGCGCTCGGACAATTATAAAAGTTCTCATTGACTTCATCCTTTGCTACTAAGTTAGTAGGCAGATGTTCACAATACCCCAGTCTATTTCCAAGAGTGGGGACTGAGTTCCTCGGGACACGAGAGGAAACATCTTGATGGGCCCCCACCTCGTTACAACTTACGAGCATTGAACCCAGCGTGCACAACAACCCGAATTGATTCAGGTTTTTGAGTGTGCTGCTGTACCGAAGTATCAGTAAAGAGGGTGGTGTGCAGGTGCACAGTTTGAGCCACATTCAAGTTGCCTACATAGTTATTCCCTCAAGAACGGTTCATCGATTCAGTTTCTTTTGTGAACTCGCGTTAGTTGTGTGTTATCTAGAGTCGCATGCATTAGCCAGCGTTTGAGACTCAATTTAACCAAAACTCATGAACAAAAAGACTTTTCCATAGGTGTAAGGTGGTTCAGACTCCGATAAGCAAGACAACGCTTAATCACTGAACTCCACGTAGTGCCCATAGTACAATGGATTTTCGTATTGCTAATGAGATGATGATAGTAAAGATAAAGGATGTCCTCTTCTTCCATAAGTGCCCGATCATCGCAACCTCTAGGCTGTTATACATTAGCAGTATAAAGGCTCGATACGGCTAAAGGAGGTTAATCAAAGAAAGGCAGAAACAAAAAGTGTTCAAAATTCGAAAGGTCGGGATTCTGCTTCAGCTAAAGCCTCCAACTTTTGCTTGACCTCAGCTGTGATGTCTTTCCAATCGGTTTCGTTCCCGTACTCCAGTTCATGAATCGAAGCAAGCGTGATGTCGATACTATCCCCTGCCCAGGCTCCGTCTACAAGCCAATCGCCTCCAAGCACAGAGAGAGATTTATCAGAACAGCCAATCAAAAAAAAACAGCACTGATGTGAGATGACGCGAACGAGATTTAACCACAAATTCTCCTTTGGTGTAGTTGCGGACTACCCAACTATCCCCTTCGGTCCTTTTTGGCATGAATTGTTCCCAAAAAAAGAATAACCAATATTGGAATGGCGCAGGAAGGTACATGATTTGCATGTATAGAGATGGGTTGTTCCTCAGGCTGACCTCTTCGTCATCAAAGAAAGTTAGCTTCAAGGAAGCCCGTTGAAAATAATCCGATGCATCATTAAGATACCTCCCGAGGTTGGCGATATCATTCTCCAGCTCTTCTTCTTCTTCGTCACTGGAAACAAGCTCCTCAATTTCTTCGTCAGTGAGCGTCCCTGTTACGGTTATGCTTCCGGACTTCCGTGTAGAGCTTCCGGCTTCGGATATGGACTTGGTGTCAATCACATTTACTTCCGAGATCGACTGCTTCGATCAAGTCGAACGAAGCATTCGGTTATCGAATGCTAAGTACTCCGACTTTATTGTCTTTTTTATTTATATTGATGACGTCGAATTATATTAGTTATTGTTTTTTACTTACAGCTCTTATTGTTATAGATTTAACAATTAGGAATGCAGGTATATAAGCTGTAGTATCTTGTACATAGTTCCTCAGTTTAAATATCAACTTAGATTGCTGCTGAACTCCATCCAGAACTCTCTCTTCTAATCGTCTAACGTTTGCACTATAATCGACCGTTGTCCGGACGTCTTTATACTCTTACTCGTCACTCTGAACATTCACCGAACCGTACGACGAAGCGGGGGCACTACCGAAAGTAGTGTCAAGGTTCTAGTTCATCTTTATCATCTTCCATTGCAATTGAGCTGACCGCTCATCTTCGATTACATCTCTTGAGACTTCGGTTATAAACCATAGCCTCGATTCCTACCAATCACTCTCGGATCACTTCGATTCACTCTATACCTTCTAAGACTCTACGGAACCTCACCGGCACAGTCTTAACAGTATATTTAAACTACTACTCGCATTCGTCGTTTTTATATCTCACATCATCTATTCCATATTCATATTCATGGCGCCCCCAATGACTCGTCAAGCCACTCGTAGGAACGGGCCAAGAACGTTGACCGGTACTACCGACAACTCAGACGTTCCGACGCAGGCTGAAGAGCCAAATCCTTTTGTTGCCAATGCGCAATCTTTCGCACCATATTCAGAATCCATTCCGGCTTTAGGAGGTCGAAGAAGAACAAATGTTTTCGGACCAACCACTGCAGCTTCACTACCGGCAATGGAAATAGTGCCGGAAGTTGCAATCGGTGGAACAACCAAAACGATGGATTATGAATTTCAAACTCTCTACACTGCCTCTGGAACACCTGTTCAAGTCAGGACACCTCGTGGAAACACTCACATCGCTACGACATCATCAAACACCATTATACCTCTGTCTCCAACGGCAGCAACGATTATGGGACAAATTTTATCCCGTAACACACCAACAGGACCTCAAATTCCGGAAGGACCGGAAGATGAGGAAGGGGAGGATCTCGAGGATGGTAATAATCGAGATAATCAAGATGGTGAGGAAGTAGTCGATGAAGAGCTGGCTGATCCGGAACTACCTGGCAATGGTGAACCAGGAGGACCAGGCGGACCAGGCGGTGGTGGTCCCGGAGGACTGGGAGGTCCCGGGGGACCAGGTGGAGGATCCAAAGGCTCGAATAGTCCCCGGAGACCAATTTTTCCACCACACAACAATGCTTCCGAAAGGGAGTTTCTCCAAACGTTCCAAGCTTTCCGAGGAACACTCGACAGGTTAGGTAATGCTATCGCTAACTTACGACCAGAACCTTCCGAGTCGAGCAAAGCAAAAGTAAAGGAGCCGGACATTTTCGATGGTTCCGATCCTCGGAAACTCAAAACATTCCTTGTTTCCCTATCTCTTGTCTTTCTTGATCGCCCTAACTACTTCACTGATTAACGAAAGATAGCTTACGCCCTATCTTATTTGAGTGGATCCGCTCGCGAATGGTTCGAGCCGGATATCCTCGACCCAAACGCGATCGCTCTTCCGATGTGGACAAGCTCTTTTACGGCACTTGTGAAAGAGCTACAAGACAACTTTGGTCTTTGCAACGCGCAAGGAGATGCCGAGGATAAGCTGGGAAACTTGAGAATGAAGGAGAATGAATCGGTTCGTAAATTCAACATTCAATTCAATTCACTCGCT
>MU790542.1:0-133186 GCA_027886635.1 Lentinula boryana
TAGACCTGAATCAAAGACCATCTACTCCTCATTCACTTCGTTTATCTCGACTTTGTGACGCCTGGCTTAGTAGTGAGCTATCGAGTCGCTGACAGAGGCAGTCAGTCGTGTCAAGGTTGAAGAGATTTTAGAAGCTTATGAGCCTAAGCCACACATTGGCATTGAGCTCAACATGTCAGACAAAAGCAAGCAGCATCACTACCCCACGCTTTCCCCAGAATTAGTCAAGTTGAAGAAGGAGCCAGCACCATTCTTTGTTGCTTTTCCCATTCTCATCCGCCGGGGCTTGATTAATTTCCAACGTCAACCAAGTTTAGGGATTGCTCATATAGGTTAAGTGTTGGGCCTTGGTTTAGTGCAGGCACTGTTCTTCGCGCCACTGAAAAGAGATTATATTGCAGCAAGTGTTAATATCGTTGATGCTGTCCATAAGTGTGTTTCCACTACTGATGGTTATATTCTGAATTGAATCAAATCTTTGTATGCAGAGGAAATCTTGCCTTGTGAGTTTGCTTCCCAACCACACATTCTACAACCTCTGTGTCAGCGACTCGCTAGCTCACAGGATGCCAGGCGTCACACAACGATGAAAGATCAAATGAGGATGTATAGCGGTGAGGATAGAGACCTCCTAATACTTGTCTAGCTACCGAGGAGAATAGACGAGATCAGAGATAGAGACTACTCTACGAGGTATGCTATCTTATATACATATCCTAAGATGAATCCATGAGAACTATCTCGCGTCGTAGCCGTGAGGCTCTACAATAAGAGTAGCCCGTATCCATAAGTATAGCTGTCCATATACAACGATAAAACAATAAGGCAATATAAAGAGCATGCGGTTACCGAAGGTAAACGGTGATGATCTGTCAATGGTCTGACAGACACGAGAGAGTCGCTTTGATGATCTACAGTAATTACAATAACGCGAGAGCAGCAAGGCTGTCACGTGTACATAAACAAATGTAAAAGAAAAGATAAAAGAATAATACAGACGCGTGTACAAGCGCCTACAGCGCTAATGTACCTAAAAGGGAATGGGCGTCTAAAGTACTAAAAGAGAAATAATAAAAAGAAAAAAGAGTCGATTCGTAACACTCTGACCTTGTCCTTCAGTGTACTTTGTGGGTATGCTGCAGAATGTAACACTCTATCCTATTGAAAGAGATGTCTTTTACAAGGTATGCATGTATTCTCTTCATAGAAATGTTTGCTGGCTTCACATTATATGTAAGGAATACGACAATGGTGCATACTCCGTAGAAGCTTTCTTTGCAGCTTATGTTTGTCTTGAGGTGCCATTTGAAATCACCTCGGCCCTTCTGTACTCTCTACTCAGCAATATTGTGATCAGCCTCAAGCGCACAATTCCAATGTATTTCATCATCACTCTCAACTGTTTCTGTATTGTCAGTTGTGGCGAGTCTCTCGGCATCATCTTCAATACTCTATTCCAAAGCACTGGTTTTGCACTCAATGTCATGATTGTCCCCACATCTCCCCCTCCCCGAACCTGGCTCATACATCACGTGAGGTCACCTGAGATTCACCATTGTTGATTATTTGCATGTGAGACAGATCGTCTCTTAATTTTCCTCCCAATACAAGTGGTCCACCTCTCGGGAGATCAATGGCTGCAGGAATTCGTATGCATGACTATAAGAGCCAGGCTGAAAGGATGAGCACAGAGCAGAGAAAACGAGTTGGAATTATAAGCGAATAACGGCTTACTGTATTGTGGAGTCGCTCAAGATGAAGCTTTTGGCTTCGTTCCTCAAGAGAGAACATAATTTTGGACCAAGAGTATTCGACGAAGCACTGTACGCTGTGAGAAATAACAATAACTGATTGGTGTGATCCATATTTACTGAAATTCTCAATCTAGATGTACCATCTTCCGAGTCCACTGCTGCCGGGCTATGGCTCAAACTCAAATATTCACTCCTCAGGCCTCAGCTCCGGTGAAAACTCATGACGGAAGGTGATGAGCGCATACTCAATTCGTTGTATCGCTCGAGAAAGAGAGGCAGCAAAACTCGAACGTAGGTGCAGCACCTGGGATGTGGGATGCGGGAATAGCTTTAGCCATGTACTACCGTTCGCGGCCACGTCGTAGTGAAGGAACTTAGAATTAACTTTCGTTGACTGATGGAAAATTATTGCATGCGTGTCACTTATGTACAGCTGTAGATTTACTCAAGTGTACGTTTGAAGCAATACCACTAGCATTACCCAGTTCAACCAGTTCTGAACTCCTCTTAGATGTTGACTCGCTCTGACGACGGGGCCGCGAGGTGCTCTCACGTGATGCTGAGTCATGTTCGGGGTGGGGGAGACCTAAGGGTACTTAATGTCATGAGTGTGATACTCTCCGTTGGCACATTCATGGGTGTACGTCCTCGAATTTAGTCTTACTGTTTTGAATATTTGACAACTCCTTGATTCAACTACAGGGACTCATGAGTATTGACATGATAGATTTTCTCCAAGGAATAAACTACATCTCTCCGCTGAAATACGCAACGGCGAACTTACTACCGTATACATTACATGGAATGATCTTTACCTGTGATGATTCACAGAGACTGACAGACGGACAATGCCCTCTGAGCACTGGGGAGCAGGTGCTAGATCTGTACAAGATGAACGTGGATCCCACGCCAATGCTGGGTGCTTTAGTTGTCGCGACGGTTGTTTACAGAATCGCTGCCTACTTGATTCTGAGATTCTCCCGGACAGACTTTTCTTATCTCGCTCAGACTCATTGATATACGGCAAAGGTATAATCTCTAACTCTGCTCTACCTCTATGCGGTTATATAAGGTACACTCTGTTGTATCGAATAATCTAATATGGCAATTCATGAAGCAGTCAAGCTTTCCTCAACTCGATTTCCATCTATTCGCTTAGTCCAATCATAATTGGATTTTGTTTCGCCCTCTTTCCAGTTCGCTATTGCGCGCAAAGCTGCAGTTCCCCAATCGTAAGTCTCATGCTGAGCAAGATCTTCTGGACCGTCGATAAATGTGACTAATCTCTGGTTAAATGACTGGACGAATCCTTCCTCGATCGCAGACTGAATCATTTCGCGAATGGGCCCGTAGTAGTTGAGAACGTTTAGAAGCACAACTGCTGTTGACGTCAATCGCATTAATATATCAGTAAGGTCGTGACTCCCAGAGCCGACGTACGTTTGTCATGGATTCCGATTTGAGTCCATGTTGTGACTTCAAAGAACTGCCAATGCACGGGCATGAGAAAGAAGAAAACTACGATCCATAAGAACAATCATGTCACCTCCTCGAGCGTGCCAAAGCCTCCAGGAAGGGCAATAAAACCACAAGCACGTTTTGCCATTTCTACCTTGCGCTCATGCATTGAATTGACTATAATCTGGCTCAGCCTATTAGCTTGCTGCTTGAAGAAAGTGTCATTCAAGACTCATGTACCGTTTGAGTCTAGAAGTCGAGGGAGTTGTAGTTGATGAAGCAATATTTCATGAGGGACTTACGTTTGAATTATCGGCCTGCAGTTGAACTCGACTTTTAGTCCCGCTTAGTTCAGTGGCCTTATCTTGCTCTCCACCTGCCGCTACCATTGCGTACGGTGTAATTCCAATGACCTTTCCTCCAGCTTGAATGACAGCTTGCGCGACAGCGCCCATAAGACCATGTCCGGAAGCACCCCCTCCATAAATCAATGGCCGATTGTCTTTGGCTAAAGCAACTCCTATCACTGTTTCTCGGTAATCAGTCCCCTGCAATCTTCATTTCCAAAGAGAACTGAATGAAGCTGTACAAACAATGAGCTACTTTTGCATACGCAGAGCGTTTTCCTGCCGAGGAACCGCAATAGACTGCCACGGCACGAACTTCTTTTCTTTCGGAAGACATTGTCCTGGCAGGAGATAGTAGAGTCGCAACTGGCAACTGAGAGTGGAAATCAAGGTCTGGGTACAAGCCTGTACAAGCCAGACGGTGCAAGCATAGTAGTGGATTCAATCTTTTAAAAAACTCGTGGTCGTGAAACGTCGGAATAAAATCGATTATCAAATTTGCACGCCACCAGACGCCACCTAACTTTCCGATTTAGAAACTTGGCCTCACGCATGACTTATAAACACAAAAAAAGAGTAAAATAAAATACAAATTTCATGTTATATGAGAAGAGGAGTTGTCAATTTTCTCTTTACTAACGCAGGTTCGGTATGTCACTTCTTATGTCTCTCCACGTTTCCCATTCATACTGGCTTCCGAAGTGCTAATATTGATTTTAAATCTATGTAGTTACATACCTCCCGTACAAGAGTTATTCTGCTGGCCAGAAAAATCTTCTCATTCCTGGTAACCTCTCTTCTCGTTCTCATCTTTGGAACCTCTACTGATTAACCCCATTGAACAGTCCTCGAAAACGACATCTTTGCGCATAAACTCTGCCTTGTAAAAGCTCCAAAGTCACTCAACTGCTGCTGCATCATGTGCTTGCGACTTTCGCATTTGTTCCGACTGTACCCCTTGTACCTACTATTGGCCGCTGCTCTTCTCGGTGTTGATGTCATTGCTTCTCCTTTACCTAGAGCGGACTCTGCAACGGTGCATCCGCAGCGGTTTATACTTCTCAGAATCGGATACTATGATTGGGAACAGCGACGGTGGATACAGAGAAATAACACAACCGGGAAATCGCTCAAAGTTCTCTGCATCGGCAACAGTCGTTGCTTCGGGTATACGCCTACCAAAGTTATTGAAGAGATCCCGCCCAAAACAACCCGACATCTCGGAAAAACAGATATCAGTAGTCCCTATTACCGGACGATGAAAGCCCACGTTTATCCCTATGATTTTGACCAGGCCCAACAGTCGCTTTTCGAATCTCTCTCGAGCGTTGACACACTGAAGGCTGCGATTGAGGGGCCCATTGAAATCCAGAACGACGAATCCTGCATTCGTGCCATATTGAATCTTATGGTAAAGAAGCAGATAGTAGACCAATACGATGACCAAAAGTCACTCGAGGAAAATTTGAAACCAATACTCTCCCGAACGCCGTCCAAACCACTGCCGCTCCGGTTCGGGTTTCGTAATTGGTCGAAGGATGCTTGGGCAAATACAAACCCAAAGATCCAGCCAAATTTTCTCTGCCTTACTCACTTCGATGTTTGCCTTGGTGTCGACAAGACGGGTTCTAAGGTCGTAACATTTCCTCCTGGAATTCGTCCGACTGCACATGAGGGAAGTATCGACCCACGTCTACACCCCCCCTTGGTGTCTACATTCGATCAACAAAATTGCGGTGGCTGGTCTGATCCAGACCAGAAACACAGGACACTCATTGGTTTTTTGCAGGACATTGGTGATGTTGAAAAGGCGGCTGGTAGCGGCCGGATCACGGATTCTGAATCCTATATTCGTGCTATACTGGGATATCTCAGTCTGGACTCGGTGGGGTTAGTCCAAGGTTACGACTCGACAAAGCCACTATTGGACCTCGTGGAAAATCGCAAACGCAAGCATGGTGGGGATGGTCAAGATAGTGGGAATGGCATTGAAGCCGACAATGCTAACCATGTTCAAAGACTTGCGGATGGGCCGCATGCTAATCATAGTGGGGATGGTCAAGATAGTGGGAATGGCGTTGAAGCCGACAATGCTAACCATGTTCAAAGACTTGCGGATGGGCCGCATGCTAATCATAGTGGGGATGGTCAAGATAGTGGGAATGGCATTGAAGCCGACAATGCTAACCATAGTGGGGATGGTCAAGATAGTGGGAATGGCATTGAAGCCGACAATGCTAATCATGTTCAAAGACCTGCGGATGGGCCGCATGCCGCCGCCAGCAATGCTGCTATCCACAATTTATTAAATTAGTTGTACTTACTATCCAAAAAGGTGTCTTGGTCATTTTCAATTGACCGGTTGTTACGTGTTAATAATGGAGCAAGTACCTTGGTGGTTCGCCTCGTTCATATGTATACACGAGATTCTTCTTGGGTGACTTGATTACACCTATGTATCTATAGCACTGGGACAATCGACAATCTTAATTAACTCTACTCGATCAAGCTTTGATCTTCTAGAGAACCGAAGCACGCTCTATTCTGACCGCCTCTAAGTAAGTATATTGTAATGGCAGGCGAATTATGCGTGTCCCGCGGTCAGTGACTCAGAGTAATAACACGAAATCACCAGGAATGGCTATGGAGACACTCCTGTCATCGTTTTGGCTAGAACTCGGCGTCGGACCTTTGGTTGACTTTTGTTGGGCCCAAACAGGGTAAAAGAATGACATCCGTTGCACGAACAAGAGACTAAGATCTTGCTGAAAGGTTTGACTGAAGCGCCCAGATCATGAGGCACAGTTGGAGTTAAGATCTTCCAGTCTGAGTGAACGAACTCACGCAAATGATATTCTTTACCGGAAGATATACTGCAAGTCTAGTGTTCGAGATATGTCCTAGACATATTGTCGAAGACAATCATCATCATTTCGTTGGAATAGCGAAACAGGCAGATAATGTCTTTTCCAATTTTCTGGTTGATGTCTTCCCCGTAAGCCTCCTTCATGACTATCGACTTTCGTAGACAATACAGTTTCTCCCGGGTTGGACTGAATTTGCATTCAAAAAAGATGGCAAAAATAGTCAACGAATGTTCAAGACAAAGCGCAGGCTTTAGATTGGACTTACCAATAAGTGGAAAAAAGGTCGTACGCTGAGATCTTCAATGTTACAAAATCAACTTTAAATAAATCACTAGACTAATTATAATGGAGTGGTTCTGCAATCTTTCACTGCAACTATGATTGAACGGACAGAAATCCAACTCAAGAAGATATTGAGATTTACAACTGCCTTATCGAGATTTTACACATGTATGGGTGAGGTCATCTTCTTTCAGCTGGTGCGGAACTGTAAGTATTCATTATTTTAGGTCAACTAACTTCTAGCCAGTAGCCATTAGCAGGCTACTGAGTTCGTTGCTCATTGTTCGTACCCGCGATGGCTCTCAACTACGGCAAGTAACGTAAAGCACAGGCTGAAATTGACCGTGTCGTTGGCTTTGGACGTCGTTCTAAAAAGATGAAACTTACCCATACGCTGTAAACCTTCTCGCAGAGGGAGGTTTGCAGGTTATCCTGTCACTCATACAATCAGCTCCGCGGTTGAAGAATTCCAGGATTGATGTGCTCGTCCTGACACCGTCCTTCGCGATGCTCAACTGTATCTAATCCCTTCGAAATTCTTTCCTGAGGGTTATCTCGAGGAACACTCATTATATCCAGCACATCTTGGGCCTAGATAAATCCTGATCCCAGAAAGTTTGAGTTTGGATATGGAAGAAGGTAAACGCATGATGTTTCTTGGCTGTGAGCTATATAGACATCGACCAAATCCACATGCTAACCATAGTTTGCACCCGATGTCCTTCGAGTCACCAGGAAGCATTCACATGCGATATCGTACCGTGATCGAAAGTTGATGTATAGCAAGGTTAGAATGCTGATTACATTCCATTTCCAAAGTTCCTCATGAAATTTCGATAACTTCATTATAAGGCCAGTGCATTGTCGTAGCACAAAACATATTACAATCGAGATTTCTATTGAGAGGAGCCTGTGGCCTCCAAAATAAATGTTCGCACACCAATGTTGATTAGGAGAATATCGATGGAAAAAGGATCGAAGAATTAAGCGCCGTAATTTAGACGGAAGACGTCGTTTTGACTGTCAAGCAGTAAGAGTAGAACAGATGAAAGCACACAAGATACAGGCCACTTACACGTAGTAGCTGCCGCCATCTGGAATAAGATGGAAAGTCTGACTAAATTGAAGTGGGTTCGGGCTATCATCGACCTAGAAAAATACCACTGATTAGCAACGATGGTGTATATACGAAAGTTTGAACGCACCTGGAGTAGGCCAGTAACTGCGACAATTATGCTGGGCGTCGTTGGAGATGACGGTTGAGCATCGAGAGTCTCCACCTTGTGCTGTACCTTTGAAAACGGCAGGCTCTAACATAGCAATTTCAACAAAAATCCAAGGGGGATATTTCGATTTGACTGACAGTCAGTTTCTCAATGATCGAAGCCGCGCTTTGTATGGGTGTTCCTTCCCAGGTAAGCATAGAACCTGTTCGCTGTGAATCGTAAGATAGTCAGATCTCGCGTCGGGACATAATAGAAAAACAACGACATAGAGGGAAGCCAGATTGGAGCGATCTGCATCAAAAGTCGTGTAATAAAATTGGACAAACTGCTGAGCTATCGTGTTGATCTCGGCCATGGTAGTTGAAGCAAGAGAAAAAGTATGGAGTGTTAAGAGAATACTGTGAACGGGATCAGAATGTACCACGTGACCATCGGCAAAACCTTCGTTCGGAATTCTCATCACCATCATCCCCGTGGACAGAGTTCTTCGTAGAAATGTCGTTCTCTGGTGAACAACATCGACCAGGGATGCGTCGTAAATCCTCCGCGCAAAATCTTCTCTCTTCTTTCAAATCTCCTCCGAACAATTCTACCCCACAACCAACTCCTCAGCCGTTGACAGTTTCCAGTGCCGCTGCCGCTGCGTATACTGGTCCAGCAGGCGCTCCCACACCAGTTTCTTCAACACCCCTTGCAAAGGAATGGGATACTCAGTCATTACACGCGGAATCGCTAGGGACAACAACGCCTGCACTAGGGACCTCCGATGAATATCTTCGAGATCTTGTTCAGAAGAGGATACTAACATTAACTTATATTCGGAACATACACGAAGGGTATGCTCTAAGGACTTTGGTGATCTTGCTTTCTTGATAAATACTTTCACAGGAGAAGTCATTGGTTCCACACTATATATATGTCGCGGACAGACTTGGATCGTGTATTCAACAACGTAGAAATGAAAAAACGGTGTGTATCTAAAGCATATTTGGGATTTTGGTTGATAATGACAACTGTATAGAACGACGCGATTCCTTATTCTTGGAATGTCACTTGCTAATCTACTAGACGTACCTCAGCCTCAAGACTTCTTGAGAGGACTCCTGAACACTCTGCTTGAATATGACCAAGCAAAAGAGGATACTGAAAAGCCTAAGATAGTCAGCACTTCATTTCTTTATTCCTACTTTCTCGTTGAAAACATTCATCCCTCAGCGTCAACCCAGGAGATTATTCCGAGGAAAGCTTGGCGGAAAGCGACCGGGCGTAATGAGCGAATATTCTGCATCCTATACAGATTTCGCAGAGTCTTATCTGGTCAATCCTCACACAGTACGTGTCATTCTGACCGTCATTGCGAGCGCTCATTCTTCCTGCAGCCATTCCCTTTAGATTATCACCAAACACTTCTCACACTACTTGACATTGTCTCTGAGGTTTACAACAAGATCTCTAAGCTCATCGGCCCTTCTCCGATTCCTCACTCTACCCAGCATATGATGGGACCACTGGGTCTTCTCGTACCACACCCTGGTGTATCATACCTATTTTCTGACGGACCTCAATCCGCTTTTTCTGGTACCACAAGCCCAAATTTATCTCAACATTCATACCCGAACACGTTTTCACTAGACGGTAATCCACACGCTAGCGGTAGCTTGTGGAGCATAGCCAACGGAGGTTTATCGACAACCGGAGGGTTCAGTTTCGGCGCAGGACCTCTTCCTGCTTGGTCGTCAACTCTAGGGGAACTTGTGCTGAAAATTGACAACAAATTTAAGGTGCGCTTGTCGGTAGTAACAGTGTTCTACATTTCTTGATGCGCCGGTCATGACCAGAAAATAACTTCGGTTCTACTGAAAGAGCTAGATCAATTTGCTCGCACTGGTATCAAAGAAGAACTTGCTTCTCTTGATCCCCTGCTGCGGAACATCAAGATGCCGGACCTCGAAGCAGCTGGGCTTGCAAATTTCGACTAAACTTTCACGCAGCAAAGGTTGTCTCTTACTCTTCAACTGAGGTGTTGCATAGTAAATACCGTTTTTCTCTGCTCGTGTACACTCTTGATGAAACTTTTTGTTTGTGTGCAGAGCTCAGCCGACCTCCGACGCCGCCCAATTCGCCTCGATACGGCATATTTCTCGTCATCGTTGGTGCTATATGCCTTATTCACTGGCTCATCACGCGAAACGAATATATATAGGAGAATCTAAGTGCGCTTTATCAGGCAGGCAGGCCTGAGCTACGAACAGGGCCTCCTGAAGCTTCACTTCCGGTCAGAAGCCAGCACGATAGTACCCTGTGCATAGCTCAATGTTGATGTAGATATCGATACTTTTCGTATAAATTCAATGATACTCGATGTGTGCCTGATAACACTCGACGTATTTGAATCACGATTTCGAGGATTTGACAAGAACATTTTACATGTGTGGATACAAATGCGCTTGGACACTACCAATGCAGTCAAAAGTAGCAGTTACAAAAAACGATGACTGCAATGGCGATCGTGGTTTACTTCTTGCAGTTACACTCGTTAGATTTGCATCCACAACTAACACAACGGCCAGGTTGTCAGCATGCACACGAGCAATAGAAAGAGCAAAACCTACGTGGACGAGCAATTGCAGTTTTGAGAGCCACAAGCGCTGTTAACAGGGATCATAGCTTCGGTCTGTTCGCGCTCGACTTCAGCATTACCCAATAACATTTGAAGGGGATGAGTACTTACGGTGTACATGGCTTGAATTCGATGGTTAATGTCTGACTCAAAGGTGGGATGCTTCAAAATCGTGCAAAGGAGCGAGTATTTGTACTAATTCAGGATTGCTTGTTCCTATCATTCAAGTTAGCTTGTGCGGCTTCGTACAAAGGTCACACGCTAAGGATGCGCTAAGGATGCGCTAAGGATGCGTTAAAGGGGCCGTCATAAGCGACGCAGACCGTGACGAATTCCGAGTCCCCTCTTCGCCTCACTTGAAGGTTTTGGGGTTTCCACTGAATAACACTGCAGAACATATCTGACGAGCATGCGCATGACAGGTAGGTCCGAGAGGGAGCTTAATCCCCACAGTACTCCAAGTTGATTCTCAGCGCTTTAGAGCCATTGCATTTGTCGATAGTCCCTTATCTCTCTCAGCTCTGGGAAAATATGCTTCCAGTAGTTTGATTCCTCGCAGTTGAATGGGGAGTGCGGTAGGCCAGGGGAAGTCAAAGTTTTGGAGAATAGCCTCCAGATGCCGTACACGAATTTGACCTCTTTTGTACGAGGGGAACTCTGTAGGAACCGGATACTGAGGTTTTGGGGGTCAGTTTGTACGAGCTCGTGCCTCTAAAATTTGCCCCACTCTTCCTTGATACCTTAAATCAGCCTCTGCTGTATATTTTGGTTACTAGAGCAAGTGATAGAACATATATAATGAAGATTGAAGCATGTAGCCTCCATATCCTTTGGAGTACTCTTTTTGATGTCTGCCGTTACATTTATCAATGCACATGCACCATCTTTGACCCTTGAAAGAGTAAAGCAGAGATGCAATAATGTCAAACTCCATACTGGCCCAATCATTAGGGCGTGATACCACCATCACTCCCCGCCTTTCCAAAACTGGCTGACCTAAGCTAAGTAAAACAGTGGGCTCCCTTGCACCAAATCTGGTCTGATTTTGTTCGAACAAAAACTCGCCGACCTCCCGCCTTCGGAGGGTCTTTTGTATAAACTCATTTCGTACTAATTCTTCCACAGTATTCGGGTAAATAATCACCGGTCCTGACGTTACCCTTCTGCAGACATGAATTTGAACCTACACTCATCCACTCAACATCACACAGTAAAAATTTCAAGGATGCATGGTGTACATAGGAAAATGATGGATAATTTATTCTGAAAGTTAACAGTGTTACAGTACACAAGGATATATTTATAACAAGTAGAAGCACTGGAAAAAGGAAATCAGTACAGGGCTTGACAAACAATCATAAGATAAGAAATGAAGAGGTTCAGACATCCAAAGGAAGGACAGTATAGCCCTCATTGCGCCGACCCCCGCTTCCCGCCAGCGCACCTCCAAAGAAGCGGCCCACACTCAACACATGCCTTTTGGGTTCAACATGGTACAGAGGGGGAATATGAACGTTCCGCTTTGGGGGAGTACTGATTGGACGCTCGAGTGGAAACTGCGAATGTACGGAAAATTTTCATCTTGCAGAGGACGGACGGGTACATGGAAATTAATCAGAGAATGTGACTCACAACCACCAAACGTTGTGAATAAAGTATTCGTGCCCGAATATCCTGAATCAAAGTATCGTCAGCAAATAGAAGCACGAAGGGGTAGAGGATGAGTCAAGAAGAAAAAAAGTCAGACTAAATGGCACTGGCAAGTACACTATGCGCCCCGATGGACGCGTATCTGTTGCGAACAGATAGCCTCTGTTTCTCTGCATGGTCGTGTAGGACGGGGAAGAGAATAAAGTCATCATAGAAAGAAAACTGTGCGTAGAACTTACAATTGGAACAACGCCGGCGACAAAGGAAAACTTCGAGGAGAGATGGAAAGATGAGAGAAAAACTTTTTCCTTCGGTTGATTTTATAAGGAATTGGTTTGGTCTTGTTTGCTTAGCGCACGTGAATACGCACAAGGGCTATATGGGCGCTAGTGCTCCTGAGAGGTACAGTAATTCCGATATATATTCCTTCATACAGCGCAAGCTTCTTGCAAGAGCGCGTTAACGCACCGTATTACAGCGGAGGACAAGTTATTTCACATGGTCAAAGATGTCCCCGTTAAAAGTTGTTGGAATGGATTCCTTCAGGTTAGAGATTTTGTGCAGCAGGCCAAGGAAGAAATTATTACGATTTGACAGTCAGCATCGGAAGCATCGTCGTCCCCGGGACATGAGACTGCATTTCCAGCAGAGAGAAGATGTGTTTCGCCCTCTGTGCTCGAAGCCCAAGAATCTTCCAGGTACAATGGGAATCAGATCTACATGTGTTCAGCATTCGCATGAGAAATTATGAGCTACCGTGCTTGTTGTCTATCCGCTTGAAGTTCACCTGGAGAGGAAGTCCGACCTTAATGGTTTTCCAGAAGTGAACAGTGAACATACGTCTGAGGCATCGACTAGAGCAGCCCATGCATGATTCCCCACACGCGGTGTTCCGTAGGTCATGGCGGATATAGAGGCGGAGGGTATGTTGAAGCGGAAGAAGATCGTGTCAGTCTCAGCTAAAGCTCCCCCTAGGGAGTGGCCGATCTGTGGGCTGACTGTCAACGCGTTTTAGCCATGGCCAGTAATGTTTAACGAACTGCAACAATACTTTCGAGCTCATGATGGATTTGACTTTGGCCAGGATAACTTTGGCAGTCAAAACATGCTCGTTCAGAAAGCCAGAGTCCACCTCGACGCTGGAAGAAATACCGGGGAAGAGCGCAGTGCCCGGTGTGGCCAATGGTATATCTATGTCTGTAAGGTCAGACTCCCTGAGCGAATTTCGTGTAATCGTATAATCGTGTAAGGCAGCGAGCAAGTTGTAGTACATGATGAGCTCTTACAATTGCGTTGGATCAGTGCCCTGTATATGCCTCAGCTTGAATATGTCTGACAAGTAGGATAGCGCTTGCCTCATGAACAACAATGATAGCTCCTAAGGAAGGCGAATATCTGGTTTCCATATCTGATCACGAAGGATATCAGAAATGGTGAGCTTACGCACCCTACAAAATCTGTACAGGAGGATTCATATGCTCGTATAGAATTTGACAAGGACAAAGCAGGTATACTTACAAATTTGTATGTCGTCGCCATCTCCACCAACGAGAGAAACTTCGAAATCCGAGTTTGCCTCACAGGCCTCTGAGCCCGGGCAGTTCTCAACTTCTCACCAGACCATACAAGTCAAGAAAGAGAAGACGCACCTCCGCATGGCCAGTCTTTCAGCATGTCTGTCGGATAATATGCTGCCCTTGCGAATTGCGTGTAGGGAGCGAAGCTAGCCAATCCAGAGGCGGAAATTTGAGTGACCGCTCTAGAATGTAGGTCAAAAAGCGTTCCGGATGTCAAACCCAAAGCACTGAGCACGGCAAAGAACAACGATAGAGGGTGCATCAAAAAAAATCGTGGTGGGAAGGGCCTCAGCTTTACGTCCAAACCAACGGAGGCCTATTAGTAACTTGTTCCATCAACATCACCAGGTCGGACTAGGTAGAACTACAGCGGTGTAGCAAGGGTCAACTGACCGTACGGACGCTGTTGGTCAACGAAAGAAGCCTCCGGCTGGGTTGAGATAGACGTTTGTGCGGCTCCGTCAGAGACGGGGACGCACTTATGATCAGGAAGAACAAAAACCAGACCCAATCAGGTCCAACCGCGTTCAAGGATTGGGCAATCAGATTCAAGACTGGGTGTCACACCCTGGTCGTTCTTACCTTCCGAAGCAGGATGTAGAAATCTCAATACACTCGCTGGCTGATATAAATCGGATTCTGGAATCAGCCGTCCGTCGACTGGACAGTAACATACAAAGGCAAAAGTTTGCTTTGGCAATCCCCTACGGAGTTCGTCCATGTGCTCAAATCGGGTATTTTGAGCTGAGACTTCGCTGCGGTCGGGCTGTGATTATGTTGTGTGTCGCAGAACAGGGTTCGGCTATGTAAGAAGCGAACTTCGTTCTTCCTTACTTCGTTCTTCCCTACTTCGTCGTCGAAGCATCAGATTTATTGTTACGAACAATTCTTTCTGAGAAGAAAGGACTGAAGCTCGGTCTAACCACACGGACGGACGGACCTTAGTGCTGAATATTACATTGCGCCAAGCATACAGTCCATTGTAGAATGCAAATAAGTACAGAGCCAAATGCAGCGTGAGGTCGTGATCAGATCAACAACGAGAAAACGATGAAAAGTTCATAGAATATACGTATCACACGGATTTAGCTTTCTTCCACGCAACAAAGTCGTCCAAGAGAGTAGGCCAAGCCTAGTAGACCAGAGAAGAAGTAAGTGAACGGTCGAACATTCGAGACTGTACACGGAGTACGAACCCCATCGGATTCATAATCCTGCATATCAGGTTTCACGGTCTCGCAAAACTCGAACATCTACATAGATAACACGAATTGTCAGAGCTGAGAAGCGGCAATGGGGAAAAGGGTATGACCATTGTCCACAAATCCTTGTTTGCTGCCTTGTATACATTTTCATTCTCCTGAAGATAACAGAAACACAGGAAGTCCGATGAATGGATGAGCATGATCATTCTGAACTCACAGCAATGAACTCGAGTACTTCTTTCATGACAGGGTATTTCGGACAAAGTATGACTGACCAAAGGGCCGTAGAAGTCTTTCCGTATGAAGGTGACAACGTTTAGCAAAGAAATACTAAATGGCGTGGAAGAAACGGGGTTACCTCCATGTCAATGTTTCTCGATTGCCTGAAAAATCGAGAAAATATGAATACATCTGGCGCGCAATTTCAGACAAGACATACTCGGGCTTTGCGAGGTTGAAGCAGAACATATACAGTCCGTGATACGCGCCTTTAACATTTTTTGTATAGTTCAGATATGTTTCCCTGTCGTAGGGATCCGTTTTTGAGTTGGATTTGACAGGGGATTTGCTGAGGATGAGGAGATTGTCGAGATCAGACAAAGCCGTAACTAGCGGAGGTAACGAAGAAATCCTAGATTACGAAGTGAGAACGGATTGGTATCATATATGAACATGGATCCACTTTAATTTCGATGTGCCCTTGAGCCATTCATCCTTCGTGAACTTCCCCATCTCCTTGGAGTCCAGCTGCCACGCCAGGATGAGTGGCATTGCACCGTCCATTGGAATTGCGGCCTCGTTGCATAGCTGTTCAAGTCCAGCTGGTCCGATAACTGGAGGATCGTCGGGATCGGCGTATTTCTGAAATAAAGCGAGCGCTTGAGAAGATTGATATGGCTCAGCTTCCAGATTGGATTTGACGTCGCGAGCTGTCTTTGATTGAGGCTTCCAAATACACGAATCAGGGTTATTCATGGCTATAGTAGGAGCCACTCTACTCACCTTTGCACTCTGGTCAGGTTCACCATCGCTATTGGATTTGTCAGAAACGCAACACAGGAGTAGGGATAGACGCATTCAGATGCGTCCAAGGTCTTCGCGCCGGAAGTTTTGAAGACCGTCCAAGCGTTCAAGGACAAGGTGCAAGGATGCTGGAAACGACTTACGTTGGTTCCTGACAAGTATTTTAGCGCCACGTGCAAACTATAATAGGAAATACGCGTCACTCACATCGCGACTTTGGTCGTTGGATGCCATGAGGCACACAAGATTGTTCGAAGTTTCATTGGTAGAGGTTCAATCAGCGGACAGCTCGAGCTCACGTTGTATTCTTTGTTGTTTTAGCCGGTTTTGAAGCAGCTTTGGTTTTAGTGATCTTTGGTCTTTTGGCCGGAGGCTCCTCCTACAGAGAATGATGAGATTCCAATCTTTCGAGGTTTTACACAAACACACTTTGTCACTATCACTCTCATCCTTTGCCTTCTTCCTATATCTTTATAAATCAACTTCGCGAGGGTTATTATTCATTCGCGGATTCACTGACGTGCTCGCTCTTGAGACTTTGGGTTTGGGTTTGGGTTTGGGTTTGGGTTTTTCCTTCTCTTCTGCTTTTCCACTCGATGTGCGAGTGGAGCTCCTAGTAGCTCTAGTGCTAACGAGTTCAGTGGAGCCTTCAACAGTTTTGCGCTAGGGAGACTGGTTCAGTGGGCATAGTTATAGCTGGGGCGCAGGGAGTACCTTAGGTGGCATTGAGGAAAGATTATACAAGAGAAATTGTAACACTTAGAGTACTAGGCAGTACTAAGCGAAAGGCAAGTATAGAAAATGACGCCACCACACACGGGCACTCACGTGGACCCTGATGAGTAAACGACGCGCTTAAGTTCCTCACCAACGGTTTACCTCAAACTAACTCGGTCAGTGACCACAAAGTCTCAGCCGAATTCAATTTCGTCCTTCGACATCGCCTATGACCTTGCTCATCTGTATGCATGGCGAGAGGAAATCAAATCCAAAAACTGATGTCCGATGTCCAGGACCCTTCTGATTTTCCACCACAGTCTGAAGCTCCTGGCCTACGCCTACTTGATTCTTCTCTACGATGTACAATTTGTTCAGAATTCTTTGACGGTCCCGTGACTCTTAAATGCGGACATTGCTTTTGCTCTCTGGTGCGTGTTTGAACACCTATGCTGGGCTCCTCGACATCCATGGCCAACAGTCTGTCTTTCAGTGCATCCGACAGTCATTATCCGAAAAGCAAGAATGTCCTGCATGCCGTGAAAGCGAAGTTAATGAAGGCCATTTGCGAAGGAATCCTGTACTGGAGGAGGCAGTGTCTGCATGGAAGCAATGCAGGCGCGTTTGTTTGAATTTGTCAAAGAGCTGCTCATTAACGACGGTCTTCAGGTCATATCTCCTTCAGCTTTTAGAGGACAGTAGTCGGCAAGATGCTGAGTCCTCTATACCATCCAAAAAGCGAAAATTTGATGGTGAGTCGCGGTCAGCTACATGCGCTGACTCTTCAGCGGCTGAAGATTCACGTAACTATTCTGGATCACACACAGGTACATCTGCGCAACGTGAGCTTCTCTCACTTCATGTCATTCGCCATTCTAAATTCCTTATGTTGCCCAGCCGACGATATCGTCGGCTGCCCTCTTTGCGGTAAAAACGTCAGGTACCAGAATATTAACTCACACATGGACAAATTATGCGAGGACGAGCCTAAACGCACTCCACCGTCGTCCAAATCGCAATGGGACAATATCCTTGGTTCCAAGAGTCAAGTGAAAAGTTCAACGAAGAGAGGCAAAGAAAGGTTTGTTGACGACGTGATCCGGCCCATGCCTAAGAAGCTTAAATTCGCGATAGAGCATTATCAGAGGAGGTGGACTCTCCTTTGCCGATAAAGTCTTATGATACTTTGAAAGACAGAACGGTCAGAGAATTGCTCCTGGAACATGGATTACCAACTACCGGTGATCGTAGAACAATCATTGCACGACATCAGCGGTAGGCTTTCTGACTGCTGTACACGGTTTCATCGGAATAACATATCATCTAGCTGGGTCATCATTTACAATGCCAATTTAGATAAGACGCGAAAGATACGCAAATCTCTTAGTTTTCTCCGGCGCAATTTACGGGATTGGGAAACGCAGCAAAAGAACAAGACAAAGCATGATATCCAAAATACTACTGCGTATCAGGTAACTATCTATCCCGTCGAGATTTACTCGAATCGTTGCGTTGAGTAGATATTGACATTGTATCTTACCTTTTCAGATTCAACAAAAATCAGAATTTGATATGCTGGTAGAGGCCGCGAGACCAAAGAGAGCTTCTAGTTCTATTCAGACCGCATCTTCTCGTCATGGACACACAGCACCTAGTGACCGCTCAAGCTCAAGATTAAGGACGGCGAGCTCGTCTCCTGTGGAAGGCGTCGTTGATACTATAGTAGTTGATTCTGAAGAGGAGTAGTAGCCTGGGTTTCTTCGTTTGTGAAATCAATGTAAATATATCTATGTACGTGGCGATAATTGTCCGTTTATTGCTACTGAATTTTGGGCTGTAATCGATGGCATAATGATAACGGATTTCCATTCATACCTCAAAACATTGAAGATTCTCTGCAATGAAAGTTGTCGTAAGATGGACGCCAGTGGTTTCAAAGGCACGCAGTCATCAGATACTTCGTTCTCGTTGGCTAACGGAAAGAAGAAATTCAAGTAACAGCAATGCTATAGCAATATCCTTTCCACGTAACGATGTAAGGCCTTGTAGTGTCCCGCCAAATATTCATGATCAGCCAACGGATAGGTTACTTATATCCTTATAGGGCGTTGTTTCCATCAAGAAAACAAGAAAATCATCCACACCCTGTCACGGACTTCCAACCAATGACAAAAGAGAGATCATCGAGCAGATCTACACTCATGCTAAATCGCGTGTAAGTGATTCGGTATCAAGGAAGCGTTCGATCGCGCTGTGGGGCAAGGACTGGCAAGGAGGAGCGCCAGGTTTGTATAGCATTAGGAGTATGCACCCAGATGAAACGGAACCCCGGTACTCACTCACTAACGACTACAACACTTTGTCCGTTCGGAAAATTCGTCCACCCTTGGTGCTTTTGAAAGTGTATGCTTGCTGTTCCCGGTTTGAGCTCACCCTGGCCCATTCACAAACAAGCTTCCCCAGATCGAGCGTGCTGTAACGGGCCTTGCGGTATACGTGTGGCGATCCTTAATACAATGCACACTCATATTCCATGTGCCTACACGAATACGCCGATTTCTCCATGCAAGGTCGGACGAGGATGTATGGCTTTACTATAAGGAGGACCCAATGGGAAGAATAGCAATAGGAGTACCAGGCTCCGGATTCGGTAGAAAGGATCTATTCGCTTTGAGCTCCATTTCTCGCGAGCTTCTCAATTTCTCAGCTGTCCTGACTCCTTATACTATGTACGACGTGAATTTAACAGTACCCTTGCTCTTGTTTTCCAGGAGCTTTGTTTATCGAAAAGAGAATAATGAAAGTAAGCATTTCAGTTGTCACATTTATATTCAATGAACTCGCCGGACTCAAGCCGACTATTGTTCGCTTCCGTAAAACTTACGAGATGTCCCGCGTGGTTACAAGGGCTTCCTGATTTGTCTTGATCACTCAGGCTTTAATGAGGACAAGGGCCCGGTTTTTATAAGAGCGATGGCGGCGTTTTTTGTTCCTCACAAAAGTCGTCTTTACTTCACCCTTTGTCCCTTCTCTAATGTCGTTGGCGGACCATTTTACCATTGTAAGACGCATTTTTAGATTCATTGTCAAACCGTCTGATCTCTTTCTGGGATTTCATAGAACTCTGCCTCGACGTCTTCTTTTGGAAAAGAACAAAATTCCTTGCTGAGGCTCAATGGTTCACACAAGGTCACATACCAAGCCAATTCGACTTGGGATTGCTATGTCGATGTTGCGCAAAGACCTATAGATATGGACTTGATACTTCCTCATTATCGTCCACGGCAACAGCCAATCAACCATCGTTTGAATATGTTTGTTGGCACCGAGGCAGGTCTAGTGAAGCTCAAAGTCGTAAGTCCACGTCTGTAGTTGTTCTTATTGTGGTCTCGTTCCTTACGTCCGTACAACAACAGTGTCGAAGTTTTTCTCGCTGCAAATTTTATCTGGAAGTGCAAGCCTCGATGTCCGACGTGACTTTGTGGTTACCTTCAGATTTCAAAGGCCGAATACAGTATTCTGGAAGGGCCAAGTTCTCCTCCGGTTTTGTCAACCGAGTTATGCAGAACGTACATTTCACCGGTGACGATGATACCGATGCAACCGATGAAGACTGCGTTGTCGTCGTTACGAATGGGAACATCATGTTTCGTATGTGGGATGTACAGACATGTGCACCGGAGAATCCACAAAAGGAGACATTGAAACGGATGTTTAGTTGTTCGAAGAAAGCACCCGAGACCACCATTGACTGGGATTTTCTTCTCGAGGATTGATACTCCATCATTGCAGTCATTGCAAGCTGTTCACTTATAGTATCTTTCGCGATTCAATTTTGGCTGAGGGTCGATTCTTCATATACCGTACACAGGATTTTCGTACATTCTTCGCTTTCGCAGTCATTTTTCGTTCTTCTCTGCATTCACGATACACCGGGGCATATCATGCATCATTTGTCTCTGCGACACTGTAGCAATACCTTACTGCATACTGTAAAATATCACAAACAATTTTTGTAGCATACGTTTGTACAGAACAGGTTTCTATTGTCTTCTGCCTAAAAGAAACCATCAAGAAAGCATTTCTTATCTGGTTGCCTGTCGACTTAATCAAGGCTAAAGGTGGGAGAATCTATGGAATACATACACCAGCATACACTAGCATCACCCTGAAGCGGCCCCATCGCAGGTAATATCAGCAGAACTCGGAACGTTGGAACAAAGGATTTCCGCGGAACCCGAAGGAGGATTCACCTCAAAACTTTCGAAAATAATCCCGCAAGTCCCATCCGCAGGACAATCGAGGTTGGCCACGACTGACCCTTCAGCTCCCGAGCTGCAGGTCAAAGAGTCAAAAGGAAGGAAACGTAATCGGTCAAGGTCGAATGTGTAAGCACGTACGTTGTGCCTTTGAAGTTTGAGAAAACAATATCCGTAAGCTGGTGTGTACTAGGCACACATGTTCCTGTGGATTCGTAGCAAACTTGGATTTGAGCAGCATAATCAGAACTGTCAACCGTTATGTCGTTGAAAGTGACATTGCTGACGGTGGCGACACCGTGGCCAGATGAACCGTCCCACAACTTGATGCCGGTAGCTTTTGTAGAGGATGTCATTGTTGCACCTGAAACGAAAATATTCGTAACCTGAGAGGGAACCTGGTTGTACGGGCTTAGATATTGAAAGATATTAAATGCTACACACAGTGTTGCCACTCGTTCCTTCACCCAAACTTCCAACGGAAAGTCCATGGGAGCCACTGCAGCTGATGTCGGTGACTGTCACAAAATTAGCACCTCCTTTGAATCTGTTTGAACCAAGTCAACGATTTTGAGATGTAAGATGTGGTAAGTAACTAACGCTACACAGTCGTCTTGATTGTCCACAATGACATTTGTTATTGTCACCTGGGACGCTGGACCGATATCGAATCCATCTGTATTTTTCGGAGTCACGCCGTTCGAAGGAATTGCTTGCATGGTGAGCCCACTGTAATGAATATTCGTGGCATCACCTGCAGCGGACATAAACACGTTTGGGGCATTCCGAACGAGAAGATTCTCGATTGTGATGTCTGAGCCTCCGTCAATGTACACCAACGTCGGACGAGAATAGCTGCTGTCCTCGTTGAACTCTATATAGGAGAGGAAAAAGACAAGCGTTTCAACGGAATTACCTTCGAACCAAAACAATAATGCTGACCTGTCCAGTATGGAACACCATTACCATCCAGAAGGCCGCTTCCTGTGACGGAATGAATGGTCGCGCCAGTAATATCGTCGAGCAGAACGATGGCTTTGACACCGTTCCAAGCATCAAGGTCATCCGTTAACTTGAGAGTTCCCTCAATCTGCATCTCACAGCCGCTGCACCCAGCAAAACTTAGCGTCGAGCCCAGTTGGAATACAATTCCAGCAGGGATAAGAATTATGCCTCCATTTCCACAGCTTTGAATAGCTTCTGTTATAGCAGGTACATCGTCGACTCCAGCTTCGCCATGAGAGGCAGGCGTGCACGTCGCCCGTTGTTGCAACACAGCTCCAAGCGTTAAAGATGGGAGAACAAAGCACAGAAATGCAAGAAAAAGACCTAGTCTGGCAGCCATGAGTGTGAGGATTCTGAAGAACAGTTACTGACTGCGTCTTATAGGTCATGTATTGTGCTGTAGGCGGTCCGAGAAGTAATGATGCTCTTAGGCTTTACCAAGGTATATCCGCGATGATGGCAGCATATGATGTCGTCTGAGAAACAAGCTATAGAGACCAGGGGATATACCCGGTAGATATAGTGCGAACATCGAATAGAAAAACGAAAGAGCCGGCGGTCCGTCACTGTGCAAATGGACTCTACCATGATATGTGCTCAGATGGTCTAAGGCCACGCGTGTCGACTTGGAGTAGGTAGAAGGATATTGAGATGCCGGAGTTTCTTCGTACTTGCTGGAAGGTTCTTACCAGAGCACATTTGCTGGAAATATAGTATCAAAAAAGGATTTGAGAAACTGTATAATCGAATTTCTGTGCTTACAAAAAGAGTACTACACCCTTCACTTACTGGGGTTATGAGGCGAAATTGGACGTTGAGAGCTAGGCTTCGAAATGCGTAGGAAAGAGAGTAAGGCTGCATGATCATTCAAGATCCATCATACATACAACTATATGCCTAGGTATTCATGCAACCTACGCTCGGCCTGTGAGACAATCCTCGACAGTCTTTACCAATGCAGGGTTTTCCAAAGCCGCAGCAACCCGTTCTTTGTCATTTAGTTGCTTGTTAACTACGCCGGAAATTTCAATAGTCCCGTACCGGAAGTGAAGATGAAACATTACCTGCATGTTCGCTCTGATGCGACCCAGGTTTGACCACAATATCTAGCTTGAATCGAGTCGGTAAGCTTCTGATCAGTCGGACCCGGATAGATAAGCCTGGAAGATATAAGCAGGAACCATGCAACTGTGCAGAAGTCAATCACCTATAAGTGTGGACATGCCACAATGTGGTACAGTAGGAGTAAATTCCACCTCGACCCGATTCTCTACGATGTCAATTTGAGGGGCAGAAACGACGTGTAATTCCTCTAACGTATTTGGATGCTCGGGGTCGTAGATGTTCTTGATGAGGTCTGAGCAGGGAAATTCGTCTACTTGATACCCAATCTGATAGAAAAAGAGTGGCGCACCAAAAATTTCATCCTGATCAATCGCTTCTTCCTCCTCATCGTCCACAACTTGGACCAGCTGGGACGCTTCATATTCATTGATCCAAAGCGATTTTTTGGCAGCTAGCAGCCGTCGAGGCGAATGAGACTTGGTAGAAGAGCGAAAGACAGTTGGGTTGGGGTTGAATATCTCTCCGGACATGGTGAAGTTGCGGTTCAACCTTCAAGTTCCTTCATTGGAAGATCAATAAGCAAAAGGAATAAGCGCCCGAATTCGCCTTTCAATGACTTTATCGGGCCTTATCGCCGACAAACAGAAAGAACAATGCTTTGGATACAACGTTTACAGCCGCGACGACATACATGGACAACTGAGTATTGGTGATACACATGTACCCAGTGTTCTCAAATTTCAACCAGCCACCAACTTTAACTTCCCAATTCGGTGTTCAACTTCTTCTTGCGACCATGATTCCTCTTCTCTTGTTCGCCCAGCACAATTTGCGCCAGTGACTCTTGCAATTCTTCGTACGAAATTTTCGGCTCCTCGAGCGCGTCTGGAGCAAAGAATAGTTCTGGTGATGCATTTGGTTGATCGATATTGCGTCTGGCGAGCTTGAAAAAGCGTGATGGATATCGTAAAATTCGAGGGCGTTGAGTGGCTTCCGGTGAGATGGTGAGCTCGTCCGGTAGGGCAGACAAGCCTAATTCGCGTCTGATATCCTTCCATTGGCCGAGAATTCGGATTTTGTCGTGGCTTTTGGTGTAGTTTCGAAGATTAGAGACGAAAAAGATGTGCTGAATACAGAGTATGAAGAGAAAGACACTTGGAATTATAATGATTCGGCGAGAATAGGATGGATAGCGTTTGTAGCCCATGATAGATATTCAGATGGTGGAAGATGGCGTCAAAGGTATATATGATGTGAAAATTTGCCGGAGCTGCGGCTCTTTTCCCCCGTAACACCATGTCGTCCTTGACATCTCGCGCTCTGGGTCGCTGGTTCACAGCCAGGCCATGGCACATACGAACAATGGCCACCAAAGGGCCAGTAAATTCGCGTCCTGCATCAAAGTCTTCCGGTTCCTCTGGTGCACCACCAAATTCAAGAATCCTTGCTTTAGCCCGGTATTCCCCTTGGTCTAGCTCGTTTCCTGGAACGTGGAGAACCAGGGCATTGATTCAGGTAAAGGCCTTCAGCAGAGCGCAGGCTTCACGTACTCAATCACCAATAATGCTAGTCGGCGTTCTATGCGGTCGGTATAGTACTTGCAACTAATTATGTCGATTCCGTTTGGTTTGTGCGTAGTTTTCTATTGTGCTGTTCTACTTTCAATGGGATATTACTGTGCATAGCCTCCGGAGACAGGCTACGCGTCATCTAGAGAAATCAAAGTTGCCATTGAAAAGTTGAAGCAAGGTTTTCCTGAGGAAGACCGTGTATCGACGGATCCCAGCGTTTTGACCGAACATGGTTCTTCAGATAACTCATACCATCCTGCTTCGCCTCATGCTGTCGTCGTGAGTCTCAAAAGTTGCGGCTGCTCATTTGCTGTTTGTGAAACTCATCTTACTAGGTACGAGCATTGAGCACCGAAGACGTTGTCAAGATCGTCAAAATCGCGTCGGAGTGTAGGATGCCAATGGTAGTGTACTCTGGAGCAACTAGTCTAGAAGGACACTATTCTGGTGTAGGCTTATCTTCACTGAGACTCAAATTATGGCTCTGATATTTCGATAGGTCTCTCCCGGGAGCATTTGTATCGATATGTCGGGCATGGACAAAATTCTCGAAATACACGGTGCTTTTCTTTATCTTTCTCCCGTATTTGTTCATCTGCTGACTAGTACGTAGAGGCCGATTCTGACCTCATTTGTCAAGCTGGAGCTAAATGGGAAGATATTAACCAGGCACTCACGGACAAAGGTATTCCGTTATTTTTCCCCGTGAGTCTAAATGTATCATACCAACTTGAGACCGACTGATCCAACCTACAGCTTGATCCTGGTCCTGGAGCAGTGAGTGTCCTGCTGGTTATCGCTGCTTAAACCAACTGACAAATGAGATAGACGATTGGTGGGATGATTGGGACTGGATGTAGTGGAAGTGCGTCTAATAGACAGAGTTCATCTATTCAACAGATCAAACGGATTGGCTACTCTAGCAAACGCCGTAAGATACGGCACCGCCAAAGCTGAATGGTTTTTGAATTTGGTACGAGATTTTCTTGTGAATCGTCGTAGTAGGTTATTACTTACGCCAAGGATTCCAGACAGTAGTACTCCCAAATGGAGAAGTCATAAAGACACGAAGACGAGCGCGAAAGTCCTCTGCGGGCTTTGACACTACTAAACTGTTCATCGGCGCAGAAGGCACGCTAGGAATCGTTACTGAAGGTATGCGGGCATATTCTCTTTTCGGAATCTGTAAGGATGTTCAGAAATCATTTCTTTGAATGAAAATGATAGCAACCCTACGTTTGGCTCCCCGACTACCGACAAAAGTAGCTATGGCACAGTTTAAAAATGTAGAACAAGCAGTCGAAGCTGTTCAGGATATCCTCAACAGTCCCTATGGGCCTCATATCCGTGCGTAATGTCGTATCAGGTTGTTTTACGCCCACCCTCCATATTCTTTATCATTGTAGAATGTGTCGAATTGCTCGATGATAATAGTACGTATCTCGCAGCGACTTCCTCAATTCTTTTTATCTTCCTGTTGCTAGTGATGAATGCTATCAACATTGCTGGCGTTACTACGAAACCCCTACCCGTTCGCGACACGCTCTTCTTTAAAATCCAAGGAGACGATCCCGCTATTAAGCTTGCCGCGAAGACCGTTCAAGTAATCGTGACGAAGCATGGCAGTGACCGATTCGAGTTTGCTAGTACTGATCAAGAAGCCGAGGATCTATGGCAGAACCGAAAATACGCTCTCACGTCCACAATGGGTGCACATCCTGGGACGAGGTGTTGGACTACTGATGTTTGGTTAGTTGGTTACAGGGTATGATCAGCCCGCGCATGCTCACTTGCGTCGTTTGACATACAGTGTCCCGGTATCGAAACTTCCCGAGCTTGTATATGAAACGAAGAAGGATCTCTCTGCCGCTGGATTACGGAGTACCATCGTTGGGTAAGTCAATTCGCCCGGTGGCAAGAAAACGTTTGATACTGATTAAACACGCAGGCATGTAGGGGACGGTAATTTCCATGCTTTGATCTTGTTTGAAAACGACGACGAGCTTCCAAAAGTTCACGACGCTGTACATAGATTAGTTCATAGAGCGTTGGACCTTGACGGAACCTGTACTGGAGAACACGGTGTCGGTATCGGGAAGAAGCAGTATCTCTCAGAAGAGTTGGGAGAGGGAACCGTTGAGCTGATGAGATCGATAAAGAAAGCAGTGGATCCTATGAATTTGCTGAATCCTGGAAAGGTGTGTGTTCTGCTTTTGCCTCTGTGTCAGCTCACTTAAGAGGCTTTTAGCTATATCCTGACAACAATCAATCTCATACTCATTCAATGTAGAAAAGAGATCTTGCATATTGAACTCATTCCGTCCTCATTCGACAAAGATTGCCTCGATGAATATATAACTAGTTCGGTTAAAATTCTAGCTTAATTTCAGGGAGGCTTTTTGTTATCAAGAGTCCCATACATGGGGTGACGGGTGACCACTACAGCATCCTAAAATTCAATATTCTTCTTCGTAGGGCTTTACATCCTGCATGTTCTCCATCATCTCTCGTAGTTCAGTCTCAACAAACACTGCAGCTTCCTGGGCAACAATTAGTTTCTTCTCCAGTTCATCAGCCGTCATGGATCGCTGACTATCACCATCATCAACGACGCCGATGCTTTCGAAGCGACGAACAGTGTTGCCGACTCGAGGCATAAACCCACGGCGGTCCCAACCGCTATCGTTGAAAGACAGGACTGCTCGAACCGCGGCGTTGTTGATATCTCGATGTAATTCCTCCAGCTTCGAGAGCTGGACTTCCATCCAGCGAGCTCGATGTTCAAGCGCCAAAGTCAAAGTGGCAACTTCATCTTCACGACCATGTCCGTTCTCACCAGCAGTGGCAGCAGCACTCTCTTCGAGAAACTCATCTCCCTTGAGCATGTCACGAAGCACGCCATCGAAGGACGAGCTCTCATCCCATGTAGTACGAGGGAGGAGGCGAAGGAGGTCAGAGATGGTTTGTGTAAGAGTTTCCAGCAATTGTTGGAATGAGGAGACGGCATTGTCGATAGACCCGGAAGGGACGTTATTAGCAAACGAACCTCCGCCAACTGAAAGAGCCGACAGCGCATGTACGAGGGGCCCGTATTCCAGGGGCATTTTGGCGGCCGGATTAATTTTATGTAAGTCAAAGAATGGATGATTGAGAAGGTTCAAAGAAGGATTCATGATGTGAATGTCCTCCATGAGATCTTCCAACGAAGTGGGAATGTGGCGTTCGAGCGACTGCGATCTGGAATTCTCCGAGCTATTGGTGGCAGAAGTAGGTTTGAAAGCGAAAGTATAAGGTGTGTCCGACGCAGTAGCGAAAGGATACCAGGAATTTTCACCGGCACCAAAGGCGTCCTCTTTTTGGGGAACGCGAATTGGACGAGTGACTGGTTTATTCTTCTTCGGCTTCTTGGAGAGAAGTGGTACCTGATTTACAGATCCTGGAGTTGGCACTGTCTCTTTGATATTGGCTGCCTTAGCATCTGAACGTTTGTTCGCAGCTTTCTGAGCATCTGTGACTCGAGCAGCATTAGCTGCAGCCTTCTTCTCTGCTTTCTCTTTCTCTGCTTGTACAGCTTTCTCCTGCTCGGCTTGAGCTAACCGTTCTCGCTCAGTCCGTAGCAATCGTTCCTTCTCTCTTTCCAATTTTGCACTCTCCTTTTCAAGTCTCTCCTTCTCAGCCTTCTCCGTCTCAAGTTGAGTTTTCAGAGCTGCGGCCTTTTCTCTCTCGGCGACCTTCTCCGCCGCGATACGAGCTCTCTCTGCTGCCTTTGCTGCAGCTTTTTCTTGAGCTATCTTCTGACGTTCGGCAGCTTTGGCCGCAGCAGCGGCCCTCTTCACAGCTTTACGTTCGGCCTTTTCTTGTGACTTGAGATCTTGTTCGCTAGGAGTTGTCGTAGACGGTGGCGAAGTAGTCTGAGGAGTAGGATCGGAAATAATAGAGGATGGTAAAGCAGGAAAATCAGAGGGAGAGGAAAGGGAAGGTCCTTCCGCAACCCGCTCAGTCCGGAATTCTATGTGTTAATGAAATAGAAGAGGAGGGTAGAAAAGAAATAATTATCAGCGCCAGGATAGACGTGAAAATCATGAGTTGAGAAGGAGAAGAGGTTCGGATGCAGGCCAGTTCAACCATGAGAAGGCTTTGCAACCGAAGGCGAAAAAGAGTCCATGCATAGATCGATAGGATGAAAGGCTGATTGCATTAATGTCGATAATAGATCTTCCGCACTGAAAGCACGGCAGCTTGGTACACAGGCAGCCCTCCCCTCAGAAAAAAAGAAACGCGACTCACCATTGGGATTCCCATTTCCATCGCTCATGCTGACGGAGGCATTGAGCTGTTGCAAACCCGGAGGAAAAGATAACCCAGGTGGAGGACCGTACGTCATACCCACAGGACGCATATAGCTCGTCTCTGGAACTGGTGCGAATCTCGCAGCGGACATAATTGCAGGATCATGGAATGGAGGCTGACTACCTTTGTACAGTTCTTGAGAATCTAGGCATAAAGTCAGAAGTTGAGTAGGTAGAGACAGCGACCTTCGTACCCTGACGCAACATAGTGTGACGATCTTGACTGCTCTGAATGAAATCCCGTAGTTGAGCCTCACTTACGCCACTGGATGAATCAAATGGCTGGAATCGAGATTGAGACAGCGCATACATTGCCTGAGCCTGTGGCATCATGGGTGATGGCACTGCGGAACTGGGCGAGGGATAACCAAATTCTTGTCGACTATGCAAAGACCACTGAGAGGCCGCGGAGGAATGCGAAGGCTCACTTTGGCCGAGAAGGGTGGTTTGAGTTTCATTATTGCTGGAAGAACTAGCTGTAGAGGATATTTGCAATGGAGACGAAGCGGCTGTGACTGTTCGAGGACCATGGCGCGCAAACCCGAACCGGGAAACCCTGGGAACAAAATCATCATCAATAGGATTGGGTGCGCGAGTTCTAGCGGGGGAAATAGGGGTAGGTGAATCATCTGCGCCATCAGCAAAAGGATTGAACGACCCCATGTAATTTGGCTTCTGACTCCTAATAGGCGTTACTGTACGCTGTGCTACATTTGGGTCATAAATCGCATGACCTGGATGATGCGGATAAGGAAGGCCGGGAGAAGTCACATATGAAGAAGACGAAGTAGACACAGAAGATCGCAGAGAAGGAAATGCGTCCAGGAAGGAGCCCAAGAATGGCGTTTGTGATTCGGGTTCCAAATCAGCATTTGCGACGTCGTCTCCAGCTAAATTCAAGTCGAGATTGAAAGAAAATCCACCGAGCCCGCTGTCAGTCTGACTGAGGTTTTCGAGCGTGCGATCAAAATCAGGGAACGGACTCTGGGCGACCACCTTCGGAAGAAGGGATTCTCGCCTAGATGTAACGTCGTCAAGCAATATCCGTGCGGCAGTCGACATCTGATACGATGTTTGATGTGCTAGTATAGGTGTCTGGGGTGAAGCAGTAGCTACACGGGGAGGTTGACTGAGACCTGCCAAACCAGGAGGTGCAGGCAAACCTGGGGGAGCTGACAACCCAGGTGGAACTGTTGGTAATCCCGGTGGTGCCGAAGGGATGGATGATTGCATAGAATCAGCTGATTGAGGACGGATCTCTGGAGATGCCGGTGAATTTTCCTGTGATCCATTAGATTCTGAGTCACCGGCAGCTGAAGACGTCGGAGAAGGTGATTGCGCTCGCGCCGCAGGTTCCTTTGTCTTTCGGGTAACCGGCGAAGGAGGCTTTGGAGGTAGGGAAGGATGGGCCAATGGAAGAGTGGAAGCGGGGGTGCTGGGGCGAGATGAAGTCTCTTGGGATGCGACCTTACTTGTCGACTTCCTGTCTTGAGTCCGAGAAGAAAAACGAGCCTCAGCTGGAGGTCGCGACTGCCGGGTTGTTGCACCGCCGCGTTTTCGTTGAGTCGCGATGACACTCGTCGTAGGGACGGTGTGCAAATTTGTTCTTGAACCCCAGGCCGCAGAACGAGGTAACCCTTGTTTAGGATGATCAGGACTTGAGTTGAGCAATTCTCGGTAAAAAAAAAACAGACCGTCTGCCTCATCACCCCTCTTACTAGCTATGACATTCCGGACCTTCGTTTCCGTTGTCTTCATCGTATGTTTCCTGATCTCTGGTCAGAATGATGAAAATTTGGGAAGATGATAACGTACAGTGTGGTTAAATCTTCTTTCGTAAAACAATCTTTCTCATCGCCCCATTCATGAAGGTTCATACAGTTGTGGTCGCTGCAAGTTACACTGCGAAGAAAGGCCATGCAATATTTGGTGGTTCCGTGACTAGCTCGCATAACCTCTCGACCACCTCCAGGGGATGTACTACCATCTACAGCAGCAATAGCACGAGCAGCATCTTCACGCCGATTGAAGGTGACATATACACCAACAACCGGAGCACCACCGCCAGACGAGTTTCTCTTGACTAGAATGATCTTATTGATCTTGCCGTATTGCCCAAAATATTCGCTGGATCGTAAGGTAGGAATATACTGAAAACATGTCAGACAAAGTATAGGCAGAAAGTCAATAATGTACTTCTTCTTTTGCAAACCTTGGCCCAATACCGACTACATAAACGACGTTCCGTTGGACCACGCGCACGTTCGCTAGATGACGGCGACCAAGCGCGTCCAGTTCTTTGCGTTCACGCTCCCTCTGCTTTTTCTGCTGAGTAAGACGCTTGTGGCTGATGCAAAATCAGATAATTGAGACCCAGAGGAGAGATTGGCACATACTCTTGAGTGGCGATTGGCTTGAACTCCACAGATTCATCAGTGTAAACTCTTCTGCAAGCAGGACAGCGCTTGTTGAGGTTCTCCTTGATGTGGTGCCAGCAAAATCGACAGATCTTCAGAAAGGGTTAGCAGATAAAAATTTCAATCATAAAGTTCAAGGGAAATACCTGGTAACCACAGACGCATGGCTTGAAATTGAGGTCGGAGATGTCCATCTCTTCGAGACACAGAGGACACTCAGCATCTTCCTGTTATCAACATCGGGGGTGAGATTATCGAGAAGGATAGCAGGCAGATAGATCGTACCGCCTCATCGTCGCTCCAATACGCGTCTTGAACCCCCGCCAATACATGCGACTTGCTTTGAGGCACTGAAAAACCAGTATGAACCACTGGCGCCGGTAAGGCATGATGAGTCCTGGTAGTTGTCATGGTTAACGAGCAGGAGAATTGAGCACTAGTGAGGATCCGAGGGCAAATAACACAAGGACTAGGTAGTAATAAGGAAACGCGACGAAGTGCTTCACAACGAGGCTGCTTGCTTTGTCATCTTCGGCAAGAGCCGGCCGGGCTTTCCTCGGTCAGCCATCCAGTACTTGTCTGGAAATGGTGTCCTTGACGGCTAAGTAGTACACAACTTTGACATCCACCTTCTTTGACGACCTCACACCAAGTTTCCTTAGCTACTTACACCTTGCTTTAAAAAACGGAGGATGATAGTAGTATTGATAAATGGATGTAAGAAAATCAACATCTTCACTGGCTGATCACTGTCCAATCTATCTCCGCCCCTTCGCCGTATTTTTGCTTCAGCCACTCGTTTGCCAGTTTGAAGTGTCCATTGCCGAGAAAGCCTCTGTAAGCGGAGAGCGGCGAGGGATGTGCAGACCTGTTTTCACAGAATAATCGAGATTAGTGAGGCATCCCACAATCATTAATCAGGACATGCCTCAACACTAGATGTTTCGTCTGAGTCGAATGGAGATGATTGAGTTCGACGACAGGAATTTTGAAAAATAGCTGTTATCAGTACCTCGTCAATCCCAATCTTATCACAAGTTTTCTGGGCAGGAAGACCCCACGCCATGAACACAACTCCAGGACTTTCGGGCCTTGAAGTGACCGCTTTGATAGCTTGTGCGGTAAGTGTTTCCCAACCTTTTCTAGCATGAGAACCTGCTTTGTGAGCTCGAACAGTGAGTGAGGTATTTAACCATAGAATCCCTAGCCGTGCAAGCGGAGTTAAGTCACTGCGAGCGAGTAAGGTGAGTCTCAAAGCAGATGAAATTGATAAACAGCCGACCCAGTCGTAGGGATTTTGAACGTGGGTACATCTGTACCCATTTGCTTGTAGATGTTCTTTAGTGACCCGGGCAGTGCAGTTGGAGGTAGGACAGAGAAAGATAAGCCTAACTCGAACAATGACAGACAGTTTTGATTGGGAACAGCGAATGGACAGACCATGAGCTTGACCGACATTGTGATATGGATCCTAGAATCTGTTTATCAGACATGAACATGGAGAATGACAAGGCATCGCACCTGTCCCAGTATCAGAACCTTCACATTATCCAGCGGCGTGATTCGGGACCAATAATAAACATCTTTTACTAGATCAAGAGGATGAGGAGACGAACTTCGAGTGAACGAATCAAGCTGACAGGGGGGATAAATTGTCGAATTACTAAGCTCAGTAGCCAAGAAAGCTTTCAGCTGAGAGATGTGTTTGTGAGTGAGGTGGGCTCAGATTCGAAATTCGATATATACCTTGGAGAAATAGGTCTTCTCGAATTCGCCTTTGAGAGCTTCATACCACGAAGGACCCATTGTTTCTCTTTCCAGCACATCCAGTTGGGCACTAATAGTAGCATGTAGTTCCGTGGGTAGTGTGTTTGCGGGGTTGCTTATGGCAACAGAAGACACTGAACGCCTGAACGTAGTTTGTGCGATATCGCTTGGAATTGAGACTTGCTGAGTGGTTCTTGTTGTTGTTTTGAGAGAGCGTGGAGTCTTCCTGATAAGCATGTCCGGAGGTGAAGAGTTCGAAGTCGATTCTGATGTAACCTTGGGCATTCGTAGAACTGTAATAACAGAAAAAGTGAAACCGAGGACTAGCGCGTGGAGACACGACCCACGTGATCGATGTATGACGGCCTCATGGCACTGACGTAAATTTTATTCCGGGATAAGTCGCCGAAGGTGGCGGCTTATCAGAGGATAAGATAGCAGGCGTGTGAGAATCGGCACAGCGCTATGAGGCGCTTATCCATCTTGCTGCCAGATATCACCACCGCCTGCAAATACAACACTGTCGAATTCATTTTCTATTCCCCACCAACCCACCCTGGACTTGTAATATTCACCAGCGTCATTCAGACGTTCCGGCATTGGCCCATAGAAAATAATTTTCCCACCCACACGGGGCCAAGCCCCAGCCAAACACTCGAACTAGATATATACAATCATCTGGTTATACAACATATAATAATATACAAGATGACTCAGCAAGTCTATCTTATCTGTAACTCTAATACTTAGCACGGCGCGCGGTTTTTCATAAGTTTGGCTGAGATATCGAAGTGTTACATAAGAGAACGGAATATGACTTAATTTAGAACTTTCCGGCGTTAGTATAAGCTGATCCAAAACTTATTGGATTCAAGGGTCCGGTAAGTCTATCCTAAATCGGTTGCATTATGGAAATACAAAGGGAAAAGTTATTGTGACAAAATGTCACAATAACTTTTGTCTTACTGTATATTGGGATCAAAAAGAAATGCGAAACTTATGAAAATCTTATTGTTAGCAGATGCAAAACTTATGGAAATATGTTTACTTTAAATGTAGCAGACCATCAATGTAAATAATGAGCGGCATACAAAATTTATGAAAAGGCGGCAGACAAAAATGTCACACTGTAACATGGGCGATAAGATAGTGTCGGCGCGGTGCAACCTGCATACTAATGAGAATGCATTAATATTGTTACAGCGAAACACCGAATTGGATGGAAAATAGTGTGAGGTATTGTATGTAAGTGAGCAAGAATTAACTAAGTGCAAATGTAATAGCAGCGAAATGTGAAGACGGCAGAGCCGCACGATGAAAGCAATTGGGTGTTGGTGAAGGACATGCAATCCCGGAGGAGCTGGGGACCCTTGTTTGGAAATGACAGGTACTCTGGTTACCAATTTCAGCAGAGTTGATCCAGCGTAAGGAGGGGAGGTGTCAAGGATTGGGAGCCGGTGAGAGACAGGTAAGGAGGGTGTTGGGGCCCCGGGGGGGGTGGGGGGGAGGAGAGCTTGGATACCGGGTTCGGGCGGGATCGGTATCCGGTACCTGAGCCCAGGCGAACAAACACTGTGAGTCTGTTATCCCTATACCCGTCGGATACCTTTCGGTACCCTGAAGAGACGGGAGATGGCTTTATGGCAGCCGAAGAATGGGAGCTGGAGCCAAGAGCGCAAGTTAGTGCCGAAATCACACGAGACTCACACTTGCAGGTGGGATTCGACGCCGAGCTTCAAGCATCTTCCGAGATTCAGAGTCCAGGTACGTATGAGTGATTTCTTGATAGCGTCGGTTGATAAAGTTGTTGAGATGGATAAGACTGCCGCAGATGAGCGAGCAGAAGAGAAGCCACACAAGAACTCCCTTCACAGAGATCGATTTGAGTCCCCTATTGGTCTTGGGACTATCAAAATCCTCCTGCTTTATGTTCAACCCAGCTACGGAGGCTTCATTAGCAACTGTGAGCGGCGGGTGCACCACCTCTGATGCATCAAAGCCATGCATAAGGCCGGTCACTTCCCTGCCATTAGAATTCAATACACATGATTCAGTTGTTTCGAGTAAGTCAGCTTCCTGAACGGTTTTAGTTGAACGGACAGAGATAATGAGCACATTCCAATACTCACGAGCGTCAGCACCGAAGCAGTTGATGTGCATTCTTCTGGCATCGGATCGCTGTATGCAGCAGGACCACCGCTCAGACGAGAGCTTATGTTGTTTTCCAGACTGACAGACTGGTGCCACATCTTGTTGAAGTCTTCGAGTACCTCAGCTAGAGGCCGGTGCTGGGGGGACTGCAAATAGTCGATTGTATCTTGAAAAGTATGAGTAGAGCAATCGCGATAATTGATCGTTAGACATCATTACCTTGTAGATTAATCTGCGCTTGGGGTAGTGCATCTCGACGTGGGTCATTTCCTCCTGCATACCCAACACATTCTAGAGCGACAAGCCACAAACTATCCAAATGCCGACTTGTGGAGATGACTGCAAAAAAATCAATTGACCTTTCTCTGGATTCGTTGTGATAATTGTTGAGGCGCTGTTCCAAGACCGCCCGACGACGCTGCAGGCGATGTATAGTTTCATCTACCATCTCATTTAAGTGTTTCTGTGTCTATGACGTTAGAGGAAAACCCAAAGAATACGGAAATCACATACGTAATCCTGTTGGAGAAAACTGCATCGCTCCTCTAGAAATGCTCCTACTCTCGACACTCGGTGCTCAAACTTCTGCCACTTGGAGTGGAAGGCATCCAGTGAAGTCGTTACACGACCCATCCGTTCGTTCTTGTAAGCAAAGAAATGGCGAGCAAGAGCTTCTTCATCTTGCCAAAAGCCGGCCCGTGTTGACGAGACAGCCTAATCGGATTTAGAGAAAATAACCTAACAAAGAAAAAGGTAGTACCGTACCATTTCATTCAGGACAGATCTTACTACCTCCATTTCAGCAGCAGGTCCGGGCGGCGATATTGCTATGATACTGGGGAGTTGAGTGCCTTTTTCCTCGGCAGGATCTTCAGCGGGGAGATAAGGAGTTTTGCGAGAAGCATTCGACAAGACTGGCGGAGATTCGAGGCCGGGAGCTCTGAGATCAAGAGCCTTGAACATTGCACTCAGAACGTTTTGCCTTGAACGCACGAAAGTGAGGGCCCATAAATCACTAGGTTTCAAGGAAAAAACTGGGATGAAAGTCAGAAAAATACGAAATATTCAAATATATACTCACCAATTTCGATCATCAGTCCATGGACGGCTGCTTCACCTAGGTATTCTACTACTGAGGAGTCGTCGCGCGGTTGAATGTAATCAATGAGGGTATGCAAATGATCGGCATTCATATCCAACCAGAAGTCGGAGATGCCTTTACGAGGCATGGCAATCCGTTCAGCGAGCTGATTGACCCTGGTCTGATGCTCAGACTGGAACATATACAGGTGCGCTGACAGAGAAATCTGGTAAAAAGTTCGTTAATCAGAGTGATGAGGGAGATAAAGGTATGCACCTACCGACAACTGCAACTCAGCTAGTAGATGCTCCTGTACCACTCCAATTCTGCGCTGCTCATGTAGACACTTGGTTTTGCAAGCATTCCAGATCTCGTAGAAGGCGTTCTCGACAGATTTGACCTCTGTTTCAACTAGCTCTGCGAGGTTCATGGTGAACAGCTGGAGAAGATTGGAAGCACAAAGGTCATCATTGTCTTTGGTGAACAAAGCAAATGCGGGCCGAAAAAAACCGGTGACAACGTTATTCAGCTTGGGTTGTATGGTACACAGTTATCATGAACATGTTTATATGGGCGTATATATTATACAATGGTATATAATTTGTTAGGTTAAGATGCAGAAGAGTTAGGCCAGACGTTTCAGAATTCTTTTCATGGACTTGGGCGAAACCCACTCAGGCTCCGGATGTTCGAGATAGAGCGACAGGCAGTACAACTGACCGTTGACCTGGCGCTCCTCACCAAACTCTATAATTTCCCAGCCAATATCCCTACCACTCCACATCCACATCGATAAGCAGCCTACGAAGAGCTGCTTACCGGTCTTTCCAGATGCTTCCAGTTTGCGTCGTTGAAGTTGATCGATATGAAGGAAGAGATCGTTGATATTTAAACCGGGGTGGTTCGGAGGTAGCATCGGTGGGGAGGAAATCTGACCATTCGAAGTCATCCTGTACCAAGAGATCAAAGTCTTCTTGGTGGCACTCATCCGACTTTTGCGATCACGAGTGCTATATAGAAAAGGGACAGCAGTCTCTGGCGCCGGACTCAACGATCCAGAATGCTCGGGAGGTGGTGTCTCTGGTATCGGGGTCAGTGAACTGTATCGATCTAGGGATGGGCGTGGGGAGTCAGGGGCTACCGAGCTCGAGACAGAGGAAATGGATCCCGGCGTCGACAGAGGAGTTGGGGGAGCTGGAACTAGCGCGGGAAAAGACGACAAAGAGTTCCGTTCAGAGGATACTGGGACTGGCCCTGGTGCCGCAGAGCCAGCTCGTTCTGGAGCTCGAATCATCACAGAGCGACCTTCAGTGTCGTTAGCACTGGAACGGGAACGTTGGCCAGTATAAGGCGTCGAAAGAGCATGCGGTCGCAGGCGAGAAGTGCTAAAAGCATAAGAAATGAGTGTTTTTCTTTTTTTTGAAATCAAAGATTAATACAACGTACCGGGCAGCTGAGCGATTTGAGCCATCTCGCACGGGAGATGCTGAGATTGAGTGGATAGGCCCTCTAACAATTAATCAATCAACTCTTTCTCGCCACTGAGATGAGGAAAAGTGACTTACAGGCCTCTGATGAATGGAAGTTCTACGCGAGTCATCTTGTTTTTGTTGAGCTGAACAGTCATGGCAAATTGCATGATGGAAGTTACCGGAAGTCAAAAAAGTTGAGGTGTAAGTTCAATGGAAAGAGACGATGCAAGCGTACCTGAGGTGTTTCCCATTTTAAATGGTAAGAACAAAGGGAAGTACTCATTGAAAGACCTTGACCATTTTTGGAATTGTCGGCGCATACGTGGCGACCGCTGGTGCAGGACCATAGGAGTTAGCTGGATACATTGGGGGAATTCGAGTTAGGGAGGACGGAGCAAAGATGGACGAAGCGAAGGTGGACGAAGCGAAGGTGGATGAAGCTAAGGGAGCAAAGGCATGTCACGCGTTTTTTACGCGAACGTACTAGATTTCTGTTTTAATTTACATTCTGTTTTAACACCAATTTACCAAGACTATTACATGTCCGGAACGAGAGGAAAATCACACATACATATAAATGGTGGATCTAAAAGAGCTATGCAATAAAAGCAAGATAAAACCACAGCAAAATCGCCCCAAATAGACCAGAAAGAATATTACTGAGAGTGACCCTTAAGCGACTCATTACTCGTACTTGCGACTCCCCGGCCTTCCTACTATATTCTTCAAGTCTTCCGAATGTCTCTGATAGCGTTCCAATGACCACGGTGTTGGAACGAGGATGGATAGCCCAGCATCTGTTGGCTTCAGGTATGTGCTCGAGAGTATGGTTTTCTTCCTGGAAAGGAAGACGAAAGAGCTGGGGATGGCCTGGAGTGAGTAGCACTGTGGCGTTTGTATCTGAAGGGACATGGATGGGGATTTCGAAGGAGATATGGGGCATGATGCGCGAGTGTATGGGCGATAGTAAGGAAGGTCTTGGGCGCGGGTAAGAGCTGTATCGAATCATTGCGATGGAGTGGCTAGCACAGTTGGAGGGTTCAAGGGTTGATGGGGGGAAAGCGTTAGGACTGTGACATTTTATATAGAGCAGAAGAAAGGGACTGTTTGTAGAAGAGACTTCTAGCTAGATCTATGCCGGAGTGGCTCCAAAGTCCGGGAACTGTTTAAAGTGAACAATATGAAGGCCATTCTCTCCGTAAGTGAGTTTTTTCATACCTTGGTCAACAGAAGAGCATGAAAAGAGCTACTAGAAACCAAACTGTGATCTTGAGGAGTGTAAGCGAAATGTGACGAGATTGAGTCGACATCAACAACCAGGGGGCTATGGTCCAATTCGGCGTCGAAAAGCTTGCCGCCTGAAAAGCCAAATCGACTGTATGGGTCTGAATTCCCGTTGCCTTTGTTCAAAGGCTTGTAAGGGATAATAAGCGCAAATGTGGATTGATGCTTGTGACCAGAAGAAATCCAGGTAGCGGTAAAGATTCGCTGAATTACGGCTGCAAGCCAACCATTATTGTTAAAGATAACGACCTGTGCGGATGCATGATCGTTCGCAACTGGAGAGAGAAGGAGGTTGCGGCGCCTGATCTTGCTGTGAAATTTGACTCTGCGTGATGCCTCCCCAGGGAATGAGGAACTGTTAATGACATGCTGAACCTTGTCAAATATCTCATCATCTAATTGTGTTAAAGATGCTGAGGACATGTCAACATCTTCTGACGCTGGGTCCTCGAAAGCTAGCGCATCGGATATCCGGGTCCCACGAGAGTCTGCAGATTCAAATGAGTCTTGATATAAATCTATCAGGGAAGATATTTCAGGCGGTAGGCCGCCTTTATAGAATATAGATTTGAGTCTCTGCATCATGCAGAATCGCTCGAATATCGTGCGCTCGAGATCGCCTTATGTCGTTATTAAGCCTAAGGCAAAGCGATAATGGGGGTGAGGACGTACCAAATCTGCCATTGGTCGGAAAATTTTGCATTATGTAGTTGAGCCTTTCAAACGCAAAACATCTCCAGCTATGTACAGGCCCGAAACGCCTGAGCAAGGAACCAAAATGGAGGATCATATGCTGATATGGGGAAATCTGAGTGTGAGGATAAAGACCAGTTCCCGGTGTAGCTCTGACCAATCCCACTAGATACTCCTGAATGTGCATCTCAACTTCGGCGATAGTTGCCTCGGTCACCACCCTCAAGTTGGCCAGCCGAACCGCGGTAACCAAGTGCATAAAATTGACTAGCATCTTGTACCATTGACTCTCTTCCGGCTGAGATCCCCATAGTCGAATAAGAGTGATGGGGAGGTTGATAGTACAGAAACTACGCCATTGATCGGCGGAAAACTTGCCATGACTCGCTTCTCCAGGCCGATTTGGGGCGCGAGAGACTGCAGTAGGCATTCGAGTCCGTTCCATATCGGTTCGAATCTCAGCAAGGGTCTTCTTTCCAAGCACAGCGGCAGATTTCTGAGATGTTTTGCGATTCAATACTGTTCCTTCGCATGAGGTGATTCCGAGACGATAGCGCTAAGTACCGAATCACATTAAAAAAGAAATTGAATAGAACAAAGTCAATTATGTAGACAAACCCCTTTGTGAATTGAGTGTTTCATTTCGGCAGCCGTTTTTTGAGCGAGTTGTTTGAGCCCTGCGTCGTCATCCCAACTTTCATCAGATCCTGATCCTGAACTGGTCTCGTCGTCGGCATATTCACTGGGGAGATTGACGGGGGTCGCAGCCTTTGAAGTCTCTCTTGCATTGCCTTTGTCTTTGTTAGACATCGCCTCTCTTTGAAGTCGACAAGCCGCAAGATATACAGCCGTCAACTTGGTACCAGACAAACGGTTGATTGCCGTTTTGCTTGCATATCTCAGTATATGGAGGGCCTCCTCCTCGTTAATGTTGTCTGCGGTGGAGGCTGTATTGGCGGGAGCATGAGAATGATTCTCAGCCTGGACCTGATTTCTCTAATGACGAGGATAGAGTAAGATAGAAGTCGGAAGAATCACAATTGAGAAACACTTACGTGAGCGATAAGTGCTGTAGCAAGTGTAGAGCGGTCGAATGATTGCTTCCCGCCTCTGGTGAGTACCTGGAGCCCATATTTATCTGCGAGAGCCTTGAGCATTTCCGCTGAGAACCAAATAATTTGGTTCTTCGGCTGTCCACTTAATAACACGTTTTCAGCAGTCGGTAGGTCAGCAGGTGCATCCCTTTGCACCGCTGAAGTGCTGGAGATTGGAGTGGGAGTTGCGAAAGATGTTGATGGAGCATCGTTAGCAGACGGATTAACTGGAACGCTAGCTTGCGCAGGTACAGGGATGGGCCACCCACGGGTTTCACGCTTCGAAAGCAGTCAGGTGGATCTAATGTATAAAATATTAAATTCCTACCAGATTCAAGAGCTCGGCAACAAGATTTTTGCGTTTTCGGCGGAAGTCTAGGCCCTCTTGAAGGGCGAGATACCGTATAGCAGTGGCCGGGAGTTTCGAGAACTTGGTCTTCAAATCATGTTGGAAGGAATATCTTGCTGCTATTTTTTCTTCTTCGCTTGCCATCGGTAGCTCCCAAAGCCCATCACTGTCAGCAAGCTCAACGTTCATTCCCCAGATATTGCGACAATGGCGCTGGAAGATGCCAAGGTAGAAGCCGTGCATGGGATCAATCACCGTGTTTTGTATCGGGTCCCAATACTCTAGGCGTAGTAACTCCGACCACCGGACACCGGTCTTCTCAAAGATGTCTTGACGTGCGTCTTCATTAGGTTCGGCCAACCAAGCTTTAGCCATCTCCCGATGTTCCTCGTTGGTCCGAAGTTGAAAGGACTCGGGGTGCAGATTGAAGAAATCCGAGGTTTTACACTTGCACATCGAGCACGGATGTTCGTCGCTCATGAAGTGTGCAAAACCTCCTAATAAGCGAGCAGCAGGCATGTCACAAACCAATGCAACCAGTGCAGCTCTGGTCGTCCGCCCATACGGATGAAGGTGCGTCTTTGCAATGAAAATGCCATCATTCCAAAGCTGTTGCAAGTCATCCACTAGCGGCCGAAGGATGTAGTTGATTTGATGGGAGGAGGGTTCCTTTGGGCCAGGGATTATACCAACTAGAAAGATGTTTTCGGGTTTGTGACGCAAAGACAGAGGAAGATTGAAGCACATTAGATAGAGGCCTCCGATGCTAGCTGATTTTCCGGCAATACGATTTCCGAAAGGATTGAAACCATCCTCGTTCAGATTGAACACCAGCCGAGTTTCACTCGGATCATCTGGACAGAGAAAGAGATTTCTGCCGTCTGGACCAACAAATGTCCGAAGAAAGTCTGATTCCCAGATGTCAGTGACTCTCCCGTTGGCTGGTTTATCAGGACTGTAAGGGCGCTGTAGGTAGGGTTCAACATCTGGACGGCTATGCATCCATGCCAACCAGTGTTTAAAATCCTGGTAGAGATACATCCTAGCCGGGGCTCCCTCGCGCTGGGCTGGGCGTATCTGAGGCCGAGAGGAAGATGGACGGGGCCCGTGAATCAGCCGGCGGTCGCAGCATTTGCTCTCAGGAGCAGTACGGTTGGTACAGGTGGGAGGGCATCGATTCAAGTCATATAACTTGAAGCATTTGGGACAGCAGACAAACATCATATGTTTGGAGTGGAGATTGAGTCGTTCTGTCACGGTCCGAGGATCCTTGGGTATATGGCTGTCGACTTCGCTGATGGGTTTTCCCGCCAATCGGCAGACCAATCGCATTGCGCCCAACAAGAATGTTGTCGGTAATCTTGCTATATTACAGACAAGATGGAGGATGGCGCTGACTATCAGAATTACAAAAAATATATATTCGTCGGGAGCGACGTCACAAGAGATAGTTGCTAAAGGAAAAGTTGAGAGTATTGTCAGATTTTGAATGGGAGATCGCTAGTTCATTACACACCGCCAGGGACGATACGTTCTTTTCCTGCCTCCCGCAAAGTCCTCCGTTTATTCCACTCCTCCTTCAGTAGGATTCGTACAGCTTTAGACCCGCTCTGGAGCCCTCGCTTCATGAGCTCATGCTGGACAGCAAACGAATGCGAGAGACCCTTGCAACTGGCCAATGAGTACAACATCGTTTCTGCTGATTGTAACCACTCGACATGACCGATGAAATTGGAGTTTGAGGAATTCTGTGTGACAAGGTCGGAGAGTTCATAGACTTCCAGAGCCTGCACCGGCAATTCGTCCACGAAATCTATCTCCGCTGGGTTCCAGAAACGCAGAGGGTTCTGTACAAGAGTGTCCAAGTGATTTTTCACCCGAAGGAGGCTACTCCACTCATAATCCAGAGATGAGGATACAGGTGCTGGGGTGACAGGCGTTGGACTAGATGGGATTTTCGGGGTCTCGGGTATGGGTACGGATGAAGCGAGAGCTGATGGCGGAAGGTCAAATTCAACCGCAGGGGGATTCAGAGCCAATAGAGGAGAGGATGGCGGAAGTGAGGTGGAGGCCTCTTTAGGACCATGAGCTGAACGTAAGCGATTTTCCAAAAGATGGTCGTCAACAGCGTACTGGCTGTAGAAGTAACGACCAAACTGAGAGGCTCCGCAAGGAATCGCATCAGACGATTGGGAGCAAAGAGTGCAGAAGCAAATGAAAATTGGACCATGAAGGTCGGAAGACTGGCGGCGAATGTACTGCCCAACAGGACTGCCCCGTCGAAGATGAGGTTTCATTGTGAAGCCTTGGGCGCTTGCAGCCGTGATCGGACCGTTGATAGATCGTCTGGCGTTAAGACCGACCGTTACCTTTGTTTCTTAAGCCCATGAACTCTGATTGCTTCACGCTCTCTACCTCCTCCATTCTAGACTTTAACCAGGTATTTTTCTATTCGTATTTAACTCTTTCTTCTTTCACTGATTTCGCGATAGCTTTCTACAGAAAACACTCTCCTCTCCGCCAACACTGCCAGGATGCGGGCCTTCAGGTTTCCATCCCCAACGACTCAAATTCCCTCACAAAGCAACCACACTATTGGTAAAGTGGTACGAGAAGAGGAAATCATCGAACGCCGTGCTCGAGATGGGCTTCTGCGGTGTTCAGTGGTCCTGATTTGGGCTGCTGTTAGTTCAATATGCAGCTTCTTGTGGACAATACTCAAGGCTGTTGGGGGGACTCTCCTTGTCGGGTTCACCTTAGCTGTGATCAGATCATATGTCTCTCCGCATCTGCAGTTTCTTCCACACTCTTTGGCTCAAATCCCGTTTTCTACTACTCAGTTCCTATCTGTCGTACAGCGTACCTTCCTTACCAACACCTCCATGGACGTTATTGAAAACAGGGCCACACCTGCACTAGATGTTCTCTTTTCGTCGCAACCTATCGTCCCCACAGAAATCCTGTCTTCTCCCTTCCCAACAATCTCTGACATTGCACGTTTCAGCAATGGTGCTAGCATCATTCCAGCTCTTACCACTTCGACGGCCAGATCGTCCACTCCCTCATTCCTTCATAAGCTTCATACGTTATGGCATGGTGTTGATATGTCCCAAATCGAATCCAACCCACCACTCATCATCCTGGAAGACAGCTCCACTGATTGCTGGGAGTTTCAGGGACGGCAAGGCCATGTCACCATTTCCTTTCCCGATACCAGCGTTCTGAAATCGGTTTTGTTCAACTTTCCTGACCAGAAGCTGGTTACTGCAGATAGGCTTCACCAGGCTCCGCGAGAGCTTCATCTGTGGGCTCTGACTCCTCTAGAGCAGTTGAATATGACATCTGAGGACCTTCTCGAGTCTTGGCAGAGGTTTGTGACAGTGGAAGAGCTGGTGGATAGCTCCTTCTTCAATTCTTCCGTTGCATTCTTTCGAGTTGCTCAGCTTACTTACAATCCACTCAATGGCCAACAAGATATTCCTCTGAATTACACCGTCCCAACATCCACAATCGTCCTCGAGATTCGGGACAATTGGGGCGATGACTCAACATGTCTGTATGGTATTCAAGTGTACGGACACAGTACATAGGATTATCCATCAGTGATTCTAGTATGCTTAAATATTAGTGGTACTCCTCGATGTACTTAGCACTCGATTAATGCGTGTTCTAATTTCAGATCTCCTTGTAACTCTAGGGCACGCTCGAAAGGGCCACTCGGCAGTCTAGATACCCGTTCACCCGGGGCTTGGAGGCTTTAGACGCCCTCAGCGCTTGGCACATCCGCCTGGCGCTCGCGGTACACAGTTACACCCCGGACCCTCATGCCCTCAGTTTGGAGGGAGGTGAAAACCCTCATTTTCGCTAACGCATCACATCCCAACGCTCTAGTTGATGTCTTGCTATCACCAAGTGCTGATTATCTTGCGGTCGCCTGTGGACATGACGTCGAAATCTGGGACCTCAAAAGAGAATTGCCCAATCCCAATAACCCACAGAGCAAGTTCTCTAATCAGTATCTACGCGTGCAAAAGATGTCTTGGTGCCCAAGTACCACAAAACTTGCTATAGGCTATGACGAAGGTTCGGTCTCAGTGCTATCTTTGCATGATGGAGTGGTGCTGATGGAGGGTTTTGGTTGTGCTGCGAGTCCCGTGGATTCCGTCTCTGGTCTTACCTGGCTGAGTCCTACACTCTTAGCGGTATCTACGAGGAGTACAGTGGAGATTTGGCGGTTCGTCTCAGGTAAGTACACTTTCAATCAACCTTTCATTTGCTATACTAATGCCATTCAGATGATGGTCAGTGTTTGTGGAGCTCGTGTGGGGCAATACCGGACCCCCCTATCATACCAGGCCAACCGCAAATGCCACTCATCTCCACCATGCACGCGCTTGCAGATCATCAGCTCATGGTACAATATGCAGATAGCGGTGGCAGGACTGTGTAAGTGATTTTTGTGAATTCTCATGTTTGTCAGTTCATGATAATGACCATATCAGAATTTGGAATCTGTCTTTTGACCCCTTCTTGGCTCGCCTCTTGATACTACCCTGGAAACTGCAGCATCGGATGTGAGTGTCAACTTCATGGGTTCAACCGCATCTCATCTCACTCTATCTACAGAAATGATGTGTCTATCGGTACCCGCCACGCTCTATATACCGACCATGACACAGGAACGTATGGCCTCTTGAAAATCGATTCTCAGCAGCCTGCAATGCAGTGTTATCCGCAAGCTCTTGAATCCCGCGCCCCTCAGCTTGTCTCGTGTGTCAAGTTTATTTCAAAGGACCTTCTCATCGGCGGAGGTGTTGGCCAGCTCATACTATGGAACCATTCATTACGACGCCTACAGAATCTTGTTTATACAAATCCCAGTGAGTAAATTAGCATATTCATCTTATCTGAAAATGACTCCGGTCCAGTGACAGTGCCCGATAGTATCAGTGTACGTCTGCTCTGTCATTTCTGTAGAAGCTGCTAATTCCTTGTTTCACAGTCTGGATATCAACTTGAGACTGATATCGGATGGATCGCGACTGCTCACAGGTTCCAGGACCGGGGACAAGTCGTACTCTGGTGTACGGTCGATTCTGAAGAGGCTGAAGAGGCCGAAGAGGCAGCTGTGGCACCTGGATTCTTAGAACTGCATAGGAGATCAATCACTATCGTACTTTCTTTGTTTATAGTCACTGCAGTTCCTTTTTTTCTGTACTAATTTACGATTGCATACGAAAAGAATTATATTTGTCAAAGTCGCTCCACGTTTATGGTACCATGAATACAGAGACCGAAAATCTATAATATTTAAGGAACAATTGGTAGCATGTTCAGAAAGGAAGAATTCATAGAAACGAGTGACGAATAGCAGCAGCGAGCTCAATAATCCGCAGGCCAGAAGAATTCCTCTGTCAATTTAGCAGGACGCTCACCACGAACACCTTCGTTCTCCTCGAAAGTATTCACCAGGGCTTCATGGAGTGCCCCTGGTGCGGGCGCATCAGGCCAAAACTTGTTACAGTGTCCACATCGCGTGAGGAAAGCATCCTTCAAGGCTTGGATACGATTCTTACGCACACAGGTAGCGCAAATCGTGTCTCCGCATATTGGGCTAAGGAAAATGAAGGATGAGGTACGTAGATCACTTAAGAGGGTATACACATACATTAACGGCTGCGACACTCTGCGCTTGCAAGCATGGCAGGTCAAAAACGGGTCGATCACCCATTTGAGCTCCTCATAGCAGGCCTTGTAGCTGGTTCTGACACGAGCTCTGATGGGGGGGCGTCGAACAGGGGGGATCCGAGAGGTACGCTTCTGAATGAAAGTAACTGTATTCTATTATGTATCAATGAGCTTTAAACAAAGAACTGAGTGGCGGTAATAGTGCATACTTTGTTTGTGAGGGGAAGCGAATGAAAAGCCTGGCTGCGGAGGTTGTACCCCCTTGACTTGGCTTCGAAGGACCATGGTGAAGTGGGGTTGTTCGATGGTAGAGGATCGGGCCATTTCAGATGGAATATGTAGATTGTGGAGGAGAACGTGGATTGTAGAAAGGGAGTGAAGAGTGCCGGGATGAATGCAGGGAAGAACTGGAGCTGATCGACGGATGTGGGGGGAAATGAGAGAGAGCTGTAAAGTTGAGGGAACCGGTCCCTACTTTTATACGCTCCCGGATTTGTTACAAAGGTAACATCGAACAAAGAAATTCGCGATCACCTGATTGACCTCGAGGTTCGCGACGGGACACTCAGCGATATGAGCAAGTGCACCATATTCGAGAATTTGATTGACAGATTTGAGTCTACTATTTACATTTGGGAAAAGCGGCCAGTGTGGAGAAGATGCTCGAATATCAAACGCAAGACTCTCGAAGACGTTGCACACAAGCGTCGATAGTCTTCTGGAGATACGTCACCACTTCGAGACCTCTGCAGAATCTCGTTCATCTTTGAAGGAAAAGGGAAAGGCAGTAAGCGGTATTTAATGGGGTGAAAAGAAGGAAAAAAGTGTACCTCACATAAATTGATCAAGTCGGGGGTGGAGATATGGAAGGGAGCAGCAGGAAGAAGTACCCTCATCTGCAGTAGACGGGCAATCTCCATTTGAATACCAAGTCTGAGAGACAATCTGTCGTTGTTCGCATCGGTACCATGGGTATCGAAAGCGCTTTCGACGTTTTCCAAGTGATTATTAGCTACGTCTCGGACCTGATAAACTATCCCAGAAAGCTTATTCTGCAAATGATTGATCAGTTTGTGCATCACTCGGAGATACTCGATGATTACCAGGCGGTTGGTGAGTTCTTGCTCAGTCGAATTGGCGTCCTTGATCGTTTTAGACAGCTTTTCCGTGTACAGTTCTCTGAACTGGTTCTCTACCAGTTTCACTTCGCACTCAACATTAGATATCTCGTTAAAAGCTCGAAAGAGAGCGTTTGAGGGACCGTCGGTTGGGTTATTGGGTTGGGGTGACATCGGGTACTTGAAGCAAAACGTATTGAGCCGGGCACGTGTTACATAACTCCTTGGACACTCCCCATGTCCCTTTGTTCAGGAAATTATTTAAACCTGACGTGGGGGCTGGCTCTCCTTAGATTCTTTCAAGTTTCTCCCACCACCATCATTATCGAACTCATAATCGTCAACGGCAAATTCAACTGAACCATGACAAACATGACAAGTCTTTCCTGGTATGAGTACGCGCCTAGTCGTTCCGCTGCTGTAACTGAAAGCAATGCAGGTTCCGAAATGTCAGAGAAAACACCGTGTTCGACTTCGTCCCCATTTCTGAGCTCACCGTCACTTACATATCCTTGAATATGGGTGACAACGATCCGTTGGCGCTGACCTTCCTTACCCTATCCGTTGCGGGAGACCTGGCCACTCCGGATCCACCTATGACTCTCAGTCGCCTAGACCCACTAAAGGTGCTTTCAATCTATTGTCCTTGTTGCGATCGTAGCACTTACTGACACCACATCAATTCTCAGCGTGATCATATCAGTATGTGGATTCGATTACAGCCTGGCGTCAAGTATCTGATGCAGAAGCACGGGCCAAAGTGCGTATAATATTTCTTTCCAATGACCTGATCTTTACTGATATACCACAGTCATCTCTCTGTCTTCGGTTTCTATAGTATGTGGCTCGTTCAATTCCCAATCTCCCAGCATTTCTTTATCATCTGTAGGTCCCCCAGCCATGGTATCGGAAGAATCCCCCATGAAAAAGCGGGTTCGTGTCACTCCCGAAGATCCCATAACCTGCGATAAAAAAGGAAAAATGAAACGAAAGATTCCTGCCCAGAATCCCACACCCAACAACACTCCTCCTATCTCTACGCGTCTACCACCTTCCGCGACAGCTTCCTATGCGCCGCCCAACACCCAATCAACTCCGGCTCTCTTTCCTACGACGCCTTTTATAAGCAACAATGTTCCCATCACGACAGTCAATACGGGTTGGTTGTCCTCTGTCCCTACCAACACTAATCCAAATGTTCCTTCGCCCTTGAACCCGGTCCCATCCCCAGGCCATTATTCCGCTCCAGGCTGGTCCCATCCCCCTTCTCAACAGCCAGCATCCGCGCCTGTATACAACCATCCGACTAACCCTGCCCACAATCCCACTTTAAACGGAGCTGGTTATGCCTCCGTCCCCTCAACAAATCCTTTCCATGCTCTCGATGCAGCCGACCGTAGCGCTGTCCCAACTACCAACACGTTCGGAAGGCAACAAACCGGTGAATCTGCTAGCGGGAGATCTGGTCACACTTCTGGTGTTACCCCTGCGATGGTGTTCGCGGTTCCCGGACCTTCTGTCGCTTTCGGCGCCCATCCCGGTACTTTGGGAGCGGGTGCGAGTACCAATTAGAACCCAGTATCGATATGCTTGTTCTGAATGATGTATTTTCTTGTATCACATATGTAGTTTGCGCTTTAGAGTTTACATGTTGTATTAATCTGATTTTGTGCTCAATCGAATATATTTCGCCCATTCAACTTGTGCTGAATCTGGGGGTTCAGTTTGGGCGCTTGTTCTTTGCCCAGTTTCATCTGTACTCTGACTTGAGTATGCCCTTTGTTTATCGTATCCTTTATGCCGCTTGGCTTCGGCTCTCTCGTTCTTCCCGCTACTTTGAAGTTCCACTTTCTTTTTGCTAATTGCACCTTCGGTGAAATCCCACTCTCTTTAGTCCTAGATGGACAACCCCTCTTCAAGCCTTCATCGCAAGCGATCCCTCAGCAGCTCTGGAAGCTCAATTTTGTCCGATGTAGATGAAGAATTGGAAGACCACATGGCAGTCAAGCGCCAAAAGAATCTTGAAGGAGGTTATTTCAACATCGTCGAGTCTCGCACCTTGCAATTTCTACGGTATTTTTCAGGTGCTGTTGACAGCAATGACCAAATGAGAGAGAATGACAGCTTGTGAGTTTTGAATCTATACTTTCTCGTCAAAAAGCTGATAATGTGTTAGTGTGCCAACAGGGGACCCAACGACTTCAACTTCTCTAGTACCACTCACAGGCTGGGCGGCCCCAGACCCAACGGATTCGAGTCTCATAGTACCCCCCAAGGCCTTGTCAGTTCCAGACTCAAAGGCTCCCACCTCCTCAGTATCCCCAGAGGGCTATCCAGTCCCAGTTGCCCAACATGTTCATTTGGCTCCGCCTAGCACGAACGACACCGATTCTCCGCCTTCCATTCAGGCACTCCAGCCGTCTACTCCCGCCGTTGAGCAAGGATCTATGACACAGGGCACCGGTGCTTGGGCAATCGTGCGGTGTAGTTACGAGGTGATATTTATTCTCTTTTTCATGAGAGATTCAAATATTGACCATTCAAATTTCAGGCCGATGATTTAGACGAAATCAGTCTTGTCGAAGGTCAATTTGTAGAAATACTCGAACTCCTGGACGGAACCTGGGCATATGGAGTGGGTCCGGACAATGAGAAAGGCGTGTTTCCAGGTGAGTGTTCGGTCCCTGCAAACATTGAAAGATGGTTCTACTAACTGACCAAACTTCTACAGTAAACTATGTCGAGATGATTGAGAAAGTGGCTGAAACAACATTGTCGCCAGAAGGTGCCACTGCTCTGCAACCTTCCCTCATCCCTCAATCCCTCAATGATGCTCCGCCTGCCACATCTCAGATTCTGGTTTCAACAACAGGCCCACCAGAGAACTCCGCTTGCCTTGATTCCAGTATGAAGAATATGAAGACAAAAACAAAGACAAAGACAAAAACAAAGACAAAGATAATTCCGATGAGGAAATGGGGGAGGAACTGGGAAATGAATTTGAAGATGAATTTAAAACGGAAGATGATGAGGTATTCAAGTCACCAGCAGCTGATGCCACACGCAGCTCAAACACTCCCCGGTCTCCTCCCTCCCATCTCAGCAAGTATGACATATTCCGGGGACTTTTCTCAGTCTCCCCTCCTCGCCGAATCCTCCAATATTTCTCTGCCCGCCACCTCTCAGAGCCTTGCTTCAACGCCGAGTTCACTACAGAACTTATCTGGCTCCAGTTCAGTTAAACAGACGGAGGTGTCGAGGAAGACAAAGGTGAAAAGAAAGATCAGTTTGATGAAGAATCGGGAGACCTACTTGGGGATGAAGCCGATTATGAGGGCGAAAATTAGGCAGAAAATCATGAGGGTGTCTGCAGATCGCCGAAACAACGCACCTCACATTGCTGGGGATGTTCTCTCCCCTCCTTCAGCTCTCTCTTCTTCAGTCCCTGCTCCTCCCACTGCTCCTCCCACTCCTCCTTTGGCTCCCTCTTCATCAGTGCGGAACGTTCACGTGTCCGGCCCACCGGCCCCTCTTCCCCCGGATCTCTCATCTCCAGACTGCAGTGAGACACAGAGCACACTTCCGCCTACCTCCCTACCTACTGCGATTTCTGTTGGTCGCGATCAAGATGAATCTAATGGAGATCAAGTTTGGGATGGAGACTTGCCTCAACCTCCCGAGGCAGGGAGCTATTTTCTGACCCCTCAAGCTCCTTCTCTTTCCGCCCCCGTTGAGCCCACTCTTTCATCCCCCGGCCCCCCCGAACCCACTTTCTCTCCTTCCGCCGCCCCTGAATTGGCTATCTCTCTTCCCGCCCCTCCGGGACCGACTATCTCTTCGCCCGCCCATCCTGAACCAACTATCACCCCACCCGACCCAGGTATCGCGTTGTTATCTTCTCCCACGGCCCCCCATTACCCAGTATCTCTTGATACCTCATCTCTCTCTTTCCCTCCTCCCACTGAACCTGCCATCCCGACTCCCGTATCCTCTAGGCCTTCCCCCTCTCTTTGCCGTTCGGTGGATCACACAGGGCAAAATCATGCATTACCTACCTCCTTCCAATGCCCTGAAACCTCGCAGGTGTTTGATGAAGATCCTGAGCCTCATATTCAACAAGAAAACGAGTACACACGGGAAGGGGAAAATGGTTACGACTACCATAATGAACCGGAAGCAGAGGGAGAACGCAATGGATACGGCGAGGATGATTACATTTTGAGTTCGGAAGGAACCCCGGAAGAGCACGTCGAAAACAAATCGGAGGAGGAATGTGATAGCATAGATGAGGATGAGTCCAAAGATGAGTGTGCAGAGGAAGGCGAATGGGAATACGAGGTTGAAAATAATGCCGAACTTGGCTATGAACTCGAAGAGGATGAGGAAGTCGAAGATGAGTTCGATGACGAAATGGGAGATGAAGATGGAGACGAAATCAACGACGAAATCAACGAGTGCTCGTTTGATGAGCAGATGGGAGAGGAAGAGGACGAAGAAAAACTCGAAGATGATGACATTGAACTTGAGTATGAAGACGAACACATGTCTGTTGAGGAAATATGGGAGGAAGATGAATTCGAAACTGAGTTTCAAGATGGGTCGGAGGCGGAAGAGAACGAGGATGATGAAGATGGAGATGAATCTGACAGGGAGGAAGAGAGGGAGTATAGATCTGACGAGGAGGAGTATGAATCTGATGAGGAAGAGTACGGATCTGAGCAGGAGGAGGACGATGGAAGGCGCACAGAGGGAATTGAGGTGGCGGACACGCGCATGAATGGGATCGAGGCAGTGGACCCACGCATGGATGAAAGATGGAACTCGGCGGGGAGCAATATTCCTTACTGGTAAGCTCGTTTATCTTGCCTCTTAGCTACTGTGATTAAATACAGTTTGATAGGCTTGCCGCTGATCAGAGCTCCCATGAGCACTCTCGAGCGCCTGTTCATAATCTGGGCACTCAGGATCCGGAAAGTCATCGGTTCGAAGCATCGATTCCTGTTCCGGGCACTGAGGAACCAAAACATCATTACTCCCATATATCAATTCACAATCTGGGCACGCAAGATGGGATTGAGGGAGATGATGAAGATAACAAAGAAGATTATGACGAAGATGAAGACATGGAAGATGTCCGAGAAAACTGCAGCCAGGGAACTAGTCGGAACGAGTTCTTTCTTTATTGGTATGTTCCGATTGATACGACTCTTCCATCCAAACTAACACTGATTCACAGGTCTTCACAAGGTTTTAACGTCATGGACCCTCAATTTTTGGCGTGGGCTCAGCAAAGGGGCTATGGACGATCTCGACCCTCTATAGAGGAGATAACCAACGAGGAAGATGCCCCGTTGCGAAGCAAAAATCATCTGGGACTCAACGATCCGCTCTTGCAGAGTACGATGTCAGATTCCAGTGACGCTCCGCAGCCCCCGAGGCAAAATTCATCTATGTCAAGCTCTTCTTTGCCGCCTCGTTCAAATGATGCTCCGCCTGCATCTCATACTTCACCTGGAGTTGACATGTCACTGCCTCCTCATAAAGCTGAAACCCCATTCCCTAATTCCTCCGGAGTCGATGGCGATGCCCAGAACTGCCAGCGCCAGAGTGAGATTGCCTCTCTGATAAATCTTTCAATTCCGGATCCGTTAGTTGTGGGTTTTTATTATTCCTATTGAGGAAGACTTTGCTAACAGATTGTCCAGAAGTCGCATTTTGGGGCTTTGCTGAACTACTGGCAACACGACACACCTCAGCTTGAAAAGATCCTAAAACAGTGTTATCAATATATTGGAATCATCCCAAGTGCACCGGTTCCACTCGACGCGGACTTTGAAGTGTATGCCCCCAAGCTCAAGCTGTACCAGGCCCCTCAGCATCGCACAGAAGGAAAGGTAGAGCTTGCTAATATGGTTAGACAAGAGATTGCGATTCTGATGAAGATCATACCTGGTGATGACGATCTACAAACTGAGGCGGATGCTATGAACGGACCTCCTGTCAAGAAGCTGCTTAAAACTGTTTCGACGACCACACTCTTGTTATGGAAAAAAAATCTCGCCCAAGGTCCCACTGTAGGCGATCTTGTTCTTCAGTTGGATGGGGGAATTAGAACGGCCTGGAACAAGGCAGCTGCGGTTGTTTTCTGTCAATATTTTGTTGGCAAGCATGCATGCTACAAAGTTGAAGACGTCAGAACTGCTTTTATGACACGAATTACACAACTTCGTCGGGACTTTGAACAACAAGGGAAGGAAAAAACCGCTGAGCAATTTGATGAGGAGCGAAGAGCAAGAAGGTTAGCTCGCCGAGACGGGGTATGTTTCTTCTTTTGTTTCTGCACATTGGTATTTGGTATTCATGTACGGACAGTTACTTGACCGCAGAGTTCGTGCTTTCCGGATCATGCACTATAGCGATCCGGCTCCACTGCAAAATCTTGCAAATTTTGTCAAGTATCTTTGTATTGACTGCATGAGTGGCGACGAAAGTGGCCCAGAATCGAAGTTTTACAAAACAAGGGTTCGTTGGCGATCTCAGGAGGTAGCGGACTTCTTGCATCTACTTAGCAGTTATCATCTCAAGTTACGATATCTGGGCAATGGAAAGTACACTCGTGGTGTTTTTCCTCATGCGCGTTATACCTCGAACTGACCGGAGTCGGTTTTGGAGATAGATGGCGCCCCCACGGGACTCCCTATCAACTGGTACGATCTGAGTTGGGTGCATGAAGATGGTGGAAGAATAAGGGCACTAAGACCTCAGCCTGCAGTGTCACTACAGCTTCCCGAGGATTTGAGGCAGTTTGTTTAGCTTATTTCGTTTTTTCTTTTTTGTAGCTGATCAGATTTTTAGCCACGCTGCAAGATTTTTACATGTCTACACTCGCAGGATACGGCCAAGGGATTTATCTGAAGTGGTTTGAACCGCAAGTATCTGAGTACCTCCGAGTACCCGCCTGTACCCGCTCCCAATGGATCCCGGTTTTCGTCTGGACTCGTAATGAATCCCGGTACCCCGCCAGAGCCCGATACCACATCTCTCGCCAAATGTCCCTGGCTCCCGCTCTCTCCCGTCTGCTCTCTCGCCTGCGCCAGGTCACCAGCACCTTCCCCCCTCTGTCCCTGACCTGACTAAATCCTCGAACTAACTGAGTCCGGCACTCGGCATTTCTCCTCTTTATCTCACATGGCCTCTACTTGGCATCATCAAGGTTAATCAACCTCCTCTTGGCACCTGACAGCTTGACTTTCGTAGCCTTCATCACCATTACACTCATCCGCAAGCGATACCTACACTTCTCAATCCCAGTTAATTCTTGCTTGCTTACATACAATACCTCACATTATTTTCCATCCAATTCGGTGTTTCGCTGTAACAATATTAACGCATTCTCATTAGTATGCAGGTTGCACCGCGCCGACACTATCTTATCGCCCATGTTACAGTGTGACATTTTTGTCTGCCGCCTTTTCATAAATTTTGTATGCCGCTCATTATTTACATTGATGGTCTGCTACATTTAAAGTAAACATATTTCCATAAGTTTTGCATCTGCTAACAATAAGATTTTCATAAGTTTCGCATTTCTTTTTGATCCCAATATACAGTAAGACAAAAGTTATTGTGACATTTTGTCACAATAACTTTTCCCTTTGTATTTCTATAACGCAACCGATTTAGGATAGACTTACCGGACCCTTGAATCCAATAAGTTTTGGATCAGCTTATACTAACGCCGGAAAGTTCTAAATTAAGTCATATTCCGTTCTCTTATGTAACACTTCGATATCTCAGCCAAACTTATGAAAAACCGCGCGCCGTGTAGCACAATTATCTGACATCGCAGTTTATAAGATTAATATTGTTGATAGAAGATTTAAGAAGGCTCAGTCCGAAGTCCGAACGGCAGGGGGATGAGAGTAGGAGACCGAGGTTGGGAATCTGTTGCTGCGGCAGGGATAATCGAACTTATGCCCTACTTAGACTTTTTCCTGTCCTGTCGTCTGATGAGGTCCTCTCCTTCTTGGACGTGTGTGCAGTCGCTGGCGCTCTATATCTCTGGATACGCCAGAGTTTTGGTCTGCCGTTCATGTCACGGTTCCAGAAGCGTTGCACATATATTAAGATTTCGATCTCAAATGCGGGAGGTTCGAGAAGGTTTATATACATGGTTACACACAGCAGGGATGCTTCCGCTTCACATATCCGTGTTTTCGCGGAACGAGAACACCTATCAGGAGGATGTACCACAGGTGGCTCGTATACTGGAGGTGCTTGTCCCTCTCTGTAGGCAGTGGAAGTATCTTAATCTCCAAGTACCTGCTTCTTCTTTACGTGTCTTTGGTGAACTTCGAGGGGTAGACGTTCCTCTTCTTGAATCAGCGACCATCGCACACTCCGATTCTTATTCTCTCTTCGGGTTGGAAAAAAACAGTTGCCATCCTTCCTTCTTACTAGAGACTGCACCATCCCTGAGTCATATCAAACTCGGTGACGCTGGGCCTCTCTTCCGGCTTGTCATTCCATGGAACCAATCGCGTTTTCTCTCATTGGATTATAATGACAGGCATCACAGTGCTTAAGAGCTCATGCATATCCTTACTGAATGTACAGAGTTGAAGGAGTGTGTGTTGATGACACACGCTCGTAGCGATCAAGTCCGGACGTTGAAAGATCCAATTACTCTTCCGCACTTAGAAAAGTTGTCTGTTAGCACAAATTCCACCGTCATGGTTCTCAACCAGCTCTCTCTACCGAGTCTTCAACATCTGCACCTAGATGGATCCCGGGCAGAGCTCAACACTGTAGTATTAGCCTCGTTGAAAAGCATGCTCCATAGATTGCATTACCCTGTAAAGTTTGAATCTGGAAATCAGCCGATCGGCCAGCTTGGCTACACTGATCGATTCATTGAAAATGATGCCTTCGTTTAGGGCATTATTCTTCACAGCAAGCATTACACGAGCCCCTATCATTGACGAAGAACTTTTGAATGCCCTCTCCAACTCAGACGACCTGCTCTGTCCTCGTCTAGAGCTAATTTACCCTCCCTATCGTTTCACTGTTTCGGAGTCGGCCTTGGAAAAGTTCCTCGTCATACCCTTCCTCCGAGGGACTTGCAATATCGCAAACTGCCTACATCGTCAGCTTCAGAAAGGGATTAACGGAACGTTTTGCTCGCTTTCGAGACAGTGTCAAAGTCGAAGACATTCCTGATCTGAGTCTACCTCAAACAGGACGTCCTATTTCACGACTCATAGAGTATCCGGAGAGTACTTACAGGCATTGACTGCAGATTTTGATTTAGGTTTTTTTTAAGTCGAATGGACGGCAAGTATGATTTACATAATTTAGACAGCTAGACACTTTCTATCGGTAACTTGGATGATGAAGACCATGTAGCGATCGAGCAGAGGACAATAATGATGACACCGAAAGGGCTGAAAGAGATGAATCAGTCAACCTTGAATCAGAACAGGGTTCCGGGAAAAAATCAGTTAACGGTTTTCTAGGCCGCCGTTCCGGAGAACGTAGTGCATTACAGCATGGTTCACTTAGAGCCCAGTGCGTTTCTTCCTGTAAGAAAATGGTGCAGAAAGAGATCTTACCTCAGTTCGGTACACATTCCTACGCCAAATGAACGGTCAGTGTTGAAGCTTCATGTGATGGTAATAGCTAAGCTAGGCAAAAATGTCGACGTTTACGGTCATGGTCGTAGTCATGGTAGAGAAGGACAAGCGCTGTTAACACTTTATATATGCCGGCCACAGGGCAAATCCCACGGTATAAAATATTCTAGAAGGGAAAGAAGGAAAGAACAAAGCAAAAAAAAAAAAAAAACAACACACGTTCTGCCCCAGAGAGGCTCGAACTCTCGACCTTCCGATTAACAGTCGGACGCTGTAACCAACTCAGCCATGGGGCACATGAACGCTGACTGCTAAAGTACTACTTACCGGAGTCGGTGTCACTCCAGAAGACCCAATGAAAGTTGTGTCGGCGATGATAGCTATAGTGTTACACCGCAATGCGAAATGACAGATACATAGTTATACATTGAAGTTTCGTGATAAGCTTTACGAGAACACGGTGGAGAAGAAACGGGGGTCATGTATTAACTTGATCACTCTGTCCACCATCTGCAAGTCTAAGAAAAGGACAGTCAGAACCCAGTACGACTCCAACGTGTAGGACATGGCGCACCTAATTCAGATTGTAAGTTAATGACAGCCGCCTTCTTCACCGTTGTCTGATCGATGACATGCCCAATAATTTCTGCATAAGAGGATGAGATGCCATGATCCTAATACAGAACATTCAGCACATATGCAAGGCAGTTGGAAACATGACTACTCCAGTGTATTTGACGAGAATTTCACCCCCGTCTGAAGTTTGCACTGTCACTGTGCTATCCGTCGTCTATCATTTATTTCAGCCTTTTGAAGTAAGCAAATAATGACACCGCTTACTGTAAGGATTTTGCATGGGATTCGAACCATTTGTCCGATGAAACGGGGCAAAATTGCGGAATTGACGCGAGGACTAATGTCGGACATGGTTGAGAGGGAAAAGAGGATGTCACGTCGCGTTATCACGCGTGACATTGCGCGCTTTCATCAGCTTTCATGACCTTGATACTTAACGATCATGCTCTTGAAAGCCTTCGCTCTACTGCCTAATGATCTCGTAACAGAGCTAGCCTCTCTAGGGATATTAACAAGCACTGATTTGATATTCTCAAGTACTACTCCGCTTGAGATTTACTCGCGCCTGTCTTCAAAATCTATATCCTTCCCTGAATTCGAGGCATGTATCAAGGTCATCTTGACAAAGCTAGCCACCTCAGGCCAGGAGGCGGTCGAACTAGATCAATCAAGTCGCTCGTGCTTCAAGATGGAGACCTTAACTTCTTTGGACAATTACCTTGATGGAGGCCTACCTTGTGCTCGTGTAATTGAAATATCCGGCGATAATGGTTCAGGGAAAAGGGTGTGTTCTTCTTTCTCTACGAAGAGAACATATGCCTTAATATTTTGGAACTCAAGATTCTGCTTCTCAATTGCGTCTTGATGTCTCTTCTCAGAAATAGGGAAATCGAAGGGCTGTGGATTGATACTACCGGTGACTTTGCCATTGAAAGAGCCGTCCAAATCCTGGAATATCACCAACAAGTTGAGGCGAATTTTTCCTCTATCAAACGCTGGAGTAATTGCGTGTAGTCTCTAGATGATACAGAAATCCTTCTACAAAGGCTGTATATTTCTATCGCAACAGACATGGAATCTGTTCAGCAAATCTTTCGCGCTCTAGATTTTCAACTTGCACTTGTACGTCGTCACCTATTTTGACTCTGGGTTCCACGAGCTCATATATTTCGTTAAGCAAGCGTCCAGTATTCGAATGAAGTACATCGTCATCGACTCAGTCACATCTCTATTCGGTCCCTATCTGAGTGCTGTCTCGTCGCAAGGACATGCCATCATGGCTGCCTTCATGCGTTATCTTCGTGATTTGGCTAAACGTTACTCTGTGATTATATTAGTCCGTCAGCCCGACGTCTTTTTTTGAATTGTACTTATGGATATGCAAGCTCATAAACAACGCGACGCTTATGCAAGCCCGTTCTACGACTAGAGCGCAGACGACTGCAGAGGCCATAAATCCTCGTTCCGTATTTGCATCGACAATTCGAAAACCTGCTCTGGGACCCTCGTTCACCTTCATGACTGACGCGACTTTGTGGGTATCCCTTTGGCCTGCGCAGGAAGAGGATGAAGAGAAATTCACAACCCACCTGGTCGAGGTGTTCCGGTCCAAATTTTCGGTGAGCAAGTATCTAGTGAAGCCTGGTGGTGATTGATAGGCTTGTGATTAAGGTCTCTAATGTCTGGAGTGCCTTTAGAATTGCTGCGTCGGGAGCACTTCTGACTGATTGTACTACTGCTTCTTGAAACATCATTCAATTGTTGTATGAAACAGACGCTCATTGCACTCGCACAACCAGCTCTCTTCTCCGTCTCTTCTCTTCGAGCTATCTGTTTTCATTGACCGAAGCCGGGCCCCGGCCCTTCGAAATGAGGCCTTTGCGCAATAAGATTTAGCAACGGAAGAAACAAAGTTCGGGGTCCGGTATCTGTGCTTTTTCCTTCCTCAGGCTCATGTGCCTTTGCCCATCGCTTCATTTTCACCCAATTGACCCATTCCCATTTCTCACATTTTTCCGGTTCAAGATTCTTACGGTGTCACGTCAAAAAAAAAAAGAAGGCCGCTTGACATGGATCTGTGGCCGCTCACCTCTGGTGCAGCTTGAACATCAACCATCTCACAAGCAACCCATATCGTCACGTAGTGTTTCCCTTCAGTAACCATGACATCGTTTGTCGCCGTTAAGAACCGAATATTTTGAATCTTGAGATTAGTCTCCTCTAATACCTCGCGAGCCGCACAATCCTCGAATGATTCTCCAGCCTCAAGGTGCCCTCCCGGGAGTGCCCATGTACCTGCGCTAGATTGTTATATATCACCATTGACTGAATCGTCGCATCGCATACCATGTCCATGGCTTCCCGCTCGTTTACCCAGTAGAAATTGTCCCTCTTGGTTAAGGACGAACACTCCAACACCTACTTTTGGGACGGCGATGGTTGTAGAGTCCCTTGGAGAACCCATGATAGTTATGTAAGGCGATGTCACGAACTTAGTTAGACTGGACAATATATCTTCTTGATGATAAAAGCGGTCCGCAAATGTGACCCGTAGCTCTTTAAATTGCTACATGTATCCATCGTGTCTCTTACTTTCGATGGGATGATCTTTGCTTGATGGTGAATAAATGGTACATAGGAATTTGGCATAATAACCCACTCAGTCAGACTTGGCATGCTGAAGCCATGACCTGGGTTGGATTGCAGTTTAGCCCAATATCACATTATTTGAGAAGACAAAGGTCTGAGTTTTGAGATTGTGTCTAGGTACAAAATATAGTTCCAATATATATCCCTTCGTATGGTCCAAGCTTGTATAAACAGTCAGTGCATTGAATACAGTCTGAAGCGCGAGTATCGTACATGATCTATGATGTTCCCTTGAAATATAGTCGGGACAGAGTCCTTTGGAAAATTATCAGAGTTCGGCAATTCATGTACCCAAGCAAACCGACTCACAATTTGACACTCCGCATCAGTGGCATCGTCATCGCCAGGACAAGAAACTGCATCACCAGCAGAGAGGATGTGAATCTCTCCCGCTGGGTGTTCGTACCCCAATGACCTCCCTGGAACAATTGGGATCAAATCTGAATTTCATGTTACTTTCAACGATCAAATGAATCAAGGTCAACACTAGGGACATACCTTGCATATTATCAATCCGTTTGAAGTTGACCTATGTAGCACAGATAGATCAGGATTTTTATTTGAATGCAGTGTCAACAGGGGACCGATACAACATACATCCGAAGCATCAACTAACGCAGCCCAGGCAGGATTTCCTACTCGTGGTGTTCCGTAGGTCATGGCAGATATATCAGCGGAAGGAAGGTTGAGGCGAAAGAATATGGTATCGATTTCAGCGAGTGCTCCGCCAAGAGAGTGGCCAACCTGTGCATATTATAAGACATACTACAAAAGGATACGGGTACGGTGTGGAAATACAAACCGCAATGATATTGTTGGTGCCTACGGAGCTCATAAGAGATTTGACCTCCGCTAAGATGACATCGGCAGTCAAGGCGTGCTCGTCTTGAAAACCAGTATGGACTTCGACGTCAGAAGAAATTCCAGGGAAGAGAGTGCTGTTTAGTGTGGCTAAAGGAACATCAATGTCTGTAAGGTCGGATTCACTTGTATAGATACTTCAGTCGTCCGCCATACAGCTGCAAACAAGGAAAACCTACAGTTGTGTAGGATCCGTGCCCTATGTACGAATTAGAATATTCATAGATAACGTCTGCAAAAGGCGTACCTCGTGAGCTACGATGATGGCTTCTAAAGAAGGCGAATATCTAAGTGTTATGATGTCGATGATACTCAACTCTCGCAGCCGAACATATACATACCCAACGAAATCTGGCAACAGCAACGATTCCCACTGAGTCGTATGCGACAAAGGGAAAGCAGAATCACCTACAGTTCTGAATATCATCTCCATCTCCGCCAACAAGGGAGACTTCAAAATCCGAGTTTGCTTCACAAGCCTCTACCAGAATGCTTCTTCAGTACACCTCATAGTGACATAAACAGCCCAAGTTACACGTACCACCACAAGTCCAATCTGATAGGATATCCGTGCCACAGTACGCTGCCCTTGCAAACTGGGTGAAGGGAGCAAAACCAGCGAGCTCTGCGGCCGACAACTGAGTGACGTCCCTGCGATGCAGACCGGCAGGAATCGCGGCGGTCAAGCCACAAGAACTAAGTGCAGCGGAGATGAGCAGCAAAGAGTACATCCTAGAGAGGGAAATCCGTGCGGGGAAGGCTTGAGAGTTGACCTCTTGACAATGGGAACCATTTATTCAATTTTCCATGGCTTCTACCATCCTACTGAGTCCCAGCTACACAGTACTAAGGGTTTTCGGCTAATTTTACGGGTTGCACACAGGTCGGTACATATGGTTTTCTGCAGCGGGAAGAGACTTTGACAACCAGTTGCGGTCAACTGACCAGAGGGGAATGGTAAAAATTGTGGTGGTGAAAAATCACAAGGTAATGTATATACGAACAGCAACGGACGCCTGTACTAACGTGAGAATGAGCTTTAGTTTTGCGCAGGAAAGCCTATTTCGTACGTTTTATATTTAGCGAAACATTCCGAGCCAGGGACATCGCGAAAGCAGTAACTGGTGGCGAATGGCGGATATGCATGTGTTGTTGGAGTAACGGTCAACAGGCGAATAGAGTGAAGGACAACAGCCTGAGTGAAAAACATGAACCCACCACAATCATGCTTCCGAGGAAAGGCATCTGAATCTTCAATAAGATATTATAGTCTTCGTCAGTAAAAGGGATGAGAAACCCAAGTTTAGTAGGGTCAGAATAAAAGAGGTGTCTGCGTGGGTTTAGCCCTGCGCGACTCCAGTCCTTAAGACATGAGATTCGCAAATTAAAGCCAATTCTGAAGCACCGCGATTGAGATAAAAACGGTCGCTAGGAAAACAAAAGGTAGGGTGAGTGAGGGTGAGTGAGAACTTTTATAACATATACGCGATGAGAGTTAATAAGCGCCATAAAGGCTCTGAGTTATGATCTTGCAAACGAGTGTTCAACACGGCAGTTTCAAAAAAAAGCTATAATAGCCCACCGCGAGGGTCGAACTCGCAGCCTTCAGATTGCCTTGCAAATAAGAGTCTGACGCTCTATCCGATTGAGCTAGGCGGGCCCGACAGCCTGTCCAGTTTGGAGTATTATATTGTTTAACTCTATACAAGTCCGAAATGAAGGAAGTACAAAAATGAGGCTACAAGAGAAAGAAAATTAGCGGCAGCAGTACTAAGATACCGTACGTAGGTGCTTCGTAATGATACATATTTCCACCAAAACCCCGACGACGTAGAAAAGTCCCAACCATGCAACTATAGGAAAGCACCGACAATAGCACTGACGACGACAATCACGATGCCAGCATCACAGATCCCGTGTATTGACAATGCGCCGTTGCTACTCGAGGTCGCGGACGGTGAAGACAGCGAAGCGGAGCCAGAGGCGGAAGTAGCGTTAAGGGCGAGGGCTTTAGCTTGAAAGGCCTCGAACGAGCTGTTACTAGACTCGACAGCATTGACGCTGAAAACCATCCCAGATTCGCAGTGAGAGACAGGAGTAGTTTGTCGGCAATAAGCCCAAAAGGGTTTGGTCTTTAAACAGTTGCGTTAGTACTAGGGAAGATATACAGAAAAGACAAAGAGGCGTACGTCGTTGATTTGGATAGTGACGGTAGGAAAGGTGGTAGCATTTGTTGAGACAGGCATGAATCCCGAGTCAAAGCTCACAGTCCCAGGGCTGCTGGCAGACAGAGGCGTGCAAGGCTAGATCATTACAAAATGAGCCACGTTACACAAGTAAGGGTAAACAGCAACGAACGTCGGCGAAAGAACTCTGCGTGACAGTGTGGTTCTTCTGGTGGAACTCGAAGGTAATGGTGTCTCCAATCTGGGCAGTGACGTTGGCGGGGTTGTAAGTGAGTGTGCCATTGTCACCAACGATGACTCGGTGGTCTGTGGATATGGCGGCAGTGGGTGCGGCAGATCCGGGATAGGAACCATAAGTCGTAGTGATAGTGTCGCCATCAGAAACCGTAACGGTGGCAGTCACGGTGACCACCGATGCGGAAGCAGTGGTGGTCGAATTGAGGCCCATGGCAGCGGCCTTGAAAGCCGCGAACTTGGCGTCAGAGCCCGGATTCACAGCAAATACCATTCCCTGCTCGCAATGCCCAGTTTGACGGCAGTATACCCAAACAGGCTGCAATACGTGAATACATGAATCGTGACAGAAAGAAGTGACCTACGTCGGTGTTTTCAATGGTAAGTTCGGCGGTGATAAAGTCACTGGTAACATTATCGGCAACGGGGACACTGAACAAGAACAAGTTTAGCAAGTGGCGCATCAAAGGCGAAAAGACATGACCCACAATCCAGAATCAAATCCATTGGCTAGCGGTGAGCAGGGGGAAGCAAACGAAGATTGAGTGACAGTGTGATTTTTTTGTTCAAACGTAAACCGAACGACGTCGCCAATACTTGCGTTCTGAAAGGACAGGTACTCTAAGAACACTATTGATAATCTTGGAATCGATTAAGAACGCACGACGTATTCAGGTGCATAGGCAACGGTTCCATTAGGTCCTCCGACGGTAATGTCAATCGTAGCAGAGCGCACAATAGGTGGAATGACAGCAAGAGAAATGCCAGCTAGGGCAGCAAGAGCAGAAGTTTTGAAAGAGAACATTGTAGCCAGCTGATTATATGTTGAAGGTCGATAAGATTTTCAGGTCGTAGAAAGAAAGTCGTGCGTGCGTCGTAGGCGAAAAGAAAGAATAGGTAACGGGAACATCCTAGGAGACGGGGTTTTATACTCGAATAAAGACAATGAAGTTGACCGTTTGTTGAGAACAATGGCTTTGACACCTGCCTTTTTTGGAATGACGGTTACGTTGTCCCGGTTTTCTTTTGTTCTTTCGAGCACAAAGTTCAGCTGAATGACCTTGACCTGTATGGCAGTAATTGTTTTTGTCAAAGAAACATAATAGAAGCACATCTCATTTCAACAAAGCTAATCAAGCACTCCGAGGGCTCACATAAGTTGCGTACCACAAGTCTGTATGCCTAGGAACATTTCCCGGGGAAGCTCAACACCTTCGCCGTGACTTAGAGCCCCTCTTCCTTAACAAAAGAAACCACTCCAGGATTTGACGTTGAATCCTACAGTGTTAGTAGACGTAGAGAACTCGGTCCTCGGTTCCGGTCCGGCTACCGGCACAGAACTGTGAGATCACCCAACTCAGGTTAATCACCAAATGGATCTCAGCCAATTACCCGATGGTGCGCAAGGCGGACAGAATGCAGAAGAGGAAGCAGCGAAGAGAACGCATGAGGAGCAGATGCGACGTGACATGATGGCAACCGTCCTGGATAACGGTGCTCGAGAACGTTGTATGTCTCTACTAGATCTGATAAAAATGTACATTTTCTCAATTTTTGTACCAAAGTATCGCGTATATCGCTGGTTAGTCCTGAAAGGTCCAGGCAAATTGAGACGATTTTGTTAAGAATGGCGCAGTCGGGTCAGTTAAAAGGCAGAGTATCGGAGAATCAGTTGATTGAGCTGCTGGATCAGGTCCGTCCTTTTCTCAGCGCGTTAGGTGCAATTCGTAGCTCATGGTATGTATGATCAGATGGAAAGTGCCGAAGGAAAGACAACAACGAAGCAGTCTAAGATTGTGGTTTGTTGGATCTTTTGACTCCATGTCACCCACAGCCCGCTTACCTCTTACGGTCACAGTTCCAGCGAAGAAAAGATTTTGACGACGACGATTTCGACATCTAACTCACACTTACTTTGATTTTTTTTGTATTATATCGTCCTGCTCCCGGAAATCTACTCTGTTTCAATACCGAAATTCCACCTATTACACAACTTCACTTGCGCTGCAAATCCACACACTTGAACAACTCATCCGAGTCAAATCCAAAGAATGACGTCTAACGAAGAAATTTCGGGTTCCGATGCAAACTGTAAGTCGATACACGGTAGCTCGATACAACTCATTACCCTCACCTGGACTAGCTCTAATTTACAATCCCGATCAAAATCCCGAAGACAAGCGGGAATTGCGAAGAAAGTACTATGCTCTTCAATTGCAACTACAAGGCCGGTAATTCAGTAAATATCAATGAGCGATCACTTATAGTTTTACAGCTTTTGACCAGAAATGCAAACAGAAACAACGAGCTCATGAACTAGGTGATATCCTTGGAGCAGCAGATATTCTTTCCAAACGAGGTTAGTTTCCGGAAAGTCATATCGTTTCTGTGCTAATTTGCGGTCGTCTCTGCAGTCAGAGATACACCCGAAGCGTTACTGGATGCCGATGTCATAGTCAATCTTTCTTCAAAATCACGTCGATTGACGCGTGAGCTTCAATTTGGCTCGGGGATGTTCGATTTCGATGAATATGTATTGAACCTGGTGACATTCATGGGCGGTCGTAAGGTTGAACCTGAGTCTGTTGAAGAAATATCGAACGAGGAAGATGAACCGCAATTAGTCAAGCCATTGCAGTGGGAACGTATCGGAAAATTAGCTATGAGAAAGAGTAAACGTGTTACGGTGGTTGGTTTTATGTAACTTTTTTTGTTTATAAATCGCTCAATTCGCACTCATATTTCTGTCCATGCTACAGGTTAGGTCCTTTTTTGTTGCAGGATTCCCGGAAACGGAAACGGAAACAAAGCACAAGATTGAAGATAAATAAAGCTGATGAGCGAAGACCTCAAGAAATTACTGAAGAGGCGCTGCAAAGATCTACGAATGAGACGATGAGGAATGTGCTCACAGTGCGCATTCTTGCACTGCGCAGGTGTGGTCCCGGTTGCTCACTGTTCGACTAGATACATGCCATTTTGCAAGAAGTCGGCCCTGCGAATTTATTTCAACTCATTATCAATCCTGCCAGCTTCGCCCAATCCGTTGAAAATTTATTTTATCTGTCATTCCTTATCAGAGAAGGGAAAGCTGGGTTGGACCTCGGAGAAGACAGTGAACCAATGATTTATAGTGAGTTTGTCTCTACATATATGAATCAACAGGCTGTGAACTCTGGCCATGTACAATAGTACCAGATGACGATCCCAATCAGCCTCAGATGCAAACGCATCAACATCCTGAAAGTCGACAAACGGTATTCGAGCTGGATATGGCTACTTGGAAGGTAAAAATTCCAAAATTGGAAGGATGCATGCATCACAAACAACTCACAAACAACTCGTATGATAGCGAGGTATAGAGGTATTTAAGATTTCTGAGCCTTTAATCCCGCATCGAGACCTGTTTCAGACGAGGATTGGTAATAAATAAGGATGGATAAGGTCTCTCGGCGCCGTTCGCCTATAAAATATCACTATGAATATACAATCTTTTCGCTGTTAGCCAATATCTTGTATCTGTTTACTTTACCGTTGGTTGATGTATTTGTGCTCATTCGAATGAGTGGTAAAGATTAAGATTTCTGCATCCTGACACATCCTAGTTTTCAATTGCGTAGTACTATACGTCGAAGCCCCCCCTCACATTCGATCTCTACTGATTCATTTCAGTCATCTCTCACTTCTTTTCACCCGGAACTGTTGCCAAGTAGAACCTTCGTCCTGGTCTATCGCGCGCAACCGCTCTCCTACAAGCTCCCCCAGATGAAACCCAACTTGATTATCAACCAGAGTAAGAGTATCCAAATTACTTGCATTACACTTTCTCGTATTTGGGCATATTTCCCCCCGTTTCTCGTTGGTTCCGTAGTTCGTGGAGTGTTTACATTAGGAACGAGACCGAGGTCCATGTCGATAGTAATCATCTGGAGGATAAGAAAATCAGCGAGCGAGCTCGATCTCAAGCTCAGAGAGATGCACAACTACATCGCGAAGCTGACGAAGTTGCATCACAGATGTGAGTGAATTGTAGATGCATTAACAACGGGTATACGTTCTTCTTCCCATTGTGTATTCCAGAGATGCTGGCCCCACGTAAGAAATCCAGACTGGGTGACACACCTAGTCAACTGTTGAGCTTGTCAATGTACAGAAAGCTAGAGAAATATTGTGCATCCAGAGGAGCATTATGATAAGTCTTCATAGTTTTCCGCCGATGCACCGATACACCTTCTTCGGAAGTCCCTAATCCAATAAAACTTCTGCAATGATGGAAATTACACGCACAAGTACTAGTCGTTGACATGACCTCAAGGTTCGAGGCCGCTCAGACAATGCGTTCCAGCACCTTCTGCTGGTCGTGTTTACTGCCACATAGATAATACTTCTGAGAGTGCAACAAGCAATCTAGCAAGCTCCTGTCCCTCAACATCTTCATCTAATTTGCCCAGCAGGGCATCTCTTGCAGTATGGGTCCAGTATATAGGACTCTGGTATAAGGATGGTGCGCATGAAGCCCGCCGCAGGGAAATCCCGTTGCAGAAAAGTGGAGAAAGGGACGACTACTCATTCTCAATGTCAAGTCTGAAAGGTGATTTATTCTGGGCCCTAGCTGGATAACGAGCTCACATTTCCTTGAAGCCGATGCCTCGAAACTCAAAGAATTCTACCAAAAGCGCCGTTCCGGCACTTTCGCCGACTTTGGCAATGGAAACAACAATAATTCGAGAAAGACACTTGTCACGCTTGTTCGATGCTCTGAATGTCTACTTATAAGCACTCGCTTGCTCCGGTAGTGGTTCATGCATTTCCTCATCCAATATCAGCACTCTCCTTCGATCCAGTATCGGATGCTCTCTGGGTCGGCTCGGGCAACGGTTATGTTTCTGCTCACCACAGTATACAAGGCCTGAGAGGCGTACGCTTCAAGGCGGGAGATTTACCTGTGTTAAAGGTAGTTGCTGATGAAAACTCAGTCAAAGCAGCGTCAGCAGGGGGAGATGGAGTAGGATCATGGGTCAAGGGTGGTTCAAACAAATGGTTCTACAAGTAAAGTATGATATATCGACAATTTGATACCGTCTCAATCACCCTCGATATAGCTCTACTGATTCTGTCATGAATTTCGCCAACTATTCTACGATAACAGCCCTTTCGACTTCTGGCTCGGAGCTGTTGTTGATCAACGCAATGACCGGAAATCTCTTGAGACAAACTACAATGCCTTCTATCGCTACACATCTTGAATTCTCCCATAACATTCTTTTGGCAGGCTCTGCGGATGGATATCTTCGTGCCTATGATCCAAGAACTGGGACGGTCCGCAATGGAGGCTCCGAAAGCACGGTCAAAGCACACTACGGAGGCATTCAGGGCTTGCAGACCACGGGGAACTTCATCTTTACTATTGGCATGAGCTTACGGTGTGTATTTTATGCCCAAGTTTTAATATTTCGCTCATCCGTCACAGACAAGCACGTCCTTTCCCAGATCCGTTGGTCAAAGTATACGACCTCCGTAATATGCGCGCGCTTCCTCCCATTTCCTTTGCAGATAGTCCCGCGTTTATCAACGTCGTTCCAAATCGCACCTCAACTATAGCTGTCACATCTAATTCTGGTAGCATTAGTATTGTGGATGCTTCGAACTTTGGAGGCATCTCGAACGATTTTTCGCAGGTAACGATTGGGTTAAATGTTTCCGCAAGTTGCTGACGTGTATCTAGATCGAAAACCTCACGTCTTTCATCACAGCTGTAGCGATATCACCGACTGGTGCTTACTTGGCCTGCGGTGATGCTGACGGAATAATTCACCTGAAGTCGCAAGTTGAGGGCGATGAAGTTGTACCTTTAAATGGTTTTGAAGGACGCCCAGTAGAGTGGGCTAATCCTCCGGAGCCACTTCCTGAGATAGAATGGACGGATTCAACGTACCTGAATTTTGTGGATCAAATACCGTCCGGCTCTCATATCCCTTTCTCCTAGACCCTTAAACTCGATTGGTCTACCTCGTTATAAAACCCAACTTCTATCAGCTTGGACACGCCAGTTCTCCTCGTCAAGAACCATTTCATTTCCTCCACCACAGAAGATTCCTACTCAGGTCTTGAATACGATGAAGATGAATGACAATGTTGCGTATGCTCCGCTTCCTAAAGAGCTTCGAGGTAGAAGGAACATGGTTGTATCGGAAAAGAAGAAGTCGGGAGGCCGATTTCATAGTGGGAAATCAGGAACTGGCAAGGTAAGCTAAGATTTTCTTCATCCAGTTCACGACATGGTGCATATTCAAGCAGGAGCCTGAAACTCCTTCGTTTGAGTATACCGGTGATGATATTCCGATGATATACTCTCATGTCGAGATTGAGTATTCAAAGTTCGGCGTTGAGGACTTTGACTTCGGGTGCGTATCTCTGTTAATTTCTCTTTGATCGCTAATCAATACGCACCAGGTTTTACAATAAGACTGAATATAGCGGACTTGAGACGCACATCTTGAACTCCTATACCAACCCTCTTCTACAAGTCTTGCACTATAACCTTCCCATTCGACAACTTGCCAAATCTCATATTACTACTGATTGTCCACGAGAGCACTGTCTTCTCTGTGAACTGGGTTTTGTTGTACGCATGTTGGAAGACGCCGCGGGAACCAATTGTCAATCCAGCAATTTTTGTAAAGCTGTCGGCGTCTTGGCTCAAAGCAAGTGTGTTGGCATTTGTTCGTAAGAGTTGCTGTTCTAACTGGATTTTATCACGATTCAGTGTCGAACGCCATCGATCTTGTCGATTACGGTCGGGAACCCACAGAACTCGATTACGCTCATATGATACAATCTTTTCAGCGATTCCTCTTTGATCGACTCGTTCTCGAAGGCAATGACTTTTCTGCTAACCCAATCATTGTGAAAGGATCTTGGCATGAAAGCAATCTACAGCATACTGTCCTCGCACCAATTACTCAGTTAGTCGGAATCAATACGAAGAACGTCGTGACATGTTTTCACTGCAAAGCCGCCAAGAGCAAGGATAACTTGACTCATATAGTAGACTTGATATATCCACGAACGGTGTGCATCATTTCAACTCCTCGATTTCTGTATTCATTTTATGCACAGATTCTTCCGAACGACACGGTGCCCTACTCTGACTTCCCTACCATTCTTCGCAATTCTATCCTGCGCAACATGACCCACAAAGCTGCTTGTACGAATTGCGGAAAGAACTTCAGCAATTTTACGAGCAGACGGGAGATTTCATCCCAAGATCTTCCTTTGACACTCGCAGTCAATGCCTGCGTGAACAGTGAAGATAATTTCAAATATTGGTTTGACCACCGAAATCAAACCTTCCTTAAACCTCAAATTGAACTACATGGAGAGGTAGATGGCATGGAAGATCCTGAAGGTGCTGTTTACCAGCTACGGGTGAGAACACTTCGGATATCATATATGCTAAACAAAACTCGAAAAATCAACAGGCTGTAATAGTGCAAGTTGCTACCGATGAGAGTTCGCATCTGGTTGCCATTGTCAAAGGTTGAATTCTTATTCTTTTCTAGTCTGAAGAACTGTCTCTCAGACTACGCGTTATCAGTTCCCGAAGCCAAAGGAAATGAAGACGAAGGCACCAGTCCCTGGTACATATTCAACGACTTTGTGGTGCACAATGTTCCTGAGCAGGAAGCTCTCAGCTTTCCTGGCAGGTGGAAGGTAAATTTTACTAACAGAGATAGTATCAATATTGAAACCTCGTTTTTACCAGATTCCTGCGATTCTACATCTTGAACGTGTGGATAGAAAGGACGCATTGGACTTGGCTCAGCTTCCTGATGCTATTGATCCCGCCATTCTATGTCGAGAAACCTCCATATCTCTGTAAGTCTAGGCTTCACAGTGCCATTGTTTCGTTGTTTATCGTGATTTCATTGTAGGAATCGTGATCCCGACCTAATAAAGCACGAACTTCTCGATTTCGCGGAACTTCCTATGGTAGGCACTGTCGTCGCTGTCGATGCTGAGTTTGTATCCATGCAACAAGTGAGGGACTTCATATACTTGGAAGAATTACTCTCTAATCCTGGTCTCATCCAGGAAGAGACTGAATATCGTTCCGATGGGACAAAAAAAGTCATACGACCGGCAAGACTCAGCTTAGCTCGCGTCTCATGCTTACGGGGTAATGGTCCAAAAGAGGGCGTGCCATTCATTGATGATCATATCCACACCAGTGAGGTGATCGTGGACTACCTGACTGAGTTCTCTGGCATCAAATGTATGTAGCAGGTCTCCATCATCAAGAGTCAATCATGTTGATTCCTCTCCTTAGTTGGGGATTTAGATCCTATGCGGTCCCCGCATACTCTAACTCCTCTCAAGGTGGTATACAAAAAATTGCGTCTGCTGGTGGATCGTGGCTGTATCTTCATTGGACATGGCCTATCAAAGGATTTTCGAATAATCAGTGAGTATCTCAGATGTCTGGGTTCCTTCGTCTGTTTACCCGATATTTGCTAGATATATATGTTCCTCCTGAGCAAGTGATTGACACGGTCGATTTATACTTCATCAAAGCCCGTCAGCGCCGTCTCTCTTTGCGCTTCCTATCTTGGTATCTTTTCCGTGAGGTCATCCAGACGGAAACGCACGACTCGATTGAGGATGCCCATTTCGCTCTGAAGTTATTCAAGAAATATAACGAGTTCGAGGGAGAAGGCATTTTTGATCAGAAACTCGAGGAGATATACAAAGAAGGACGCCAATACGTGAGCTCTAAAATTATAAAGGTGCTCTGGCCTCTGACACATGAGCACAGAATTATAAGCCTCCACCTCCTCCTGGCTCTTCCCCTGTGGCGCGTCAAGCTACACCTCCAATATCAATAGGGATCCCAAGTCCTCTGTCGAGCCCTCAATCTTCCCGATACCAATATACATCTAATAGCCAGACTGGTTCTCCCCCATCACATAGAGTGTGTGTTTCAATACTTCAAAATAACTGCTACTTACGCCTTCATCATAGTATTTGTCTCGTTCTCGACCTCAGGGATCACGTCGACTGTAGGATGTTGTAGCGTTGCTTGTAATCGTGTACACTGCTTCTGTGTATTCAATTGCTGTCATCCACCCAGAATGTACCTAGAACTGCGGAGGGATTTCCTGCATTCATGGCATTGAGTAAAGCTCGCTTTGACCATTCAAATTGCTTAATTCGGAACACCTATAACGGCCACTAAAGTCTAAAACAGTATCAAGCAAAAATTCACACATACATAGAGTATGGACTTGAACGAAGTATGTCCTAAATTCCACTGAATACTAAGAGAGCGCTGATGTAAGTAATGATTATATAGCCATATGTAGATGAGATAGCGTCCAAAAGAATGTCGATTCACAAACAGCAAGATAAGCGTCAAATGGAGATCACAACGAGCACAAGCCCGAGCCAGCGAGAGAGCTCTTGGGATACATCGCGACCGGTAGTCCACCGTTCATGTTCACCGCAGCATTCCCACTCCCGTCCGAAGTCACCGACTGGCAACTCATCACATCAATAAGAGCAGTGTTCGCGGGCCATCCTGCCGAAGTAAGCTTCGTGCTTGGAGCTTTACTTCCTTCGTTGCTAATGAACAACATCATATTGCTTTTCCTGACACTCATCACGGTGCTCAAAGGAGCGTCATATGTTGGTTTCGCAGTAAGGAACGCGCTGTCGGAGGTACTGACGTGGTTGCGGAAGGTGTTGAGGGTGGCAAAGTAGGTGTACAATTTATCTGACCCGGTTGGGTAGCCAGTGAGCCAGAGTGCTTGACGGTTCTGGGGTGCATCGCTTCCAGAAGACATTTGTTCTTGGCCGTAGAAGACTGGGAAGAATCAGATCGAATACATAATTTCGATTTATTTCTTCCACTGACCGAGGGGTATTCCATTGCCTGAGAGGACAGTCAAAGCTGCGGCGGTCTTCAAGATGGCAGCATCGGAGGATATTGAAGCTAACAGGATCTTTAAGATTAGTTTTCACAGGACATTACTACAATGAAAGTTTGTGCTTCACCCATCCTTGCGTTGTCGTGATTTTCCATGAATGAACCAAGCAGAGAAACGTCCTGCGACAATGAGCTCATGACTACAAAGGGTGAAAGGTTAAAAACAAACCTTGCATGTGGTAACGAGACCGTTCATCACACCAGCCAGCATGGTCATATTCCCTTGACCACTAAGAGCCTCCGTAGCATATGTCTTCATAACATAGTTGTGAACACCATCCATGTAATCTTGGTAGGCACACTGGGTCCTAAGCGGAAAATGCAAAGATAAGCCATTGAGCATGTAAGGATTTCAAAGTAGTTTTTCCACTCACGGAGCATCTTCATACCAAGCTTCTCCCTGACTGTAAACACCGGCAGCACTGACGAATGCTGGCCAGAAATCTTTTCTGATGCTCTTGGCTGCATCAAGACGAGCGCCGTCAAAACCGTACGTTGTGGTCAAGTTACGAGCAAAATTGTTTAATATATTTACAACTTGGTCGTCTTCTGTGTTTACATCCATGAGAGGAACGTATCCATCACCCATCCAGCACTGCGAGAGGTGATGAGAATTCAATGTACGCAAAGGAACGGTTTTGACATACTTGCTCAGCGGAAGTCTGATTACTCCAATTTATCCAGCATTTGGGATGGAAGTATGACTCGCTATCGAGCGGGGTTAGCCCACTCCAGTTGATGTTAGAGTCTCCCCAGTTCGCAAAATGGTTCACAACGATGTCGACCATGACATACATCCCACGAGCGTGTGCTGCATTGACAAGACTCTTGAGGTCATCGGCGGATCCAAAGTTCGAGTTCACGTTGTAGTAATTCTTGGGCCAGTAGCCTGTTTGGAAGAAATTAATTAAGAGAGAGTTGATATAAGATAAATATCGTAATGTACCATGGTAAGCTTCGCCTTCGTAAGTGTCATCAGCTATCTGCTCAATTGTAGGGCTAATCCATATCTGTAAGTAGGTATAGGATTAAGGTCATTCTGTGTCAGAGCTCTGTTCGGCTGACAGCTCACCGCCGTGAAATTCATCCCTTGGATATAGTCAAGCTTATTCTCAATGCCCTTCCACGAACCACCGCAGTAGTTGGCAGACGAAGGGTCACATGCCGCTGTCGTCGAGCCATCGGTTCGAGAGAAACGATCCGTCATGACCTACACATAGCATAGTCAACAAAGGTGTCCTGCCTGAATGATGAATACGTAGGCTATATATACCTGATAAACGGAACGTGAACGCCATTCTTCAGCGCTGGCTGCTAGCGAAGGTCGTATAATGCTCAGGCCGAGAGCAAGAGGAGTAATGAGAGACTGGACGAACATCGTCGTGATAGAAGCGAAGAGAAAAATAGGATTTAGCGGCCTCGTTTGGCCTCGCCAGGTGGCTCTTTAGCCCCGCCGAATGATGAATGGTAATAACCCAGTAAGGAAATAAACTTTATACGGCTTCTCGGTCTTCCTGTCAACGATTGCATAACTCGGTCGTTTCTACTTGACAAGCTCAAAGCCGTGAAGGAGGAAGGGAGGATAAGAAAAGTAGTGACGTCGCGCGCGCGATGTGACTAGGATCGTGACAGATGGCGCCAACTGTACTCTCTGGACAGCTCTGTACGCGTGACACTTTTATTAGCTTGACTGATCAACTATCAACTTGAAAATCGCTATCGTTAGAAACACAAAATCGCGCGCCCTCGAGAGTCGAGACTCGGTGCTCTTTCGTGCACTTCGTGAAATTTTCCGAAAGGAGATCTGAAAAATATCAGTGCATCGCTAATTTTCCTATGCCCCAAGCTACTATTTTTACAGAACTATTTGATACGCTGTGAATGAATCAGCTGCCGTTTGGTCCGACGGCGTCCGACAGTCAAAAAAGAGAGCGGTTGAGAACGAGGCTTTTACAAAATATCTCACCAGGATTTCACTTGCATCGCTTCTAGGCTGGTTCCTCATTCGCGAGAGGATGCTATTTCGAGTCACCTTCCTACAATTTTCTGTTGTTCTATCCTTTTTATTTCTTCTGAAGACCCTAGTATCGAACGCGGCTCCAACATCTCACCTCCTGAAAATCGACCAGAACGGCTTAAGCAATCCAGATTCACATCCTGCCTCATCGTCAACTCCACAATGTCCATCGTCGTCCTTCATCGCTCAATATGTCGAAGAGAACTTCTCCATCGGCAACAATACCTTGTTCTACTCTTCTCCAATCACTACTCAGATTGCACTGGATTTTGCAAAAGTGACTTCGAACCCCAAACTTTCTCCCGAACTGCCGAAATTCGTCGTGATTAGAGACGATCTTCCCGTTTTGAACATATTGGCGGCTCATGTGCGGCGGGACCCAAAGCTCCAAGCTCATTCCCCGTCTCATTAAAGCCATGGCATTGGCGTCCAAACAAAAAGCGTATGTCTTGGTAGCAAAGAACACTCCACCAAGACATACATCGATATGGTAGTTGGACGAGCTGCCCACGCTTCAGAGAAATACGGAAGTTGGTGAAATATTGGAAGTTGAATGGGAAGTTGAGAGGAAACTCCAGCTTGGTGATGTCGAGAAGGCGGTTCGGAGGGCAAAGAATATTTGGACTGCAGGAAATTTACACTTGTTACCTGAAAGCAAAGCAGATGTGTAGCGTTCTCACTTTTGCTGTTGTGTTGGTTTCGAGACAGTGCAGTAAATGTGCACTCGTTCCACTCATAGTTGCACGACTATTTTCCGAGTTTCGAGTTTGGTTCTCTCCGTGACTGCTTTCGAGCATCTTATCTGCACATGCGATGCAATCTCTGATCCTCAACGCCGCAATCTCTTCCAGAACCTATTGGGATTTGAGTCAAGGTATACTTACAATAATCGCAGTGGGAACCCGCAACATGTCGCAGTATACGTGCATGTGAACGAGCAACTTTGCTTTGATGGATAGACTTATGGACTTAGGTTAGTTCCGCAGTCTACTTATTCGCAGTGCGCAATGCTCCGTCTGTTACTGAAACCAGAATCTACCGCTATATATAGTGCCACCATTCTCAATTGTCCCTTGGACTCAACTACAAAACCCGGTTCATTCTAACTTTTGTTAACATCGATTTCTGGAGAATGACAAACGACAACAATACCGCCAAGCCCCTTCAACAGAAGGCCGCTGTAGAACGATTCAGTCTCTCTGAGGGATCAATAACAGGCGAGTCCAAGTCTATGCTACAGGGAATTTGCTCGCACTGACTCGAATCTATTGTTAAAATAGAGGAAGAGATCGAGAAAATGGTCAAGTTGAGCATCAGAGCTTTTGAGAGCGCGAGAGATAAAGACGGAGGTATGTCACCAAAATCCCCCCCTTCTGAAAACCTGATTTCCCACTCCCTGTAGACCTCTCGCAAGACGCTATACTCGGCCACGACTGGTCCCTCGCTCCGGTGTACTTTCGGTACATTATCCGTTTGGGATTGCTAGCAGATGCTGTATACGGAGTGCGCGATATACAAACGAATGAAATTGTTGCATTAGGCATATGGTTTGGTCCTGGATCGTTGCATAGTAAATTTAAAAAATTGTGAGTGTGATGTTCAATCACTGTACTGATATCCATGATCATTGAATGATATGATTTTGACTGTGATGGTAACAATTTGTAGGAGAGAAAGCCAACGTGCAGTAGGTCTGTATGATTTCCTTGATGGGTTGCAACCGCAATTTAAGGAATGGTATGAGCATGATGTGAGCCACTTTACGTATGGAGCGGCATAGACTCCTAAGACAATTCATCAGCTCCTGGAATTGATACGACAAAGGGAGGAATTCTTTACTGAGGAGGTAAGTTCAAGACCACTCGTATTGTATATGTTGAATGTGAAAAATATATTCATCCTCTTCGAAACTCAGGAACGATCTCGACGATGGTGGTGTATTCACTTGTGCACGGAACCTCAGTATCATGGCCGGGGGTTGGCGAGGTCAATCATTGATAACATCCATGAACAGGTTAAGTCGCTGCCATCTCGCTTCACCCGCTTCGCAGAAATGACACATCAACTATAGGCTCGAAATTCCATCGAAGGGGGATTTGTGGCGCTGGCTGCGGGGGTTGAAGTCAATGTCAGTGCTCTTCAGTCATTGTAGACGTTCCAAACATAACAGATTCTGTAGGTCAGAAAATACCAATCTCTTGGATTTCAAGAACGAGGATTGTTACGGGCTCCTGTGCCTGACAACTCGGGAAAAGAATTTCTGTGCTATGTACTCAGTCGTGAATGAGACAACACAAAAACGTCGGGGGTCCTACCGTAGCAATCAAATATAATACTAGAGCAAAAACTTAAAAACCCCCGGCGGGACTCGAACCCGCAACCTCCAGATTAGAAGTCTGACGTCATAACCATTAGACAACGGGGGCCTGAGGGATTTGAGTCTAAAATCCAGACGTAACAACACTTGAACCCTTCCCTGTCTGCTATGTTAGAATCTCTGCTTTCGTTCGGATTGTCGCGGATACTCAACTATGATATGGATTTCACTTCGCCCAGGACTCGACTAGCTTTATCTAAACCCCCAGGCGAACTCTTCCTTGACTTGAATTTGAGCTTGAATTCGGTTTTCCTCCTTGTACTTTCTATGTTTTGCTGTTCGTTTTTGTCCTTGCTATCTTATACCGCATTGAAGAAGCTTCTGGGCTATGCTTGCTCTACAATCACTACTGGCACCACTATCACTCCGTCCCTCAATGTTCCCCGTCGTCGACATCAAATCTTTCGTGCTCTATCATCCTTCGTCGTCCCAACTCCCTTGGTAAAATCTCGTTTTCCTGCAAACTTTCTTCGACTAGCCATATCATCAAGCGGCAGTAGTTCGGCCAATTCTCTCGACACCGTTCAGATCGATTTAGCGCTTCTTCTCACATACCTCTTTTCTGGGCGGCTGGAGCTGAGGGAACGGTGGAAGGAAAACGAAGGGAATAATATCAACTTTTTGAACCCTCTGGAATTGTTGCTCAAAGGAACATTGGAAGTGGACGGGTATCGATTTAAACTCAAAATTGGACGGAAGATATGGGCCAGCGTGTCTAGCTGGGTTTTTCTGGCCGGATATGTAGGAAGTTTGACGACAACGGCTACAGTCTCTCCTCAATCTGCACCGCCCGCACCGCCCGCACGATTCATGCAGCATATACGAACTCTCAAGATTGATCTAGATTCTGCATCCTATGCGTCGCTCGAAACCACCCTCAAAACGTTCATCATTTCTATTCCATTTGGAGGCCAAGGTCTCGTCGAATTCAGTGTTCTTGCTCCGCAAATAAAATGGTTCAGTACAGAATTTGTGCTGTGTGCGATCTCGTTCAGGCATCCTGTTTCGAATGATACTCCAACGCCGACGCCTATGCTTCTTTCCCTCAAGCATGTCATAGAAATTTTATCATCGGCTTGCACATCGTCGTCGTCTGACTTGTCACCTTTGCAAATTATCTCTTGCACAAACTCGTCTTTCGAACGTTCATCGGCTCTCAGTCAGGCCGTACGAGACCGGGACTCTGGTGAAGGTAATGCGTATGGAGAAGGGGCATGGATGCGAAAGAGGTCAATAATGATGTGGCAGGCGGCCGTTCTCCACGTTGGATGGGTTCAGAGATGGGTTGTCGTTGTGAGCAAGTGAGCAAGCAGTCACATACAGTACATATTATGTATTGATACTATGCACGATGTTGAATCGCACGGCGGGAATGTCGGCTTCCGATCGATTTCATATGTTTTTCATTACACTCTCCATTATTTCTATTTCTCTCTTCCCTCTTTCCCCAAGTCCAACGCAATAACATAAACTTTATCGATCGAAGTTCACCTTTTGACCGTTGTCGAAGTTTAAATCGTTGAGCTCCTATACGTGTCTGCTAATCAACCTCTCGAACATATTTGCGGAAGACTACTATGCTCCTCAGCGAGGCAATCAACGTAACAAAGAAATCAGGATCTGGTGATGCCGACGTATACATAGGAGAAATGGATCCAGAATGGTGTATTGGTGTGTAAGTCACCTGGCATTCCGTACCCTCAGGTAATTCTGTCTTATACTTTGCTTAGGGTGCCGAACGGAGGTATGGCTCCGCTTTCCATCTCAAATAACTTACTGCGGTAATCACGCCATTCGTTGAATGATTGCAATAGGCTATGCGTTAGGCCAAATCGTGGAGAGCTGCGTCCAAAAGCAATACTCTTCTCCGCATCCTGACCCAATACAGGTTACTGCGCATTTTCTAGATTCACCTTCCGCGTCAGCGTTTGAGGTACATATCCGTTTGTTGAAGACAGGGAAGAACTTTACCAATTTGGAAGCGGTTCTGTTGCAAGATGTAAGTCGTATCGGCTTCTCACTCTTGAGTCGTCCGAGGTCGTCTTTTTTCTGAGAATCCACTCACCAGAGCGTTACTAAAATCTCATCTCATCTCATATTTGGTGTCCTTGAACCTCTTCCAAGTCGAGGTGCCACCTTCGACGAGAAGAGCAAGGAATATGATATATCTTTCCTTCCTCCCTCCCCATATGCCCGCCGCCTTCCACTCTACCATCATCCCCGCACTGCACCTCGAACCTCTTTTCCCTCTCGACTCAATTTCCATTCTCGGCTTGAGCTTACTCATGAGCCGGAGATCGCTGCACGAAACGAGGCTAGTAGTCCTCATCGAAAAAGTACAGAAAACTTGGGTGGAGGTGCCGTTGAGTCTGGGTTTTGGTGTGGATTTAGGAATCATTCAGTGAGAAACGGGAGTGAAGATAAGATAGATGAGGTTCTGTCAGTTTCAACACTCTCTTTATTCGCAGATATATCTCCTAGCGCGGTGCTACTCCTTCCGACAGAATACAGGAAGGGGTTAGGGATAAGGTAAGTGTGATTTTGGCCTCTCTAGAAGATCACTCAACACAACTTGGTATCATAGCTGGTTCCCAACGATTACAATGACCATCGAATATAAATTCGCCATTCCCAGGCCGTCAAACGCCACACCATCTCATTCGAATCGGACCGTAGGCGTCTTTTCTTCGACGAGCTTTTTACATGGTGCTCTGGGTCGACATAGTTCGTCAACTGAGGTGTGGACAGCCCCGTGCGATATTGGAGAGGCCGTTGAAGTAGCGGAAGGATGGCGAGACGATCAGGTGTGTCTTGCGGTATCGACACAGATGGCAGTCATTGTCCCCATTGAGAAGAATCTGGCGCGAGGGAAAGGGAAGCTCTGAGACGACACCACAGAAGTCATATTAGGGTCTACCAGTGTAAAATGCATCTGCTTTCCATCGCTGGAAGGCCTCGTCTAGAAAGTGCCTTTGAGGATGAGCCTATCTGGCCGAGCACTCAATATATTATTAACTGTGTACTCACTGTATCATACCTCGCTATCAGTCGATTACTTAGAGTAATACTGTAGGAACGTATATACTCGTATTAAATACGAGGACCAGGAACGACTAGAGCTTATATTGCAGACTATACGCTACTATATGCTAAGGCACAACGGTGTATAAATATGATACAAACAAAAAATAAATAATAATCGGTGGCAGCTGTGGCAGCGATACAGAGGTGATCAGGATTTCCAACAAATATACGACTTAGCTTCCAGTAGGGGGCGACCATATGGCTCGAGGGCTGGCCCTTCTGACCCCAACTTTTGTTAAGACGATTTAAGATACTGTTACGGCTCCACGAAGCCTCTGAAGCAACTTCAAAATGCAGCAGGATGTGACTGGGCAGAACGTAGACTGAGAATGCGACTTATGGAGTCTTCACCTAGAGGAAATAAGCAGGCCTCCAACCAAAAAAAAAAGTGGAAGTAAAACATCACCCTCGCCCGCTTCTTATTATATTATAGGAAACACAAACACCGCAGAGAAGAAACCCAGAAGGAAGGAGACAACATTTAGATGCATAATAGTAATCGTCGCATACACTAAAAGACAGCTGTCACAATAATGAATAAGAGACTCTGCTGGTGTACGGTTGATGTACAACGGAGGGAAATTGCGCCGTTTTTGTGTACTTACAGTGCTTGAGTCGAACGTTGAATATTTGAACAGAATGCGTATAACTTGGGCCGTCGGCGCCTCAGGCCTCAGAGTCGGAGTCTCGGAGAAGAAAAGTTCGACATCGTAATATGTACCTACGTACAACAGTCGCGCTTAGCCTCGCTAGTCCAATGGTTTTCTGCTATCCGGGCCAGGCACTAGTGCTGCGCGTTGCACATATACATGTTTGAGGCACTTCCAATTTCTGGCTCGCTCTAGTCTCGAACCATTGTTTTTCTTCGAACGTGCAATGTTGACGAGAATTTCCCTTACCCTACCTCACCTTGATGTTGTTGAAAAGGCGGAAGCTATATTTTACAAACCTGATTGACGGTGCTTGTAGGAGATGAAGACCTGTATCTTCACGATGCTTCCCAAGACGGCCTCGCAGGAGGGAAGAGATTTTTGCCAATAAGAATCTCAAGCACAGGTTCGACTCGACCTGGGAAGAAAAGGAGCATACGCTATAATGAGTATAGAGACCGATGTGATGAAGTAAAAAAACTGAGCTGAATCAGCCAGAAGACTGCTCAATGCATTTTATGAAGTTAGTCCAGGGATCCATCCCTGAAGAAGAATTTCCGAACGTTAGCGCACCAGACTATTCCCACTTTTACAGGGAAATTCTTCTCAAGTTGTATGGATTCGAAAATGATGGGAAACAATGTTGTTGCACCCTTTCAGTTAGAAATGAGGGAAGAATCTACGTCAATACGGTGATAATGTGAATCAAACTGTATCAGTAGTTTGGACAGAGAAGAGAGGGAAGCCGGGAATAATTGCCAACAGTAAATGAATCGTCAGAAAAGACTCCATAAAAGCCACCAGCACTCGTAAGGAGATAAAGGAAGGGTATACTCTTGGAATATCAAAATCGGAACGGAAAAGTGTACTGTACGATCTTCACTTACTATTTCACCATTCAAAATTTCAGTGGCGAACTCGTAGCCGGCGCATAGAATTTATTTTACTCTCGATGTTCGGTTGTACGCACTTGCCTGACCGCTCAACAGTTGGGCATCGGCTAGTATCAGTTGGGTAACGTTCCATGGTGAGTGTCGTAGTACTAGCAAGCGTAATACAGTCTGTTGCAATCCGGTTAGAAACGGCTTATTTTCCGTGAATGCTCCCTTGGAGCTTTGGTTGAAGCGGAGGTTACGAGTGGGAGCTGGTGGGAGCTAGCTTCAACGATTGAAATGAACGATCTACATCCTGTGCGAAAAAAAAAACCATACAGACAATGAATATCTGAGGATGGGAGACACATCTGCTTGCTAGAGGGCCATATACGATTTCTGATGACGTTCTCGTTGGCGGTCGCTAGATACATGAAGAAAGATGTTTATTGATCTAGGCGCCAGAGTCTTGAGCATACTTGACTATTCGAGAGAATTGGAGCGTCCAATAAGCCCCTTTAGGATTCAAAACGAGGCTGCAGGGTAAGAGCAAGCTAAGGAATGACTTGCGAGCTATACCAAAGACTGGATAGTTCAGAGTCGCGAAAACAGGCGAACAGTGCTCAGTGCTCGGTGTTGGAAGGAAAGAACAATCTAGAATTTGCGACCCTGATTATTCATTGATAATTTATCCTTGATTTCGGAAATGTCGAATGATGATAAAGAAGCTTCTGTTACATAAGTGCCATTTACATACCATGTCTTCCTGTTTGTGCATGGGAGTTTCGAACACTAATAATGGGAAGAGGATCAGAGGTAACTTGGTAAATATGAAAGAACATAGAGCTGTATGTCGAGGATAGACAGCCGTCAAGTATGGATTAGGAGTCGACCGGCGAGGCGCTTGTATCGCTGCTCTGAAGGTAAGCGAAATCGGAAAAACGTTTTTGCAAATGATAAGCATGCCTTTCGAGATATTTATCAGTAATGCGACCTCGATTTCAGGACCCTGACCTATATTGGACGATAGTTTCTTGATAAGATTCCGAAAGAGGTTCGTGACATTCCTGATACCTACGCGTTTGTACGTTCGACATATGGGGGGGGGGCCGGACAATCGAAGACGCTTCATAGACATCTCAACATCAGCATTCCTTCGACTTTAAAAGGAGCAACAGGATGAGCGGAAAGTTGGAACTTCAATAGCCCACTTCGAGCTCTCTGATGTCTAAGCGTTTGGCCAATCTCATCGCTCCGCCCTCGAGAGAGGAGGTGAATGCGTGCTGGGAACTTTGTCGGTTGAACAACAACATGGGTTGTTGGACGACATGGATACCCACCGGTCAGCATCCTTTGTCCTTTGTACTCACTTGCGTCTGACTCTTGATCGGTGTACGTTCAGCTTGGGCCCTTGCGATGGTCTATCATGCTCAGCCGAAGATATCCGGAGCTGTGGCTTTGACGTGGGCTGCGAAGTATTTCGTATTATGTTCTGGGATCAAGTCGTTGGTAAGTGTGTATCTTTTATCATTTTAAGTTGGACACCTAATGCCGATGTTCTCGAAGATAATGACAATTGATGACATATTGGATCATGGTGAGCCTTGGTTCTTCTCGGGAACTCCTTGAAATTCACCTTTGTCACTGGCAGACATTGACGCTTTGGTTGTTCGCACAAAAAGTCGTGCTATTCCTAGAGGCGCGATTTCTCTGGACCGTGCTTGGATGTTCTTTGGTATACAGGTGGCGCTCGGCATATATCTTGCTCGGACCCTTTTGGACCCTGTTTCGTGAGTATCTTCAATTCTGTTCGATACAAGCCGTGAAGAAAATTCACCAGATGCCGTTTCGCTGCTGTTGCTGCGCCGTTGTTCGTCATTTATCCCACATGCAAGGTGAATGGCGAAACCCTTGTTTGTCTGACTGATTGTTAACTAAAGTACATCTCTTTCAGCGCTGGATGTACTTCGCCCCCATCACTCTGGTAAGTTGGATCAGTCAATGCTTTATTCTCGGGTATTGACATTCGCGCTCTAGGGTCTCATGTTTACCGTTGGTGTTTTCATGGGTTGGAGCACTCTGAGCCTCACGAATCAGTTACCATACGAAATTCTTATCCCCATTTACATTGGTGGGTGTTGCTGGGTGTGGACGTACGAGACGATCTACCAGCACATGGTAAATAAATTAATCGTATCAGCTCCTCCCCTTACTTACCGATGAACCTCAGGACAAAGTTGACGATATCAAAATCGGGATCCGCTCTTCTGCTTTACTCTGTGGTCGTTATACAATCCCCATATGCTCGGCCACTGCGATTACGTTTTTTAGTTTGTTGGTGTACGGAGGGTACCTCAACGGCCATGGGATCCCGTTTTTCGTTGGAGTTTTGTTAGCAGCAGTTTTGCTCCTGTCGAAACTTCTTCGCACCAACGTCGACTGTCCTGGCGACTGCAGAGATTTCTTCCTGCAAACACCTTTGATTGGGCAAATCATCGTCGGAGGCTTCGTAGCTGACGCTGTGATTGCGCGAATTTCTAACGGGATAGCTCTTTGAGCAAGACGGCCAAGTTCTTCATCATTTTTCTACTTCATCGTTGTTGTTGTAAAGCCGTCTTCAAAGTCTGACCACTAGACTTGTAGTTGGATCATCCTGTACGTGCTTTGTTTTCCCTGTATAGTTAGTGTTGTATGAACCATTACGTAAGAGGCAATGAAATCATGATTACAGAAAATTAGTGACAAATTTGAACAAATAATACGTAAGCAGTCAAATAACATATACAGTAAGCTAGTCCTCGGCTTAATCAATCACCTTCGGCTCCAACCTCCCCAGCTGAAATACGATCCAGATCTTTCTGGCTTGAAAGGGGGAGGATCGATTCTCCTTTCCTTAATCGCAGCCATGACGTCTTTGATGAGTTCATACTCATCGATCAACTTTGTTGGTGCAACATGCTTCCCCCGGACGATCCTCAACAACGTCCGTCTCGAAATTAAATAAACCCTTTGCTGGTCGTCAAGCCCAGCGTTCTGCAAGTTCTCCTTGACATTCCGTCGAGTGACCGATATGTATTCCTCCCTAGCATCGGCATCGATACGCGTCCTGCGCGCCTCACGATCTTTCGACCGAACATCATCCTCGTCCTCACTCTCATCCTCATCTAATGCCTCCCTCATCTCATCCGCTATAGCCTTGATGTGCTCGTCCGATTTGCTACGGACAATGAACGCAGGGATATTGAACTTTTTGCAGTTCTCCAAGATCGTGATATCAGTATCGACAAAGCGAGAGTCGAAGAGGGTGATGATAGCGTCAAAAATGTACAGCCCTTGTGTTATGAAATAATTAGAGTTACTGACATTGGTGGTACCGGCTCCTGGGATATCGTACCACACGAATTTCGAACGGTCCGGATGAGGGTCCTCGTATCGACCAATCACACGAGTGGTTTCGACGACACCAGTGGCAGCAGCGCTAGCCGTACCCTTGCTCACACCACGGAAGGCGTTGATCAATGATGATTTCCCACTCCCTGCCATACCAGCGATAGCGAGATGCAGTCGGCCCTCAATGTATTGGCGATCGCGCTTGGTTTGTTCGTGCTCTGCACGTGTAGGCTCGTGTACGGGTTGAAGGTCAGCTAGCTGAGCTTCCCGCCTGCGAGCCTTAGCGAGCTCCTTCTCTGTCTTCTCTCCATCCTCTTTGAGAGTCTTCAATTTCCCCTCCGTTTCCTCTCTCGTCAGACGTGCCCTTTCCTCGAGCCTCTCAAACTTTTCTCTGGCTTCATCAGCTTTCACAGCCGCATCCCTCGCAGAACGCTCGCGATCCCGAAATTCCTCTGCTGAGAGAATAGCGTGCTTCCTTTCAACCTCTGCTTCATCTCGAGCACGTCGTTCGTTCTGTGCTCGGAATTCTGCTTCATCCATCGCCTTTCGAGCCTGTTCCGCAGCGTAGACCGCATCGTCCCTCGCCTTCTGTGCTTTTTCTGTCTCTTTAGCATGATCAACCGCCTCCTGTTCGGCTTTAAGTCGCTTTTGCTCAGCCTCCCTGTGTAGTTCTTCTGCTGCCCTGCGTGCCTCCGACTCCTGGTTGAGCTGCGACTGAAGAGCAACTAGGTTCTTGTGGTGCTGCTGCTCTTGGCGAGTTCGGAGTTCCTTGTCTTCTTCCGCACGGCTCGCAGAGTCTTTCTTTAGGTTCGCTAGATCCTCTTGGTGCTTCTTTTCTATCCTTTGTACGATGGGATTCTGGCGAATCTTCTTCTCGTTAAGCTCGTCAACATCGGCCTTGGCTGCTTTGGACTGGCTGCTTCCCATGGTAGGCTACGAAGAGATGATCTGATGGCAGACGGATGTAGGGCACTGGTAAATTGGGAGATAATAGCAAAGCTCCAACTCAAAACGTACGAGGAGGATGAAAGTGTAAAATTCTTCAAGTCTTGGAAGGAACTTGAGTGCACAGAAAGTTGGAATGCAATAGGATTATGGATCTTCATTCGACTGGCGGGTTCATAAACCTCTACTGCCGCAAAAACGTTGAAGGCATGCCACTCACATGAGGGTGTATGTTGCTTGCCGTGTATACGCAGTCTATCGACAATTGAAAGATCGATCATTTGACAACCAGGGTGGTATCTATGAAATTATATCGCTGAGGTGTGGACCACATAAGTAATGCTGTGGCAGTATTAGTCGTGAAATTGTGGATTGAAGGCGACATAGCGTATGCCCAGTTCAGCCGAAACTCTGACCAAGTCAGACCACGCATGGATAATGCATTCCGAGGGTAGCACGAGTTGTCTAATGTCGTTGCTTGAGCGTGTATGTGGTCTTACCGAAGCCGTTGGACTTGAAATAGGAAGGTACATGTCTGACAAACTTTTCGTAAAGCAGTGATGCACAGCTCCTGATGCGATGAACAACATTTTGTTCGATGAGGATGCAATAGCCAATTAGCTCTACATGTCGTCTTACTCAAATCTTATTCTAGCCTCCTCACAATAATTCTGGTTCAAAGTTCAGAGTTGTGCAGAGTCTCCGTGTTCTAGAAAACCTGGTGACAACCACGGTTATGATAATATTATGTTTGGATGTGCCATTCGATGTTTCTGCGCCTCGTGAACAAGGGTGCTGGCAATGTGTATCCAGCGGTACCGCTCCTGAATATAATGATCTCCTGGGGACAGGTGTGTGTGTGTGTACGCAGGTGTACGCATTGGGTAGAAAGATTTAGGACTAGTGATTTACGTTGTGTCACGTATCTCATGGAACCGACGTTCCTATTTAGCTAGGGATGTCCGACCATGCAATATACGCCTATGGTAGTAGCAATGAGCTTATTATTCAGCTCCAAAGCGATGCCTAAACTGCACAGTGTACACAAGGTGTGAAGGACTGACGAAGCGTGGATATTGCCGGCGCCTTTGTGGCCACCTCTTCTAGGGGATGGTTTGAATGCAGTGTATTACACGGCCGGTCCCTGGATAAGAAAAATGTCGGTTCCTGTAAGGCGAGTAATCCCAGCTTGACGAACCCTTTATCCTCATCCTAAGAACTCCAATGCTGCCCCGGTCTCTCGATTATTGCTCAGCTGAAATCTCTCCTTTTCCTGCGAGCTATCATGGACTAGCGTGGATCTCATTTTCCAGGTCAATACAATTACAACATTGAGGGAATTATAATTATTGACCGCGGTAGATGCGCCGTCATGGGGATGATGGCTTCATGGTCAAGGTTCGGGATGTTACCCTACATCTCCATGTGTAGTATTCGGATCTATCTTTGATCAGCTGTGATACCCAGATTGTCCAGTTGTCAAGCTTTTCCAGGTTGATATAATCAATCATTGACCGCGTAGATGCATCATGATTACAGTTTCATGGGTCAAGTCCCAGGACTAAGAGCATATGTGCCTGAGCATGATTCGCGAAGCTCCTTGCTGATATAAAGCTCTCGGGCCCCAAACGCAAAAAATGTATAGCTGGCCTTTCACCCCATCTCTCCCGGTCTCGATATAGCATATTTCACTGCTTAGAGTCGTTCCCCGAGTTAACGCTGGTTCGGTGAGTTGTTCATTCTCAAATCTTTCGTTCCGCCTCAGTGTTTCGGTTGCCTATCTTTCTCTCCCTCTTTGCATGTATGGCGACTGACTCTAACATCCGATTGTTCACTTTCCATTAACAGTAACTCAAACGTCCTCTGGTCAAATACACCTATTTACTGAAAGAAAAAAAAAACAACCCGTGTGTACCCATTCTTTTTTTTATACCATTCCCTCGGTCAGTATTCAAAGTCACATCTTACAAGGGGCTTTTCACTCGTCTGGACCATTCACATGTTCCTCCGAAAACCCTCATCCTTATACCGACCCCTTCTTGTACATCTCTCCTTGGCTATCGCCCTCTTCAGTCTCATGGTAGTTGCTAGTCCTGTGGGAATTACCCATCTCCTAAATAGGGATCAAGAACTTGAAAGTAAGTACTAATACTTGTATCAGTAGTAGCATTGTCCTGTTAACCTGCAACCATTTGTCTAGGATTTGTCATTCAGTTAGGCCGCAAACAAACCGGATCAGATGCATGGTTACCTAGCAGTGTGAATTTTGCCAAAGACCAGCACCTCACACTATTCATTGGCAATCATCTCTTGGAGTTTCAAGGATCTACTGATCCCCATACTATCATACACCAAAATCCAAACCTACCCACAAACAGGAACTGCCTTATCTTGCTTGGAGAGAAACGGCGGCGCCATCTCTCATTCACTATTGGATCAGACAAAACTGCAGCGTTTTGGGCAAAAATGACTGATATCATGGATCTTGAGAGGGAATTAGGCCGCAAGATTTATGATGATCTGGACTACAATTATGCTGTTATGTCTGCGTTGATTCATGGTGACCCAGAGTGGAGGATGTCAGTTGACCAGATAAAGGAATGGAGAAAGATCATTTCAGTCAATCGGGATTTGCGAAACAGTGTACAGTAGGCGGGAAGGCCAAGGTTGATTTTTGATTTTTTCTGGGTCCGGTCCACGGCATTGGTCATCTGACAGTATGTACAGTATGATAATGTACTGCATGTAAGCCTTGTGTTTGCTCTTGAACTTCATCTCGCCACTTGTCTCATACTTCATCTTGCCACTTGTCTTGAACTTCATCTCAAAACACTGTCTCAATACTTATCTTAATACATGCATCAGCCACCTACTTGTGGGCCCAAGCAAGATATCAGTAGGTCTCTTTAAATGCTATTGGTCTGGTGCCATGGAGCATCCTTTGCACAACAACAAAATTGGTGATACTCTCACTACTTTTGCCCATTTCACCTATCAATGGACCTACAAGAGTCTTGTTTTTGCTGACCTGCGGAGTGAGTTTTGCCATGAATGATAATGGCTCAGATGTGACTAACTTGCAACTTGCACAGGTACAGAGGATATCACCAATCTCTATATTCTTTTTGATCCTATGACCCACACAATAGGAAGGTAATTTTAATCTAATTTCTTAATGGCTACAGGGATGTTGTTAGAGTTATGCTGAATACAGCCAGGTGAACCATCCAGTGCAATGCAGTGTGGTGTGAAATGTTAATAGGGACATTGATACCACTATTAGTAGTATCCTCATTAGAGTCGCTTGTCCCAAGGTAGAAGCAGTTGGATCTGAAGGGTCCGGTCCCAAGCAAGATGAGTGAACATCTCAACTAAGACTGACTGTACAATGTCAACTGAAGTTGATATTTAAACTGAGGTACAACATCAATATCCCTATGGTTTAAGTACTAACTAACCAGAGTAATGTAAAGTAACACATGTGTCAGCAACTCGCTAGCTCACAAAAGGCCAGGTGTCACACAAAGACGAGAAGTCAAAAGAGGATGTATAGCAGTGAGGATAGAGACCTCCTAATACTAGTCTAGCTACCGAGGAGAATAGATGAGATCAGAGATAGAGACTACTCTACAAGGTATACTACCTTATATACATATCCTAAGATGAATCCATGAGAACTATCTCGTGTCATAGCCATGAGGCTCTACAATAAGAGTAGCTTGTATCCATAAGTATAGCTGTCCATATAAAATGACAAAACAATAAGGCAATATAAAGAGCGTGCGGTTACTGAAGGTAAACAGCGACGATCTGTCAATAGCCTGACAGACACGAGAGAGTCACGTTGACGATCTATAGTAATTACAATAATGCGAGAGTGGCAAGGCTGTCACGTGTACATAAACAAATGTAAAAGAAAAGATAAAAGAATAATACAGACACGCGTACAAGTGTCTACAGCACTAATGTGTCTAAAAGGGAACGGGTGTCTAAAGTACTAAAAGGGAAACAATAAAAGGAAAAAGAGTCAATTTGTAACATTTTGGGAACTAGTTTGCCTTGACTGACCCTTGTGATTGGCCCTTCATGCTATCACTGTCGCTGAGACCACTTATCTCTTTAGTCCTCATGTGTTGAGCATTACTCACACTCAGACTCGTGCTTGTGCCTGTGCTCGGATCACTTCCCCCTTCATCACTTCTGCCTATGTTGCGACATTAGGGTTGAGATCTATTACTCATACTGTACCATCAGCTCTACCACTGATCTTACGAGGTGTGGAAATTGGATACTACCGATTCTCCACCTGTTGCTATCACCATGCCTACTTTTGGAGTTAACCACTGACTGTTCAGAAAACTACCACACCCTTTGATACAGTAGAACCACTGCAACGTCCACTGGATGTTAAGATCGTGCAAGGTACCCTCAGGTACTTGCGTGATCTCCTAATGAACGGGATAGGACTCGGCGAAGCTATTAGCAACACCCTTGCTCCTTTCAGTCCTCGGAGTGCTAGCGGAGATAATACAAGAATGAACTAGACGACGCAAGACGTGCAACGCGATAGCGATGACTAAAGTCTCGGCGACGTGTAGCACAGCGATGAAGATAGCTAGAAGACTTTGAACTAAGTCTCAGAGTGTGCAGGATAGGAGAAAGACAATCTATGTCGATTTCGAAACTAAGGAAGCAAGTACAGTGGACTACAGTACTTATAGTAATTATTCTATATAATAGAAAAGACAATAAACCATATGGAACAAGTGTCAGATGATAGATAACGGATACGATGATCCGATGATACGAAGATACGAAGATGCGAAGATGCGAAGGGACTTGATACGAAGATACGAAGCAGCGAAGCAGCGAAAGCTTCGGCGAGGGGTTGCGAGAAGATAGCGAAGATGCAGGAGTCAAACCTGAGCTAGCATGATCGTAACAGTATCCCCCTCTTACGCATTTGCCCCCAAATGCGTCTAGTGAGCTTCAAACAAAATAAAACGGTTAAGTCCGCGGGATCGAGAAAAGCGGAGAAGTCCGAGATCTCGGCAAGATCCGAACGGGCGCTAAAGCAAGAAGCGCGAGCATATAAGGCTTCGGCGACTAAATTTTCAACTTCAACCTCCAACATGTCCGCTCCATCGTCTCCTCCTGCTAACACGAACAGTAACTCCCCTTCCCGCCCTTCGTCGACGAAAACACGGCGCGCGATGCTCTTGCATCGCAAGAAGCACTCTGGAAGTCGCCATCCGGCGCCTGCAATCGATAGAGGCGCGTCTTGGCGCAAGCTTCTCGAGAAAATAGCGAGGCAGAGGGCTGAAAAGGCTGCAGGGAAGAAGAAGAGCAACAAGGATGACGACGATGACGAGGAAAACGACGACGGGAAAGCGAGGCGGGAGGAAGGTCGTCGAAGGAAAGAACGAGCGCGAAGTGAAGTCGTCGACGACGAGGCACTCGTTGCAACCAAGGTGAGTTTTCTTGGGTATTTTTGTAGGCACGTTCTAAACGTCTCGTATTCAGGAGCCTGAAGCTTCTGGAGGTCTGGCACGTCGAGAAGACTTCCCAGAAGACCATTGGCAGGAACCCGAATCGCCAACGATGATTGCAAATCCGTTGGCTCCGCCCACGCCCTCCATTCCCACTATTTCCCGCTCAACCCTCCGTTCACCTCCTTGCGCGAATTGTAGGTGGGTAGACGAGACGTGCGAGCTGCGCGACGATAAGTCTACCCGCTGTACTCGTTGCATTCGTCGCCACGAGAAGTGCCATGATACTGAAAGGTCTGGCAAGGGGAGGCGGACTCACAGGAAAGCGAGGACGGCAACAAGAATCGTCGAGGATGAAGGCGAAGAAGGCGAAAGCGAAGAAGAGGGTGTAACGAGATTGACGAGGCGAGGAAGCGGTCAGCGAAAGGAGGAGAGGCTGGAGCAAGAGGTCCTCTTGCTTCGCTCGGAGTTGGGTGAGTTGCGCATGAGGGTAGGAACAATGGAAACCGTAGCAAGGGAAAACGAGAGACAAATGCTCTCGATTCTCGAGAACATGGCAATGGGTCGTTACCCAGTCTTCGTGAATGTTGCTGGGCCGTCTGGGACGAGGGCCGAGGAGAGTAGCGAGAGTAGCGAAGAAGAAGAAAATGGCGATTAGATCGCCAAAGGACCTTGTACATAAAAATTTGTAGCTATAAATTGTTTTGGGCTTTGTCAAATAAAATTTTCTTGCATTATATTTTGTGAATTGTAAGAACAAACAATAAGAGGGAAAACAACAATCAAAAAACTATCATTTTGTTGTTTTCCGCGAAGAGCGCAAACGAAAAGTAGAGAAAAGCGAAACAAAGGGCGAAAGTAAAAATAAGGAACAAAGTATGAAGCGAAGAGAAAGGCGAAACGCAAAACAATCTTACACGCTAGCGAGAACTTTCGCTAATGGACCTGGCTTGGTAGGATATCTTTCGTGGAACGCGAGAAGCGCGTCGGGTTCAGGCGAAGACTCGTCAGTTGTAATCTCCGAAGCTAAAACCCATGAGAATTCATCGGCGGTACCTTCGTAACCATTCCACCGAACATAGTAGAGCAATGGACATGCCTTTCGGCGATGATCAATTTTGGAGTCGAGTATTTCGGCGATTTCGTATTCTGGTTCGCCGTCGACTTCAATTGGCGGAGGCGGAGATTGGACTCTATTGGGGATAATGTTTTCAGTGTAGGGTTCGAGTTGAGATACATGGAATACCGGATGGATGCGGCTCATATAGTCAGGGAGAGAAAGCTTGAACGATAATGAACCGACTTGTTCAAGAACAGTGAAAGGGCCAAGATATTTCTCGGCGAACTTCGGCGCAGGGCGAGTGGAGCGAATATGTTCCATGAGAATGTATACCTTGGAGCCGACGGGAATGATAGGCTGCGCGATGCGTTTCCGATCAGCTTGCTCCTTATCGCGAGCCTGGGCGAGTGCCATCTCGTCTTTGAGGATAGAATGGAGTTCATCTAGGTCAACGACGAAATCGCGAGCAGTATCGGAAGCGAGTTTGTACTCGGGATGAACGGTGATATTCGGATGATAACCTTTATTAGCGAAGAATGGAGTAATTCCTGTGGAAGCGTTCGGCGCATTGTTGTAGGCGAACTCGGCGATAGGCAGGAGGCGCGACCAGTCGTCTTGCTGGTACGAGCAGTAAATGCGAATATACTGTTCTAGGGTTTGATTAGCGCGCTCTGTCTGACCATCAGCTTCAGGATGATAACCAGAGGTAAAATGTAATTCCATCTCCAAGGCTTTACCAATAGCCTGGAAAAAGGCTGAGACAAACTCAGAACCGCGATCGGAGGTAATGTGGCTAGGAACACCGTGTTTGGAAAAGACATGAATGACGAAAAGTTCGGTGAGCTGCTCGGAAGTGATTGTATCGTAGGTCGGAATGAAAATAGCTTGTTTGGATGCGCGATCAACAACGACAAGAATCGCTGTGTAGCCGTTCGAGTCGGGAAGCTGCTCAATGAAATCCATTGAAATGGAATCCCATGGGCGGACAGGAACGGGGAGCGGTTTCAGGAAACCGTACGGGCGATGTCGGCGAGGCTTGTTGCGACCACAAACAGTGCATGAAGAAATATAATCATGTATGAATTCACGAACTTTCGGCCAAGTATACTCTCGGCGAACTGATGCGAGCATGCGGTTTATGCCATAGTGTCCTGCGAGTATATGATCATGGTGATTGCGAAGGACTTGAACACGGAGATCGGAATGATCGGGAACATAGACGCGGTTGTCAAGGCGAAGGAGACCATCATCGGCGAGCGTCCAGTGAGGATGCTGAGCATCGGCGGCGAACTCTAAACCTCTAACAGCCTCGGCGTCGTGTTGATAGCTTTCGCGGATGGACTTGTGAAGTGAATCGACATCCATGATAACTGACGCTCTGAGAACTGGGCCTTGTAAAAAGGTCGCGCGAAGCGAAGAGGTCAATTGTTCTTCAGTAAAGATGGGTCTAAAATTCTGCGGATTGACCTTGGCGTAGCTGCTATCCCCCTCTTTAGGGTAGACGTCCCATCGTCTAGTCATAGCATCTGGCTTACCACCGAGCTTTCCCGGGCGAAAGCGAATAACCATGTTGAACTGGTGAAGGAATTCCGACCAGCGAACCTGTCGGCGAGTTAGAATCTTCGTTGTTGAGAAATACTCCAAGTTCTTGTGGTCTGTGACAACGTCGATTGGGTCGCCTGAGCCTTCTAGGTAATGGCGCCATGCTTTAAAGGCTTCAAAGATGGCGAGAAGCTCTTTATCGTGTGTGTCGTAGTTAAGTTCGGCGGCCTGTAGCGTTCGCGAGAGGAACGCGACGGGATGTATCTCGTTGTCGGCAGTAATGATAGAAAGGATAGCGGCGATCGCGTAATCGGACACATCTGTTTCCACAATGAGAGGCCTATTAGGCTCCCAATGCGCGAGAACTGGAGCGTGAGTAAAGGCATCTTTAAGCAAATCAAAGGCAGACTGTTGTAATGACGACCAGAGCCAGGGAGCGTCCTTGCGCGTGAGTCGTGTGAGGGGAACGACGATGTCGGAATAATTATAAATGAATCGGCGATAGAAGTTGGCGAAGCCGAGGAAAGACTGAACGTCCTTCACTTTGCGAGGCGTCGGCCACTCGCGAATGGTCTGGACCTTGTCGTCGGCCATTCGGAGACCCTCGGGTGACAATATGTAACCGAGGTACTCTACCGTGTCTTTATGCCATTCACTCTTCTTCGCTGAAGCATAGAGCTTGTGCTCGCGAAGTCGGCGAAGCACTTCGCGGACATGTTTGCGGTGTTGTTCTAGATTATCGGAGTAGATCAACAAATCGTCCATATAAACAATGACGAAACGATCAAGAAGATCGGCGAAGACCGTATTAACAAACCGCTGAAACACTGCGGGTGCATTCGTTAGTCCGAAGGGCATAACATTCCATTCAAATGAACCGTAGTGAGTACGGAAAGTCGTTTTCCATTCATCACTGGCAGCGACGCGAACAAGATGGAAAGCATGTTGAAGATCAATTTTGGTGTATATTTTTGCTTTGCCTGGTGCGTCAAGTAAATCGGATAAAAGATGTAAAGGATACCTGTCCTTTTTGGTAATGGCATTGAGTCCGCGAAAGTCTACGCACAGGCGAAGTGAGCCATCCTTCTTTGGGACAAAAAGGATTGGAGCGCTGTGCGGCGAAGTTGACGGCGAAACGAATCCATTGGCAATGTTTTCGTCCAGCCATTCGCGGAGTGCCTCTTGTTCCTTAGGCGAGAGTGGGTAGATGCGCGAAAGAGGCGGCGATTTACCTTCCTCAAGATCAATTTTGATATCGAAGTCGCGATGTTCGGGTAGTGTGTCGGCCTTCATCTTGTCGAAAATATCGGCGAATTCCGCGTATTCTGGCGGAATAGACAAATCTTCAGTGCTGACAGCCACGAGAGCGGGCAATGAAGTAGGTGGTGTAGTATGGAAGGTGGATTGGGTAGCGTAAAACATTACTGGTTCACGCCCAGCTTCCTTACAAACGCGATGAAAGGCACGAGCACCGAGCAGCCTAATGTCGACTGCTTCTTTGTTTACGATTTGAGACCCCATCTGAGTGACGGAGGGATATGTATAGATAGGTTCGAAGGGGTACGAGAGTTTGTTGCACTTCTTCGGGGCCTTCGGCGAGGGTGCCGATGAATTCCGCGGGGGCGGCGAAGATGGAAGTGGGTGTTCCACATGAGCGAGAGTTGTCCTTTGGGTTGGCAAAGCCATAGCGGCAAAGGAAGACGTCTGAGGATACGAATTGTTAGTAGCATTTTGGAAAGAAATAGTAGTATGTTGCCAATCAACCAACGGGTTGTAGCGGCGAAGAAAACTGTATCCTAAAACTGCTTTACAAGATGAATCCAAGGGTGTGACATAAAAGTCCAAGTCAAGAAGTTCCCCGGTAGGAAAGCGAACAGGTAGCGAGGCGATCTCTGTGATCGGCGACGCGGCGAGCGAACCATCAAATAATCGTAAATTTATCGGCGAAATCGGCGTTGTAGATATATTGTTCTGTTCTACATATGCGCTATCAATGAAATCGTTCGTGGAGCCAGAATCAAGAAGAGCGGGAAATTTGAGAAGCGAAATGGTAGTAGTATCAAAAGTATCGGTTGGAACAAATTCAGTAGTGAGAAACAGACAAAGCGAATTGGTATACGAAAGAGCGGATGCGTTGCATATTACTTCCTGTGTGGTGGCACAATTCCGGTCAACGCAACTCCAGTCTTGTGCACAGGAACTGAAGTTGCTGGCTATTTTTCCGGCTGCGAAGTCGAGGCGACTGCAGCGGAATCAGTGGTACTAGCCATAGCACGGGTTGCCTCAGAGGCAAGACGTTTGCGGCATTCGGCGATACGGTGCCCAGCAAGACCGCAGAAGAGACAAAGGTTATTATCTTTGCGGTGTTGCAGTTCTGCTGGAGTTAGGCGTCCGCTATCGGTCAACTTACCAGTAAGGTTCGGCTTCTTGCCCTTACCCTTTTGATTCCCATTAGACTTCTTGCCTTTGGAGTTATCAGTGGGCGCAGGTTTTGGTGGGTTAGCCGACGGTACTGTCGCTGCCTTACCCGTGGCCTTTCCTGTACCAGTTTGTTGCGTAGCCGTAGTCCCAGCGTGGGCTGACTCGCGACGCTTCTCTTCCTCCCGCTTCCAGTACCTCGCGTCCGAGCGTTGCGCCTCTCGGCGAAGCTCTACGAGCGTCAATGGTTCCGTCGGGAGTCAAGCGAGATCGTCTTTGATTCGCGTAGCTAAGCCGCGCTTGAATGCCCACGCGAGCGCGACAGCATCCCAAGATGTTGCATTGGCGAGCGAGTTGAAGTGAATCATATACTTCCTTACGTTGTCCGATCCTTTCATTCTTAGGTTTCCCAGCTTATCCTCTGCTTCTCCTTCCATGTCATAGACTCCGAAATTATCCGTAAGTTCCTGAACAAGGTACTCAAAACTAGACATCCATGCTGGCGGATTTATCGGGTCAGGATACAAAAGATCTGGCTCGAACCATTCCTTCGCCGAACCGCGAAGGTAGGAAAGTGCATAGGACACTTTGCATTCATCAGTAAAGTATCGCAGGCGATCGGCGAAAATGAGGGTGAGGTCGACAAGGAAAGATTGAAGTTTGCGGGGATCTGAACCGTCGAAAGCATCAGGGTCGCGAAGTTTCGCCTTGGCAGTTCCACCTTCGCTGACGGCAGGCCTAGCTATAGACATCTGAATGCCGTTTAGAGAAGTGATCAGCGAATGAAGCATTGAAAGAGCGAGGGTTTCTCCCTCGGGTATTGTATTATCGGCAGGTAGGTTAACAGCGGGCGGATGAGGTGTACCGCCGCCATCGCCACCACCACCTCCACCATCACCTCCACCACCTCCGCCTCCTCCTCCTCCTCCATCACCTCCGCCTCCTCCTCCTCCTCCATCACCTCCAGGGGCGCGTGGAGGTATCGGGTCAAGCTCCTGATCAGGTGGAAGGTCAGGGACCTCTGGGTCTTGGAAATCCTCGTGTACGGATTCTTCACCATCGGGAACTGAGGAGTGAGCTTCGGACTCTGATGCGACAGAGGGCGCACGAGTGCGAGGAGCAGTGTCGGGGGGTTGGTACATTCGGCGAAGAGACGCCATCGAAGGCGAGACATGGGGCTCTTCGGGAATGGGTGTGCTACGAACAGCGGTAATGTTAGCATCGCTCAAACGAACGGTAGAAAACTCAGCGTTTGTTCGACACCGATCACGCGTCTCATAGTTCTGAATACGTGCGAAGCGGGTGCGGTTAAATGGAGATAATGCCTGAGCAGTTGATATGAAGGGGTTCGGAGTAGCGACATCGGTTATACCAGGAGCACTAGACTCGACCGTCGCAGAGCGCTGACGTCCTACAGGGCGCGACGATCCAGGGCCTGGGTTTGTTTGGGACATAAGGAAAACGAATTAGTGCGAGTTTTAAATGCGAAAGGATACAAGCTGAGTTTCGAAATACTGTTAAGATCGTGCAAGGTACCCTCAGGTACTTGCGTGATCTCCTAATGAACGGGATAGGACTCGGCAAAGCTATTAGCAACACCCTTGCTCCTTTCAGTCCTCGGAGTGCTAGCGGAGATAATACGAGAATGAACTAGACGACGCAAGACGTGCAACGTGATAGCGATGACTAAAGTCTCGGTGACGTGTAGCACAGCGATGAAGATAGCTAGAAGACTTTGAACTAAGTCTCAGAGTGTGCAGGATAGGAGAAAGACAATCTATGTCGATTTCGAAACTAAGGAAGCAAGTACAGTGGACTACAGTACTTATAGTAATTATTCTATATAATAGAAAAGACAATAAACCATATGGAACAAGTGTCAGATGATAGATAACGGATACGATGATCCGATGATACAAAGATACAAAGATGCGAAGATGCGAAGGGACTTGATACGAAGATACGAAGCAGCGAAGCAGCGAAAGCTTCGGCGAGGGGTTGCGAGAAGATAGCGAAGATGCAGGAGTCAAACCTGAGCTAGCATGATCGTAACCACTGGACAACTGAAGAACAAAACCCACACACTGGGAGCCTTGTGACAAAAACCCATGCCCAAACTCATGACTGACTCCTGACTCACCACTCACCACTCACAAATCACCACTCACCACTCACCACTCACCACTCACCACTCACCACTCACCACTCACCACTCACGAATCACGTAGATTGATTGAATTGATCTGAATGCCTTAGTTTTGGAAGCCACGATGAAGCTTGTACTGTAATAGTGTTGGCTGATCCTAAGATAACGGAATGAATTTTCAAATTCCAGCATGATAATCCACTTGTTCTTGGTAATACGCAATACGATGTGTGAATTGTGAATTGTGAATTGTGAATTGTGAATTTGAGGTTATCAGTGTCAGTGTCATTGTTATTGTTAGTATTGTTATTGTTATTGTTATTATTGTTATTGTTATTGTTATTGCTATTAGGTTATAAGGTTGTTATTGGGTTGTTAAAGTTTTAGTTCACCCCCTCGTACGCGGCGCAAGAGCAGCCATCCAAACCATCCTGCTAGCATCAAAAGAAATTATCATATATGTAGATATGTAGATATGTAGGTATGTAGGTATGTAGATATGTAGATAAGTAGATATGTAGATAAGTGACCTCTCCCTTAGACTAGGGTTCTAGGGTTTCTTCATTATCATTATCAAGTTATCATTATGGTCATTATGGCTATGAAAGAAAGAAATAAATAAAAAAAGTCTTCATATTCTATACCAATACCCCACCTCAAACCTCTATCCTCAAACCTCAAACCTCTGGAACGAACGGGTCGATATCCGTTTCATCCGCCATCATATCCATATCCATCATATCCATCGCGTCCATATCCATATTCATATCCACACCCATCGCGTCCATATCCATCATATCCATCATATCCATTCCATCCATTCCATCCACATCGACATCCCTCAAACGACTACGACTACGACCATGAACGATGACTGATATGGAAGTAGGTTCCGATTCCGGGGAGTTCAGGCCCAGGGAGGGATGAGAATCTAGGCCCGGGGAGGGATGGGGGTCCAGGCCCAGGGAGCTCGGGGAGGGATGGGGGTCCAGGGAGGGATAGGTGTTTGTGTTTGAGTAATCAAACACCTCTCTAACGCGTTTTCTTTTTTCCTCCCTACCTCTTTCCCTTTCCCTCCTTAACCATACCTCGGGGTATCCCTCCCCCTCCCCGTCCCCCTCCGTCTCTGACTCTGTCCCTGACTCCAAATCTAAATCTAAATCCAAGAAACAACAAACCCAAAGGGCATCCCCGATATCGTTAACTAGGGATGTACAGAATGAGGTGACGAGTGTTGATGTGAGGAGGAGGAGGGGGAAGATGAGTGTAAGTGTGAGTGTGAGGAGGGGGAGGGGGGTTGGGAGGATTTGGTTGGGAGAAGAAGGAAAAGGAGAAGAAGGAGAAGGAGAAGAAGAAGAAGAAGGAAAGGAGGTGAATATTGGTATGAATAGGAGTGTGAGTGTGAGTGTGAATGGGAGAGGGAGAGGGAGAGGGGAGGTGACTAGGGGAAGGGAAGGGTTAGTATAATAGAATACAATACAATAGAATACAATAGAATGTAGAAGAGAAAAGAGAAAAAAAAGAAAGAAAAAAAAAAGAATCACCTTTGTTAATAGGTCTATCAGGAATAGACTCTGGGTGATAACCCCGGCCCAAACCGATGAATACCAGTGTGTAGGGGTTGAAGAATGCTGTGATTCGGTGGAGACACCAGAGAAGGGATCGGGAGCAGGGTGAGAAGAGTGAGAAGGGGGAGAGTGAGTGAGTGAGTGAGAGACAGGGAGAGAGGAATGAGAAGGGGGAGCAGAAAGGGAGGAAAGGGGAGAAAGGGAGGAAAGGGAGGAAGGAGAAGAAAGAAGAGAAGAAAGAAAAGAAAAAAGAGACTGCGTCAAAGAGGTTAATGAGAAAAGTAAGGAAGTGGATGAATGAGAGGAAGAGAGAGGAGAGACATATAGTGGGTAGTGATGAATATAAGCAGGGGATGAGAAGATTGGTGTCATAAGAATTATGATTATAATTGTTAGAATTAGAATTAGAATTATTATACCACCGACCGACAAACCAAGCACTCATCACCGTAATCAACCCCCTCACCACACCCCACGACCATACCCAAATCACCATAATCCCAAACCCCACCAGGGGGTGTCCAACACCACCACCACCTCCTCCTCCGATGATATTCCACAAAACCCACCCAAAAGGTCCACTCCCTACCAACCCAAACACCAAACCCAGCGGAGGAAGAAACAATAAAGCCGGGATATCGCGTAAGGAAAGGTGTTTTGTCAAATGGAGGAGGTTTTGTTGGTTTTTGAGGTGGGTGAGGAGGAGGGGGAGGGTGGATAGGCGGTGGCGGTGGCGGTGGCGGTGGAAAAGGAGGAGGGGGAGTGAGGATAGGGATAGGAATAGAAGAAGGGAGGGGAGGGAGGACCAGGTATAGGTGTATGTATAGGAATAGGAATAGGTATATAAAGACACACCGAATAAAAACAAAGGCGTAACAAAAACACCCACAGTTTGAAAAGTCGAAAAGAAGAAGAAGATGTAGAGATATGATAAACTAGCTGAGATTGTTATCCATAACACGGTTAACGTGAAAAGAAGGAGGATGGAAGTATACGAGATAGAGGTAGGGTTAGGATTTGGATTTGGATTAAGGGTAATCGCAGTGAAACAAGTGAAACATAACCCTGCGATCCAGACCCAGAAACAAATCACACTAATCATCACCCATACGCGATCTCGATTTCGATTACGTTGGGAAGGGGGGTGACGAGGGATAAGTGGTTCTGTGAGGTATTCATGTGTCGACCACACATTCCTACTCTCACTTCCACTTGCACTTGCACTTGCACTCCCTCCTTCCCGTTCCCGTTCTCGTTCCCGTTCCCCACTTAACTCCAACTCCAACTCCAACCCTTCCTCGTTCCCTTGCTCATTCCCTTCCCCTTCCAACGTCGCAAACGAGTAAAACATCCTCGATTCCCCTTCCCCATCCCCATCCCCATCATCGTCCTCACCATCGGCAGTCTGTCGATTCAGAAACTGAGAAGCATATACCGCGAACGAGTTTCTCATCGGGAGTGATTCGTCGAGTGAGTGCGTGAGCGAGTGAGTGAGTGAGTGGGTGATAGGTGAGTGAGATTGATTTCTCGTCTGGTTCGTTCTCCGTTCTTCTTCGTTCTCGTCTTATTCGTTCTGGTCTGTATTCTTCTAACCCGTTCGTTCTTCTTCGTTCTCTCCTTTCGTGTCGTGTACTATCTCCCTGTATTCCTCTAATCCGTATCCTCAGCAAGAAGAACCGGCCACGGTAGTAAGCAAGAGCAACAGTAACAGCAAAAGTAAAAGCAAAGTAACAGACAAACCCCGAATAATCCTTATTCGTTATTCGTCTAATCGTTACCACGTGTTTTCCTCCGACCCGACTGACTCTTCGTTTTATCGTTTTATATCTTTACTTGATCATATCTATATCTTTATCTATATCATTTATCTATCATTTATTTATCATTTCTTTATCATCAACATGAAAACATTCACGCAACGAAAAACATTCATGCATGAAAACATTCATTCACGAAAACAAGTCAAAAGCGATTAACGTTCAACGTTCAATGTTTGATGTTCAACACTCGACATTCAACATACACCATTCACCAAAGAGTCCGAGGAGCCCAAAGAGCCCGAGTGGATTAGGTTTTCCTTTATCCAATAACTAGCTAGTTATGTACATAGCTTTTTACGCCGATGGGAGTACTTTCGTATATTATATATATATACTACGAAAAAAAAAGGAAAGGAAGAAAGGAAAGAGGTTACACAATACACAATACACAATAAACGTACTTATACCAACGAACTAAGCACAAAACTAAGCGCAATCGAAAATAATAATATACTGCAGATATCTGATATAGACCCGCGACCCGCAGAGCGGCGGAGGTCGAACACTACTTATTACTATTATTTTTTTTTTGGTTTGTTTTCAAACAACACAAATTAACACAACACATATTCCCATATTACTTTCTCCACTTTCTCCACTTTCTCCACTCCACTTTCCTTTACCCTTTCCTCCACCTACTCTCCTTCCTCCTTGACCCTACTTCCCAATAGACCCCAAAAACCTCGACATATCAAACTCCTGATACTCATCTTCAGGAGGAAGATCCTCCAACCCCTGTAATAGATTCTGTTGTCCACCTTCCCTACTTATGCCCTTCCCTCCCGTACCTCCCGTACCTGTCTTGTCTTTATTCTTTTTCTTCTTCTTCTTTTTCTTCTTTATAGCACCCCCAGCTTGTCCTTGTCCTTGTCCTTGTTGTCCTTGTTCGTCTTCTTCTTGTTCATCTTCCTCCGAATCCTCTTCCTGTTCTCCTCCTTCAGCCGTGCGTTTAAACAGATCAAGTACCAAATCCGTATCCATAGACGCAAGACCCGAGTTTTGTTGAGTCACGACCGAATTCGCCACGTTCAATTTGAACCTCTGGAGGCTACAAAACCAAACCAAAAACCAAGAACCAAAAGAGTCAGAAAAGTCAAGCACGTGATAAACCTCCAAAATCCCACATACCCCATAATCTTCTCCTCCAACGTCCCCTTCGTAATCAACCTATAAACATTAACAACCTTCTTCTGCCCAATCCTATGCGCCCTATCCATCGCCTGCAAATCCTTCATCGGATTCCAATCATGTTCCACAAAAATAACCGTATCAGCCCCCGTCAACGTTAACCCCAACCCCCCCACATGAGTAGTCAACAACAACACATCAATACTCGGATCAGAATTGAACGTTTGCACTATAGCGTGGCGTTTATGAGCCTCGGTGCTCCCGTCGAGACGCATGTAGGTCACGGAGGGGAGGTGGGTTAGGAAGAGGTCGTGTTCGATTATGTTGAGCATTTGTTTCATTTGGCAGAAGATGAGGACGCGGTGTTGGGAGAATGTGGAAGTGGGGGGGGTGGAAGGGGAGGTGGTGGTGGTGGTGGAAGAGGTGAGGTTGTCGATGTCGGTGGTGGTGTTGTCGATCAATTCGTTCTTGGATTGATCGCCTGTGGGTGAAGAGCTACCTCCGCCTATCCCACAGTCCAACAGCAGTTGTCTTTAAAAAAAATAAGTTCCCCCTGATTAAAATAACCCATTCTTTTTATTCAAAAACTCACCTCAAAGCAAGAAGCTTAGGCGCATGCTGAATATCCGATAACCCCTCCGACTTCTTCCCAACCTTCTCCAACGCGTTGTTTATCGCCTCTTGGTCTTTCAGAACCAACGCAGGATGATTACATAATTTCCGGAGGTATTGGAGAGATTGGAAGATATGTTGTTGGGTTCCTTCTTTATTCGATGTCGATGAAGACTCTTTATTCGACGTGGGGTCTTGATTCAATGTGGAAGATGCAACGGAATTCTGAACAGCATCCTCAACCTCTCTCCGACCCGAAGATTTCGAAAAATCATCATAGAGCGTTTTTTGCAATTCGGAAAGATCACAATAATAATCTTGGATGATCTTTGGTGGGAGATCGTTAAGGACGTCCTCTTTGAGTCGACGGAGGAGGAAGGGTAAGACTTGTTTGTGGAGTGCTTCGAGAGCTAGGGCGGCTACGAAAAAAAAACGAAAGAAAAAACGAAGAAAAAACGAAAAGTTAATAAAGCAGGTCAACTCCCAAAAGAAAAACCTTCCAACTCACCAGCCTCCCCATTCTTCGATTTCCCATCCCTATTCGCCAAAATCGGTTTCCCAAACCTCTCACTAAACGACGCCTCAGTCCCCAAAAACCCCGGCATCAAAAAATCAAACAAACTCCACAACTCCAACACATTATTCTGTATCGGCGTTCCCGAAAGTATAACCCTATGCTGCGCCTGAATAGCCTTCACCGCTTTCGTCAACTTGGTCTTGGCATTTTTGATAACATGTCCTTCATCTAAAATGCAATATAACCAACGCATGGGTTCGAGGTTGGTTATATCGTTCCGGACGACTTCGTAGGATGTGATGATGATATCGTAGGAGGGGAATTTGGGGATTAGCTTTGCTCGTTCTCGGGCGTTGCCTGTGTACATGATGGGTTTGAGGTTGGAGGCGTATTTGAGGATTTCGTAGTACCAGTGTCCGGTTAGGGTTGGGGGACAGATGATTAATGATGGAAGATGGAAGGTATGGGGTGCGTTGGTTTCTTTGTATCGTTCCGCACGCTCGAAATGTTTGCTAGAGAGGATACAGATCGATTGGAGTGTTTTTCCCAACCCCATGTCTATCCAATAGTCAACCATAATTCATACCACGATCAGAATAAATAACTCACCATCACAAAGAATACCATGAAGCTGATATTTAGCAAGAAACGCGAGCCAATTCACTCCATCCTGTTGATACTTGCGTAGTTCGGCGTTGATGGGTACAGGTATGGTGTATTGCTCGACTTTACTGCCGTCCAGCAGTTGAGTTAGGAACTGACGTTCTTCTTCTCGACGCTTCAGAAGCTCCTCTGGGAAACCAGGAGGGTCTGGTAGGCCAGCCTGGAATTTCATGCATGAGATCATGAGATCATGAGATCATAAGTGGGTGGGGAAGGGGGGGGGAGGGGAGGGGGGACAATGGAGGAATTAATTCTCACCTCAAGAGGAATCATCTTCACCACAGATGCAAAAGTATTAGTGGCCGTCGCGCGAACATCTTCATTCGCGTCACTCATTCGTCCAAGCACAGGGATCACCAAAAAGATGACATATGGAAGAGCTTTGAGATCCAACTTTTGCACAATATCTTCATTAAATAAATAAAAAAGCGTGTTAGGTCCTATTGATCCACAAAAAACCTTCGAAAGAAGAAGACTAGACTTACGATAAACAAGTTCAGTCGCACCTTGTCGGTTAGCCAGAACAAGAGCATCACCCATCAAAGAAACCACTTGCTCAATCACAAAACGCATAGCATCCGCGGTTATCACTTCACAGATCGTAGCAAAACACCTCGCTGCGGATTGGCGTATGATGGCGAATTTACTCCGTAGTGCCAAAAGCATCATAGGGAACATCTCCGTGACTTTTGGCCATAGCTCAAGGTGGAATGTGGGAACAGCGGCTTCGAGGACGCTGAGTGAGTCAATGACGTCTTGGCCGAATTGTTTCTCCATAGCTGCATCGCATTCCTCAGGGGTGGCTTAAAAGGGGGAAGGGGGAGAGGGGAGAAAATGAATGAGTTGGCCAAGTTTGTAACCCTTTAGCATAATGCGAGCATACCTGATTGAAATGCACTCAACAAGCCTCCGGCCATAGATTGCCACATGTTTGGGATAACGTCAAGCAATCTACCTCCGAACTTGGAGGAAAGTTGTTCAAAAGCCAGCCGAGCTCCCCGACGAGACAACGGACTCTTATCGGTCTCTTCAATAGGAACCTCAGATTTGTCTTTCGCCATCTTCGTGCTTGCCGTAGAGACTTGACCAGTTTTGTGGAACGAGAGTATACCATCGGTAACCTTCCGCGTAAACGCAAAAGTTGGCGTCTGCTCCACATCCTGACAAAGGAATGTACAAAGATTCTTAACTATCTTATCCGGCGGTTGAGAAATCTGATGAACAGAGCAAAACTCGATGAAAGCAGCTACCGCTACCGCCGAACGCGTTTGTAGGTCAAGATTATCTTCGTTCTGCAGTTATGTCTGGGTTAACATATCATCATTCAACTGGAGAAAAAAAATTTGATTCACACCTTGATTCCATTCATGATACCCTTCACAACGGGGCTGACCTTATCAGGAGTGCTGCGAAGTGCCACAAACGCAGCGGCAAAGGCAGCACCCACTCTAATCTCGTGTTGATTCTTCACTTCGAGGTATCGATCGATACTAGCCGAGACAACAACCCGCTTTTCCTCAATAACCGCAAGCTCACGTTTCTTCGTCCTCCCCAACATGCTCTTAAGCTGATTATACCGTGGACCGATAGCCTCCTGAGCAGTCTCAATGGTGAACCGATCTGGATTGGTACCTGTGATGTCGATTTCGCTTCCGAGAAATGGTATAGAGGAGATAGGAAGTTTACAGTCCATGGCAAAAGAATGAAGGAGGGAAACTGCATCTACATGGATTCGAGCGAGGGCAAATGCCATCTCATGGTAGGCTGCAGGAGGTGTTCCTTGCAACCAAGCGAGCGTTTTGTTACTGATCTCCTTCGCAAGATCCGAGGTATCGATTAAAAGAGGCGAATCAGGTCGAACTTTCAGCGAATATTCCCGAGCCCATTCTTCCGATATTATAGCAGAAAGGACCTTCTGTAGCATGCTCGTCGAATCAACGTAGTGCAGTAGAATCGGTTGGAAAACTTCCTCCATAGATGCAATCTGGGAAAAAAGAGATCTCAATCAGCTTTTTTTGTTGTTAAAGAGCGAAATCAACCCAACTGACACTTGAAGGCCAATATGTGATCAATAGTGCAAGAGCTATTGAGCCTGCTATGCGGGCTTTTATGATCACTTCGGTGGTTATGAGTGATAAATCCTGTGCCAGCATATTTTTGTCCACATTATGGCGTTCAAGAGGCGCCTCGCCCTCCACCACGAGCACAGGATGGTAAAAAGCTATAGGGTCAACGGGCAGACCCAGAGGGGTCATTACGATGGCATACCAGTCTAGAATAAGCTGTTGAGTAAGATTACTTTCCATCCAACCCGGTATGTCTGATATAATTCCAATAGTCGTCCTCCACGCTTCAAGGCTGGCATCGCGAATCTCCAAACGTTCTTCAACAATCATGTTTTGGTATAAGAGACGAAGAAAGGGAACGGAAATCCAGTCCCGAGGAAGTGATTCTACAGTCATGAATGAGTGAAGTGTTTTGACGACAGAAAGGCGAACGTTGTAGATGGTATGTCGGAAAAAAGGAAATAAGGTTGGGGCAAGGGTAGCGAGAGGTAATCTGCATCTCAGATGGTCAGATTGTGGAAACGCATCAATAGATGGTGGGTACGTACGATACAGTATCGTTTGCAAGTATTTCAATAACCTTGTCATATGCAACAAGTTTTCCTGAAGAACAAGTGAGCGTCGTTCGTTCCGAAAACAGACAATCCCCTCACCTAAAAGTTCCATTACTGCCCCTACACTGGAACTGAGGTCGTCCTTCATGTCACTGAGGCAACTCCACAGGACCAGTAAGACCCGATCTAAAGATTCAGGTACTCGTTCTACTAGATGCCCTGCGACAGGAAGTAAACAGGATGCAGCAACGGCACGGACATCATCATCTTTGTCCCCGAGACTAAGTCAGGATTGCATGAGAAACCAAATTAATCGGGGACAAATGATTTACTTACCCCAACACTGCAGCGTCGACGACATCGCTGAGAATGTTGGCTCCACTGGCCCCACCACTCCCATCTTCCTCCTTCCCTTTCCCTTGAACGCTGTCGAACAAATCACTCCGGACAGCAACTTCATACTTGATACCGAGCAGACCTGCATGCCGGATTTCCCATATATGTGTGACTTTCTGCTCCAAATCAACTTTTTTCCGACTACCTTTGAGTTTGGGTAAGGGAAGAGCAGGTGCCGGTATTACAAATTCCTGACGAATCATTTGAAGCAGAAGAGAATGAACATGGAGCACTGAGCGTTGAGGCATGTGGATAAGTAATGAGGCGAGTGTTTGGGAGATCATTTCACGGACAGGCGCAACGACCTGGTCAGATACAAAGTCTCCAAACCGATCCAAGACGAGCACACATAGAAGCTTGGCGGATAAATCGTTGCACCATTTTTCATGTGCGATGAGATTTTCTTCCCAGGAGGCGTTATCTGTAAGACATTAGCACGCAAAAAAAGTGATGAATTTCGTACGATTATTACCTTCCATTCCTCCACATTTGCCTTGGATCTTCAACAACTCTCGTAGGGCTAAAGCGGCTCCATGTCGGATTTCCCAAGCTGCGCTGAATAGGTCAACTTCGAGTACTTGTACGACGCCATCCCAAATCCAACAGCCGGGTTTTACACTTAACGCTTTCGCTTCTTGGACTGCCTTGGGCGACACCGCACCACCCTTGGAAGGGTCCACCACGACTTTGTCATGAGAAGGTCCCGTGGGACTGCCTAGACGAGATGTACTTGCAGTACTCTCGTCCGTAGTGACGAGTCGCGCCCTGAGTCGTAACGTTTCTATTAACCTTTATAAACATTTGTACTGAGGTAGAAAAAACTTACTTAGAAGTTCCTGTTGCTGTAGCGTTGTACTTGGAACCAGACGCTTGAGGAGGAGGTTGCGGTGCGACGAAGGCGGAATTTCCAGGTTTCCGTTTACGCTTCAAACGATTTCTCTCTCTGGCGGACATGACATTGACCTCAGCCTCGGCTGCAGGAGTGGTCGGTACAGGCGAAGGATCTGCCGGCGTAGCAGAACGGCTGTGAGCGGGTTCTTCTTTCTTGTTAATTGTAGGAGGACAGACATCCATTGGTGATTCAGACGGCGTGGAGTCTTCTGCTTTGATCTCCATGTCAACATCCGCGTTGCCTTCAATATCCGCGCCAAGTTCTTTGTCTAAATCCATTTCTTCCGCGACATCGTCCAAAAATTCAAGACCTAGTCGACCCATAGCCTCTTTGCGCGCTTTTTTCACCTCCACGGGGCTAGAAAGTACTACGGGCCGAATGAATTCCTTTCCAGAAGACGCAAGGAGTAATTTGCCCTGCACTACAAGTTCTTCCACGGAGAAATTGGTGAACTCTGGAGCAGAAAATGAAGAGTCTTTTGTTTTCATTGTTGAATCTTCATCACTGTAGAGGGGTTGCCAGACCGGTGTAGAAGAGAATATCTGAGAAAGCGCAACGGAAGCTGCTGTTCGAGTTTCGTGAGATTTAGAATGGAGATATGGTATTATCTGAGGGGAAACTTTCAGAGACCTCCCTGAGTACGCTCTAAGGATACGTACCCGTGCTACTACAGCCATTAATTCACCCCATGCTGCTGGATCTCTAAAGGAACCATGTTGGCGAGTGTTCTTGACGTCCTCCGCAACAGACACAGTGACATCGCTTATGATACTTTTCACCGCTAATTGGGCCAGCTGCTTTGCAGCAGTATTTCTGACTGAGGTAGAGGATCCGGTGTCTAGTAGAAGGAGGAGCCGGTCCAACCTGTGTAGAACTCGTGTAGATTTTTTCGCTGAGTGCTAAAGGACTTTGAAAAAAGAATACCTTGAAGTCATATTGTACCGTGACTACCGGACCGATTATGCCGTGTGGTGTGAGAAGGGGGCTTTTGTGACGATTCTTCCCAGAAACCGCCGTCTCTTTATCTGGGTTTCGAAACTGCCCTTGAAAAAATTCCTCCAAATTTATGTAAACTTATGAGTAACCTGCGAGGAAATCAATACAAAGTTGCCTTTTATATCTTACATTTCTTAGAAATCAATCAGCTTTCAAAGTCCGACTTTGATCTTAGTCCAAAAATTGATTGTGTTCCGCCTTTCTTCTTTCTTTCTACCTGATTTCTTTTCTCATCCTTCATCACATCTCCCCTTTGTGCTGTCTGGATGTCGTGGATAGATGAATGTCTGCGGCTACTGCTCGAAGAACTTTCTGACGATACACAAAGGGCCACCTCCCGTCCGTGAATATCTACATCTTCCGAAATATCTATCTTAACACTTCTACAGAGTTGCTAGGTTGTGGTCAAGAAACTGTTGCCCTTCTTCTATCATCTATCAAGACCCTCAAAATCCATTCACAGCAGTCATGCGAAGCACTTGATTTTCTCATCAACACGTCCTATGAAAAAATGTCGTCTGGCGCTTCGGGAAGCTGCTGGCCCAGGTTATACACTGACGCATCCATCATTCGATCTTTGGCGTCTTTAGATCGTCCTTCCTCTCGCGCTGCTATTGCTAGACTAGATCGAGCCATCATTATTGCAGGTGCTGCTGGTGAAGGTCGTCTCGACCTGATACTTACTCTCATCCGCCGAATTCAAACTGAATATTTGACATACACTCATGATCCATCCGCGAAGTTCACAACGCCACAGATGGACATCGCACCTGGTCTCTTGAGCTTTTCCCTTGAATCATCCTTTCATGACATTCCAGTTCTTGATACACCTCCGTCATTCACGACGTTCCAGACGACATTCAGCAAACATCCGTTTGTGTTACGTAATTATGCCAATTCCTGGCCGGCTATCAATGAACATCCTTGGTCTTCTGCAGCCTATCTTCGCTCCATCGCGGGACCTGCAAGAATAGTCCCAGTCGAAGTAGGCGCAGACTATAGATCGGACGACTGGACCCAACAGTTCATGAACTGGGATGAATTTTTATCAACTCTTGAACTGGTTGACAATGACCATTCTGTCACAGCAGAAAAAGTCCTCTATCTGGCCCAACATAACCTACTCATGCAATTTGATCTCAGTCGAGATATCATCATTCCAGATTATGTATATACTTGTCCTTCCCCTCCTTCAGATTATCCTCAGTACAAACCTCCGGGGAACGATGAACAGCTAGTAATCAATGGCTGGCTGGGTCCTCGTGGAACAATCTCTCCAGCTCATACTGTAAGTGTGTATGTTGATCTATTTTTGACATTGACATTTGTTCGTTCTTCCGGAAAAACGACGATTAATATCTTCATGTACTTATATAGGACCCTTATTTTAATTTATATGGTATGCTTTGATCCCACAGCTTATGCATGCAAACTCTAAAACGAACAACTGATCCTTCTCAGTCCAAATCGTTGGTCGAAAGACCATCTGGCTTGCGCCGCCTTCTGTCAACAAGTGTATGTACGCCTTCGGCGGCGGCGATGCACAATCAGTGCACGAGTTTTCGAATCCTGCGTCAAACAAAGCTAGCCCCTCCATGAGCAACACGTCCCGCGTGGATGTTTTTGCTACCGTGAAGGACGGAGAACAGCGTTCTCGCTTTCCAGAGTTTTGGTCAAATGTGGTCCCACATGCGATCTCGGCAACGCTTGAGCCGGGAGATATGCTCTTCATTCCCCCGGGATGGTGGCATGCGATGCGGGCTGAAGAGACGAGCCTTTCGGTGTCGATGTGGTTCTAACTTGGCGGTGTGGTAAGCTGAATCCTTTCAGCGGGTTGGAAGTGAGAGATGCCTTTCACGTGAACTCTCTCGACGGGAGGGCGCTCATTCGATGGGTTCTCTCCGTTTTCCAGACTACGACAGCCCATAGCTGCCAGCATCATGATCTCACTCTGACTAACTTTGACTGGTCAGAAGTAGTCGCCTCGTAGAATCCAAGCCTGGCACGAGCGATAGCAGAAACATCTCTACTCGTCGTCGTTCAACGTTCAGCCAGATATGTTTTGGAGTTCTCTAAGGAATTTAATACGCTTTTAGTAATTCTCTCTACCAGTGTGTCATTCTGTTTTTCATGTTCCCCTCCCAACTGCTCTCTGAAGACAACAACGGCTGCTTTTATTGTGCGCAGAAACAATCAATGAACCGTCTGTTACATTTTGATATTTTCTCGTGAGACTGTGTTTCTTATACATCAAGCTCAAGATTTATCTACGACTATCTCCATATCTGGAATACGCTGTTTGCTGGAAATTGAATCAGATATGGCTCACACTCTGAGCATGGAGATTTGTTTTGATGCTTTCCATCGAGGATAGGAAATCGGATATCGGTTCGTTTTGCTTACCAACACAACAACCCCGCGTACTCTATCTATCTGTTGGGAAATCCATGTCCCCTCTTAGACCATCTGGAAAACATCCTTGTCGAAAGATGCAAGCGCCTCTTCTTTGTTCGATAATTACATATACATACATCACCTTCTCCTTTGCATCTTGGCGTCAACATTATTATCACCTTGTATACATTCTCGCACCTCCCAAAATATGGAAGACGCTCTTCAAAGCAAGGGATGCTTCCCCATTTTCAGAGCTAAATTAGCGTGATCTTGCAAGCAGATATCCAGGGAGTATCAGATTTAGCGTTGATCGCTGCGATGGGGCGATCTGTGCAAGGGGAAGTCGCATAATGCTTAGACAATAGCCATAGAAGAAGATGCAGCGAGTGAGCCAGGAATAGGACAGGAATCAATAGAGATAAAGTCAGTAGGAACAGATGATGAAAAGGTCAATAAGTATCATAAGGCGTAAATCGTCGGGTTATTTGTTAGCCGAGGAAGAACGGCGAGCTCCGTCCTCGGTCAATTTTCTGATGCCTCACGAGAAAGGCACATTTAAGCTGGATTTGCTAGCCTTTAGGTAACTTGGAAATTCTTTTGCAAACGCTCCAGAGATTTCCATTCAAAAGTTAAAACTTTCTTAGCGATCCGTCCTATCGGACACTGAGAGTTTGTGAGACTTCGACTTCGACTCTGGTTGAGATAAGCGCTCGCTGGCATATTACACTGAGTGGTGAACACTGAGTACTGAGCACTGGGAACGAATGCAGCCGGAAAATTCACAATGTTTTTGTGACTCACCCACCCCCACCACTAAACATGTCTTTGAACAGGGGCTCCAAGAGTCAACCTAGTGGAAGTGTGAAGTGTATTTTCGGGAGAAGCACTTCCTAGAATCTCGAATCCTCAATGGATTTACATTGACAAACGATAAATATTGATGGACAATCATGTAGTCCGCATTGTTGTACTACGACCAATCTTCTAAGCGAAGAGTTTACAAGCTAATAAAGGGAGGTGGCAACAATTAACCGTTAGTTCCCCACAAAGTAACTCCGTGGGAAATAAAGCCCTAGATTTGAGAGAAGGGTGATTTACTTATTACTCAGTTATCAACTCCTACATTCCTTATTTCCATGGCAGAGGCAAAACTTAGGGCGCTGGGCTCGCAATATACTGGTATGTACAACAATATGTCTCCACTTCTTATTGAGCTTTTTTTACAGCGAAGTCAGCTTCGGCAGATTCAGATATTCCCCACAGACGGATTTCACATCGACATAGTCGGAGCACACCGACTGTGCTCCCAATTCCAGCGCTAAGCTTCTCGTCGACTTTGTCCTCACGAACAAGCACTGCAGAAAGCATTCTGACTACGCCGGTGAATAGTGTATTCAATGGGTATACTCCCCAGATACACATGTCCGAAATTACCGACAACAGTGACGACGAAGACAGCATGGATACGCCGACACCCACGCCTTCGCCAAAAACGAAAGCGCGAACTCCGCCTCGTAATTCCTCTGCACTTGCTGGTCAAAATCTCAATCTCAGTATCCTCCGAAAATTATCCCTCAGCCGATCCGAATCCTTTTCTCGGTCACTCACCCCCCCACCACGTGCGAAAGCGTCCCTTGCCATGTCTGCGGAGATTCATCCTCGTGTAGACGGTGTGTCTGGTGGACGTATCACTGCTCCCAAACCAAGACGTGCTTCTCAGCTCACTTCCCCCATGTCCCTGACAAGTTTTTCACTTCCTGCTTCTCCTCTCCATCAAACGACCATGCTTCCTTCATTACAGCAGCAACGACCGTTAAGTCGCTCGGAGCATCTACTTAGGTCAGCATTGCTGAAAGACGAGTTTGCTCAGGGTTCTGCGCCGCCGTCTTCCAATTCTACGGTTAATCGTCCTGCCAAAATCCATCGTCGACGGCACTCGCACGCCACCGTGTCTCCCGATCCTCCCTCTACCCAGAACAATATTGACATATCTGCTTTGCAAGCTGCCGTTGCAAACTTACCATCGTCACCATCAGGAAGAAACACACCCACGCCTCGGTCTCGTCCGGTCTCGCCCGTACACACAAAATCTGCCCCGGTGACACACACAATGCACACGAGGCGTAGCCCTCGCTCACAGTCGTATTCACATGCATTGAACGAAGCTTCAACCACGACATCCGCCAGATTACCGCTGACGCCTCATGAACAAGTACTGCGAGCTAGGTTAGAGAGAGTGTTGAGCGCAGGAAGTGTCGCATTGCCGCCTTCGTATCAATATGGGAACGCGATACGTAGCGATGATTCTTCGTCTAGTGCCGATGATGATTCGCTGTCGTACACTTCCTATCACGATATAACAAGAGAGGAGTATGGATATTCATCCGATTTGCGTCAACTGAGGCTGAAGAAAGCGGAAAGAAAGAAACATAGGGCAAGTGCACCCACGAATGAGTCTGGATTTTTGGGCTGGTTGTGGAAATCCACGGAGTTGGATGAAGAAGAGGTTTGTATTGACGTATCAATCTTCTTGTCGTCAATTTACTCAATATCGTCATCAGATTCCAAACTCTATGTTACCTCTATCAATACCAGCCCGTCGACAAGCACAATCTCAAGTTGATGGCTACGATGTGAAAAAAAACCAAAGTAACCCCAACTCGCCTCGTACGCCACGCACCACCACCCTTCTAAATGCTTTGAACGCCTCTCCATCTTTGTCGCCTTACCGTACTTCGTCTCCTTACCGCACCGCATCACCTCAGTTGTCACCATCACCGTCTCGCTCACGAGCACATACTCAACCTCTGCCATCGTCGCCAAACCGATCTCCATACGGACAAGGCTACGCATACTCCCCTAAACCAAAACATGCATTTTCCCTTGGGACAGTACCTAGCGTAGACCGTGAGATTGGCATGAACGCCGTGGCAAGTGGAAGCGTAGGACAGACAAGAGTTATTGGGAAAGGAAGGATGCTTACTCCGCCTCCGACGCCTCCTCGTGCCGAAAGCGCGCTGTTTGGAGAAGGGCAGGTGGATTCTCCAGTGGATTTGTCGTATCATGAATCTGAACTTCAGGAGAATGTGGACCCTGAAGAGTCCTTAATGAGGCGAAAAAATTCCGCTGCTACCAAGTCGACCAAAGGGCAGAGGAGTTTAGGACTCGGAAGGCCTGGCACAAAAGACTCTAAAGATTCTGTTCCATCTACTTCATCCTCACTAGGCGAGGCAGCTCCTTCCATCGGCGTCAGCGTCACCCTAGACGATAATTGCGAGTCGATTGTTCATGATATCACCGCTGCTAGCCCTTCGCTGTCTCCAGTACTTAGCCCAACCAGCGCGCTGAGCACCACCTCATCGTTCAATGCCCGCACAGCATCATTACAATGTCGACAAATAGATGGATATATTTCATTTGCGAGTATTGAGGGGCTTGGGGAACCTCCAGCTAGTGCAGTGCCGACAGAGAATGGCGACAGGGGGAGTATGAATGGCGATGATCGGGAAGGCCGGAAGAAGGGATTGCTTGGGAGATTGTTTGGACGGTGAGTCCAAGTAATTGCTTTGACTCTGTGTTCTTGTTCTGTACATATCATTTTCCATTGCTTTTGGGCTCCTGTTTTTTGTTTTTGCAAATATCCACAATCTCGTTGCGCTATTTATTCATCCTGGAAGGAAACAAAACTATAAATTGCGTCAGTCTCTTGGGACCACAGACGTCTCTAATTATGCTAATCACACATCTATCCATTATACAATGCTCGTTTTATTTCTTGTGTTCGCATGGTCCATACTTTTTCTTACTTGAACAAATGGATTTTCTCTTTGCTTTCGGAATTCTTGCTATCGTTTCTTTCTCTCCGAAACACCTCAAAATTGCGTGTACATATTTCATCGGGATTTCTGGCAGAGCCAGCTGTAAATAGCGAACAAAGTTAAATAGACAAAATCACTACAGGTTACAGTACAAACACGAATATTGTAGCTGGTACATACGTACGTAGACTAAAAAATCCAAGACCTAATTTTGAAACCAGTTTGAGCTCGAAATTGGTAAGCGCCGGAACAAGCGTCAATTCGAAAAGTTTGCCCGAAAGTTCACACACTGTTGGTTGTTGGTTTGGGACAGCTGTTCATGACCTGTGTTCAGTCAACGACGCCGTTCTGAAATCGCCTGTGCTTCTCTACCCATGTCGCTACTGGATTCTGAGCGTTCGGTGCTCCCATCTCCGAGTTCTCGGAAGAATGGCTCATTTCCGCCCATTTCTCTTACTTCAAGCCACATACAAGACGCCTTAGCCATGTCTAATGATGGCGGAGCAACACTGGTGCTTATGAAGAAGAATCTTACGGACGTCGGTAGCGATGCTGCAGAAGAACTAGCCATCTTTGGTCGGGACTCTCCTGAAGACGAGAGCAGAATTCAAAGGTGTGTCTACAAAGAGTTGCGCTACTTTTGAGCTGTGCTGACTGGCATCAGGATATCGCTCGGCCACAACCGGCTGTCCACTTTGCCAATGGAATTCGCGCTGCTGTCGCGTTTGAGGTACTTGAATTTAAAGAGTAACTGTTTCTCTGTGTTTCCGGACGTGGTGTGTGGAGGTACTACTCCTTTATACCCCGCAAGTGAGACTGACTACCAAACAGCTTACCCTGATGCCTTCTCTCGACACCCTCGATATCAGTCACAACAAGATCAAACGTCTGCCTTCGCAACCTGGCCATCTTGTCAACCTCCGAGTGAGTGATCTTTCACATTCTGCGTTCCAATTTATTCAGCTTGTCTCTCCATTCAGGTGTTTTGTTTTTCTCGGAACAAAATTACCAAGCTGCCCGTCTATCTATCTAGGTTTCACAAGCTGACAGTTCTGCAAGTGGACAAAAATCCCATAGAGTGGCCTCCCAAGGCTGTAATTGAACCTCCAGACTTGGTTGCTGACGGAGCAAAATCTTCAATCAGTTGGATCAAAAGTATCCAGAAATGGATGGAAGCGGAGAACAGTTCTCAAAATCATACTCATGATGATTCTGGTTTCAGCGAGCAACATGACCTGGAAAGCAGATTGTAGGAGTCTCGCCTCATGTTTCGTGTGCCGCGGCTGACTGATCTTCAGGGACGAAGCTTATTCCATTTGGTCTTCACGTCTTCCTCGTACAGATAGCGAGTTTGACGACGGTGTGACCCCTCATGCACGTTCTTTCTCCATAGATTCAAGCCTCTCCATGTCCTCCGCCACTGAATCGGTCAACCTCGATACGCCCGCGTCTTCGTACGGACAGCCCGACCGACCACCACCTCTCCACTTAGGGATCCTTCAATCATACAGTGAAGAAACGTCCCCAACGCGATCTATAGAAAGCTATTTACCCAGCCCTGCCGACTCAGACACTTTCTTTGACAATGCATCTACGCGCGTTGAAAGTCACCACGCGGAACAGCGAACTCAGTCACAGCAACAACACGTGCGCAATGCATCCTACGCTGCTGGGAGCACCCGTAGCAACCGGTCAGATTCCTTAGGAAAGAAGAGTATGCCTGATCTTCGTACAGCCAAGCTCAATTTTTCAAGGAAACCTGTCCCGGAATCCCACCCACCTTCGCTTACGCGTGTAGACAGACGTCTCAATCTTAGTTCGTCGTCTGCAACCACTCCTTCCACCAGCACTCCGACAAACACCCGGCCGAATTTCCATCATCATTATGACGACTCTTTTTCTATACCTTCTCCCCTTTCGCAAAGGCAGGACTCGAGTGGAAGTTCAAACACATCCAATTCTCGTAATAATCGTGGACCATTCGCAGCCTCCAAGGACAAGGATCCCGTGGGCCAAGCGCAAGTCTCCCCTACGCGAGCGGTTCCGTCCATGGCGTTCGAGCGGAATTCATACTTCCGACGAATTTCTTCCCTTCCTACGGCTACGATTTCAAACACGCTCCCTCCTCCGCTACTCAACCTTATTGACACCGCACGCAGTATATTGTTTGCTGTTTGTCAAATCTACCAGACTCTTGAGCACTACACTCTTCACCACACCATTGATGACAGGCTATCGTCGGTCTTGAAAAAGGTGTTACATCCAGCTAGCGCGGATATGATGCAGTTTATCAACTCGCTCGACCGATTCGATGCAATGAGTCGAAAGACTGCACCTCCCCCAACCGTATGTCGTGGAGTAGTCGAAAGCTGTCGAGACACAGTCGCGGTATTTGGAAAAACTGTCGGTGTGTTATCGTTGCAATTAAAGGTGATAGTGAGCGTGGATGATCTGCGCTATGTGAGGGCACTCTTAAACCAGCTGTATGGCGCCGCGGCAGAAATTTCCCTCGCCTGGCAAGGGATGATACCACTGATGGATTCTGTCAAACCTTATTTACATTCGAAGCCATTTCCTACACCGTCTCCACCCAATCATGTTGGTGTTGGACCCAACGATGGTAGTCCATACTCTGCCCCAGCATCAGCACCTCTTTTGCCTACGTCATCGCTACTAGCTAGTAGTTCTCCACCCCATCTACTATCTCTTCGCACCAACTCATCTAGTGTTAGAACCCATACGGCCAGACGACACGCAGGCTCATTCAGTTCTAAGGATGTGGAAATTGGGAAAACCCTTCCTTCGTGTGACGAAATGCCCTCTTTTTCAGGTGGAATAGCACTTCATACGCCTACACTCCGGACTCCCAAACGAACGCTCGCGTCGGCGACAGCACCGACGACAACGCTGACTGTGCAAGCTCCCTCACCAACTGGTTCTATTTTGCTGTCTTCCTCCTCTTTATCCACAGTCAACTCTATCGCTTCGGTCGCCGAAACCTCTCGTGCAGTAGCTCATAGTACGCACTCACATTCTCGCTCAGGGTCTCAAACGTCCTTACACTCATCCTCCAACACCTCTTCCGCTGCTTCGTCGCCATCTTTACCTCCTCCAAAGCCGACCTCGTATTTAGAATTGCCTTCGACGTCGAGAACGTTAGTAGACAATGAGGCACTTCAGGCCGTGCAGGCCGCGGTCGACGTGGCCCCTACAGTGTGGGATATGATAGAGAATGTGCTTCTAGGCGATGAGGAAGGAAAAGGCGTTAGAGCCAGTGTGAATTTGCAGGAAGTGAAGGAGAGCTTAGATAACGCCAGAGTGATTACGAAAAGGTTGACCGATTGCCTACAGACGGTTAGGCATAAAGAGGGCAGTGACATGGGGTCAGAAAGGAAGAGCTTAAGAGAGGATGCACATCTATTCTTAAAGGTCTAATTCTCTTGTCTTTGTTACGGGTTTGGGTTCTGACTTTCTTGTCTGTCGCAGTCGGTAGTGCAATTATCTAACGCTATCAAGACATATGGGGGTGTTCGCTCTTCGGCTCTACGTACCAATATGGTCAAGCTGACCAACTCAACGGAGGAATTTGCCATCCTCCTTCATGTGTCTTCATTCTCTCCTTCTCCCACCCCTACAAGTGCTGCTTCTGCCTCCACCTCAGTTCGGCCTTACTCTCCATCTCCGATGCAAAGTGCATCGATTCCCGCAATCCCTTCACCTTCGCCCTCTGTCTTATACTCCCAATCACAGACTAGCTTGCTTCACTTACCTGAATCAGATCATCGCGGATTGGGATTAGGGCCAGCCCTTTCAAGGAGTCGGAGTGCACAAGGTTCAACGACAAGTAAACTCCCACCCTCGCCTGCTCCGACAGAGGCTCCGAGGAGTGCCCAGCCTTTGCAATCATTCAAGTTGCCGGTCATCAGGCGCCTGAGGGATAGAGAAAGGGAGCCCACATCCAATGGTTTGAGAACAGACGGCAACAGTAGTGGGATTGGGTTCCATGGATTTCATGGAAATGGAGTTGGGACTGGTAACGATCCTGGATGATTTGATGATTTATCATCTACAGTTTTGTCTTTGGTACACAGGTTGTAATCATTTATTCCTTCCTTCCTTTCTTCTCGTCTGCTCTCTCTGTCGGTTGCTATATACTGTTTGAATATTTTATCAACATAGTCGTATGGGTCTATACTTTAGTTTATCACTTTCACACCATTTTGTCAATCACATTTTGTTTTGTGGAGAAAATGGGTTATCATGAGGATGTGTTTTGTACTCGTGCAATGTCACCTGCTCATTAGAGGACACCGAGCTCCATGATCAGTTGCTACATAAGTATTCAGACCAAACAGAAAGTTTACAGACGAAAAACATCATTGTCCATTATGTTTTTATTCTGCAGCAATCTTTGATTTTTTCTTTTTCTTGCGTTTTGAGCCGTCATCTTCCAAACCTGACTGTGTGCTTGAAACTTTCCGTTCCCGTTTAAGTTTTGCTTCACGAGCAGTTATGATGACTGCTTTCTCGACTGAGGTAGAATGAGAACGACCGACAGATGCCTTGGGTTCATCAACACCAGCCGGTTTCAAGAAAATGTTCTTAGACGAAGCAGGAATCTGAACAGAAGAAGCGAGGTGACTATTCGTTGGAGGCCGCAGATCGATGCCAACTTGAGAAGTGTCAAAGATAGCAAGTTTCGCGGACTTTGTGGTAACACGGCCAGCAGTAGTGCCAGTGCCCGATTTCGGTTCGCGCACAGAAGAAATCGATGGGGAATCAGTAGGAAGTACAGTTGTCTCCGTCTTCTCCAACGATGGAGGCGGAGGAGGTGCAGTTTCTGTTGTTGCCTGGAGGAAAAATGCGTAGGTAGGTTAGAGAATGTGTGTCAACAGGATTAAGCTGGTACCTTGACTTCTTTGCCTCGCTTAAAGATACGCCGCCCTTTTGGTACATCGTCAGAAGTGCCAGATGAAGTCGGAATGGAGGGGAAAAGAAATGGGAGATAAGATGGCTCATAGCTGACTGTGTCACTAGAATAATTCAAGTCAGAGATCTGGATAAAATGAAGAAAATTGAAGAAAAAAAACAGACTCAGACTCTGCAGGTCCCCAAGACTCTTTGATTTCTTTTGCGATTTCCCATTGGCCGTCATCCTCTATGTGTGCCTTTTCGAGCTCTACTTCTGCAAGTTGCTTAGCCCGTTGTGCATTTCGCATGAATTTCAAGCTCATAGTCCCGCTGCTCAGCTGTTTGCCCGACATTTTACAAAACTGTTGTGGAACTTCGAGGGACGACACCCCAGGTCTGTTTGTAGAATAAGCGCCGCTGAGAGTAGCGAAACTGTAGAGGTAGAGATGAGTCAAAAAAGCAGAGTTCCTGGGGGAAAGTGCTTTCCTTGACAGCTTGAGAGAAAAAATAGAGCTCAGAGCTCTAGTGACCTATCGGCGATCCGCCGGCTTTGTGCTGTGTTGTCAGCCCTCATGCTCTTCACATTCTTTCAAAACAGCTCATCATGTTTTCATACCGGCGTAGTTGAGCTCAAACCAGGAGGACTATCTGTTTTCTGTTCGAGGACTCTATAACACAATCCAATATCCGCCTGCTGGTGGAGAGCTTGCCTTTGGAGTCTGCATTCCTCATGATATTTACATGAATCTTGTTCCCCACCTAGCCCTTCCTACTTTTTACCCTTCCTTTCTTTCGCATTTTTCCCCTCAGTTTCTTAATACAAACTGACAGTTTGGAATTGTCATCAGCGTGTGCTTGGTCGATGGACCTATTTTGGGTGTTGTCCATCTTGAGTTGACTGTATGAAGATCAGGTCTTGATTGATGTGATCCATACAGGATTCGAGTGTACTTGAGGTGATTATTTGCTATGTAATATAATGAAATAACAACTACGAACATTTATATCTTAGAAGCTCTGTTCCTTTTTCGCGCATCGCTCTCCTCTTCAAATTTACCCTTCTGAGCATTGATGAGCTTTCAGTTGCGTCGAAAAAAGAGAGATACCACTAGTGAGCTCATGTCTTGTCTCAGACGAGCTTTTACTGTGATTGTTTCTTCACCCTGAACGTTGATGCCTGTACTTCCATTCAACAAAATTTTTCATCCACTATCTGCCAAGAATCAAGCTCAGATGAGGTTCCTTGACATGATATGCCTCCATCTTCTCCTGCAACTGACATCTTGACTGTCCCGAAAGAGCTGTGTTTATGATTGAGTTTGTTCTTGCGATGTGTTCCCCTACCTCATCTTTTGATCACAGATTGTCCGAATGCATATAAACTCGCTTTCTGCGGACCCGTTGTTCTACTTTCACCCTACGTCTGCATTACTACTTTTGCTCAAAACTCAAATTCAAATTCAAGAATGTATGTCATAGAACTGAACTAATCAATGCCTCGCTTCTGATAAACAAGACCCAGGAATTGGACACACTACATCCACATTGTGGAATTCAGTTTGTTTTGAACCCTCATCCTCTATCAGCCCATCCAATGAAGTTTCTCAGCAATTGTTGTCTATGACTACTTCCTCACGCTTGATGCAGAAATTGAGCGATACTGGGGATCAAGAACAACTTTTGCTACAACACTGTTTTATGTCAATCGTTACTCCACTATCCTAGGTCTCATCCCTCGAATTCTGTTTGACTTTTGGCCTGAACCTATCCTGCGTCTCAGAGTGAGTCCCAAATCATAAACAATCTTAAAGAGTTTGTTGATAAGGGAATATTGTATTTGGTTGTTATACAGGGGTGAGTTAAAAGGTCCAGTCAATTGTTGACATTATCAAAACCTTCACAGATGCATGGCACTTGCAATTTATGGATGGGGTTATATTTTTTTTATCATATTGATTATTGACTGTAAGTATTGTCATTAAGACTGCTCCTTGATATGTATGACAGAGATGGATTGCATAGTAACTTTTCTAGTTCGACTCTATGTGATATATGAATATCGCAGATGGATAGCAATACTTTTAAGTGTCATGAAGACATGTGCTGCTGGGAACAGTCTGGAAAGTATTTTTCACATTCTTACAGCTTGGTGCAAAGTTAGTGATAGGACATATCCTTCACAGTTGCAATTATATTTTTCCAGGAATGTTCTAACTGGCACAGATTATTCATCTCCAGTTATTTACCAAAATGGTTGCAATCAAATAACTACAAGACAACAGTAAGCCTTTTATTACTATGTGCTAACAACAACCTGGTTCATGAGATATCCAGAGGACATTGTACATACTGATCATTATCCACTAGCATAAGAGAACATCTAAATCTGATATTCATTTAGATATGGCCTACTCCTGGCTTGGAGTTGTTATATTTGACCTTTGCATCTTTGGTTTGACACTCTGGAAGACATTGAGAATGAGGAGATACTATGCCCTTTATGGAGGGATAGGGACCATATTAATGCGAGATGGTAGGTTTGCTTCAACTCCAAGGCTTCTTGCTAGAGTCAGGGTTTGGTATTTAGGTGCAATATATTTTGGGATTGTTGCTCTCATTAATTGTGCAAACATTCTCTTTTTTATAGTAAGCATATCATCTTTTCATGGGTATTCCGATGCTGATATATCTTAGCTTGGTTCGGTAAATCTTTGATGACCTAACTAATCGTTGTATTAAGTTTAATCTATGAAGGACTTGACAAGAGATCTACTTGCTACATTTTGTACTGTGTAAGTGGGTCTCTTTATCTTTCTCTACAGAGAAACATGTCCCTCAACTTCACATCTATCCTATATATTAGGACTGCAAGTATCACAGTGTCACATCTCATGCTGAACTTGAAGGGAACAAAACAGAAGTCAGACTCAAAAGTAGAGCTCTAGGTATCTGTCAGCATGTGAAAGATTTGGTATGGGACACTTTGACCAGTTGCAAATTTGATGTTCACTGCAACTAATCAATATGATTTTCAGCAGTAGTGTTACAATCTTGCAAACTCCTAGGTCTTGCAGTATCTCTGACCCCTTTACCAACATTCATTTTTGACTTATTCTTTTGCATTTGAATACTTTGCTGTACTTCAAACACTTCATTTGCTCTTCCTTCTTGCCCTGTCTTTACTATGTTCTGATTGACTTGGTAATAACTTATCAATTTGAAGGTTTGCTGCCACTTTGTCAGTTTTGAGGGGCATTGCCACCCTGTTTGGAGCTTTGCACTATGCTTATTCAACCATTGTTAAGATTGTGCCACTCTGGTTGATCTAAGTCAATGACCAATCATGAACAATCCCCAAACTAATTAACTGGATATGGAGCTATTGAGCACCATTAGCTCTATACCCTTTCTACACTGTTGCTAACTCTTTATGCACATTCAAAGGCTTTGCCATGCACATCAGATACATTCACCAGTTTGCTAGTCTGTTTGAGCTGACAGATTTGATAGATAGTCATTACCACAGGCATCTTGACAAAGTCAAAATATTAGGATCATGCCATGGAGCCATTGGAGTCTGAGAGGGTTTGGTAGAGTGAGCCAGTGTGAGCACAGTGGCATTATAGTGTTTAAGCCCTGTTCTGTTACTACGAGACAACATTGTGTGAGATCAGTCTCCCTGCCAAAAAATGTGAGATCATGTGAGATTGGAAATTTGGCCGCCGTCTCACATTTTCCATGTTCCGTTGCAATTATATAGCAATGTTGTACAAGATGAATAAAAATACTGTGCCCATTTAGCACCCGTGTGACTTTTTCAATCATTCCTGTTACGAATTGACTCTTTTTCCTTTTATTGTTTCCCTTTTAGTACTTTAGACACCCATTCTCTTTTAGGTACATTAGCGCTGTAAGTGTTTGTACACGCATCTGTATTATTCTTTTATCTTTTCTTTTACATTTGTTTATGTACATGTGACAGCCTTGCCGCTCTTGTGTTATTGTAATTACTGTAGGTCGTCAACGCAACTCTCTCGTGTCTGTCAGACCATTGACAGATCGTCGCCATTTACCTTCAGTAACCGCATGCTCTTTATATTGCCTTATTGTTTTATCGTTGTATATGGACAACTATACTTATGGATACAGGCTACTCTTATTGTAGAGCCTCACGGCTATGACACAAGATAGTTCTCATGGATTCATCTCAGGATATGTATATAAGATAGCATACCTCGTAGAGTAGTCTCTATCTCTGATCTCGTCTATTCTCCTCGGTAGCTAGACTAGTATTAGGAGGTTTCTATCCTCACCGCTATACATCCTCTTTTGACTTCTTGTCGTTGTGTGATGCCTGGCCTTTTGTGAGCTAGCGAGTCGCTGACAGAAGATCAGAGATCCTGAACACCACCCGTCACACTCTCGGTCTTCGACATATTGGTTGGACACTGGGACCCCGCTGCATTACAAATTTATTCTTTTCATTTCTTTACTCACACTGCATCCTTTTCCTCTTCCCTCATCACTCCACTTCCCCTTTCCTATAGCTCGTCTGTATCAGAGCCAGCGTGTGATATTCGCAATTGAAAGTACATACCCACATTGAGACATAGTAGTACGGGTCAACCCGTGCTGGGAGGAAAATACTCCCTCTAGTGTGCCTGACTCCTACCAAGGAGTGTAAATCAGGGCTAGCTACTAAATATCAAGTTTCTTCTTTGGAAGATTCGATAGTGGGCGTTAGAAATCAAAAGCGCCAGTATCTACGATTTGAGAGGCAACGTTGCGCGAGGAGCGAACGTAGACAGCCTTCTGGACTGATACATAAATCAACATGAGCTCTCTACTTCTAAGCAATCACTTTCCTACTCTATCCTGGCGTTTGCGTCAAGACCCCAGGACTTTTCATTACGATCCCGCTCAGCCACACCTACCTCCTCTGACTCGGACTCAACCGTCCACCTATATTCCCCCACACCAACTCCCTCATACACAACTGAACTAGGATCCACCATGTCGGACCCATCTATGCATGCCGGAGCACCCGTTGTTCCCATTCCCTCTAACACCTCAGAATCAAACCCCACCAGTAAGAAGGCTCTGTTGAAAGAGCCAGACATCTTCAATGGGGACACCACTAAATTCCGAGCATGGTTCCGCACGCTCACAGCATACATCCGCGAATTGATGAGGACCCGTCAAGTCATGGATGACAGTCACTCCATTAGTGTGGCGCTCTCTTATGTTAGAGGAGGACGCGCCGACTTGTGGGCAGAAGTGTTCGAGGATGAATACTGTGACGAAGTCACCGGGCAATGGGACTTGACCCTAGCCCAATTCTACATGGAGCTGAAGGAAAGCTTCGCCAATGTCGCGTTGGAGAAAGAAGCCTGCGACAAGATCACCCATGTCCGCCAGGGAAAGATGGCGGCAGATGAATTCTTCAAAGAATTCGAACTCCTGTTAAAAGAAGCAGGATACGACAAGAGGGACAGTCATGTCCTTCAGTTGGCTGAAACCGTGGTCAACCAAGAGGTCCTTAAGGACATAGTTTGAACTCAAACTGAGGAGTTTGAGAATAACGATGAGCTAAAGAAAGTTGTCATAAAGAATGACTTCATTCGACGAAGGTTTGAAGAGAAGTCGAAGTTCAGAGGGAACACAGGCTGGAGTTACAGCCCTAGGGAACAAAGTCATGGTCAGGGATCCATGCAACAGGCCTACGTAGGCAAGAGCCGAAGAAATGGGAAGGAGCGTGAGTGGCGGGACCAACCCCTATGGCAACACGATGGGACACGACCAGGATGACCTTTGGAGGCACCGGATGACCCATGGACCTGGATATGGCGAAGGTGAAGGGCCTTTGTTTTAACTGTGGCAAGAGAGGCCACATGAGTAGAAACTGCCCAAAGAAGGACAAAGCTGCGGTTCATAGCATAGAGGTAGACGAAGGTGGTATGGACAATAGTAAAGTAGATACTGTACCCAGCCTGCCAGCAGGCTTTGACATGGAACAGTTCGCGGTGTTCGCAAACATGATGGGTTTTGTAAAGGCTCCCCAGTAGATATAGGTCTGGCGGAGCATAGTAATTTAAATACTTTGGATATAGTAGACAGCGGGCTGGATTTCATTATAAATACTGGTAGTGTAGAGAAACACACATCTACTTTTACCAAAAACATAAAAAAGCCCAAAGTAAACAAAAAACCTATACAATACAAACCCGGCATGGCTGAATGGACTGTTCAATGACTAAAGGAGGGAGGACTCCCGAAAGCCATTGGACTTTTAAGGACTTGGGTACCTTCCTTGCGAGTAAGAGAAGCTTCGGAGGAAACCGCCATGGAAATTTGCGCATTGAATTGGAAAACAGCGGTCAAAGCTGTTAAGAGTCTCAAAGGAAAACGAAGCTATGTCCGTGGAACACGCGGAAAAAGCTTAAAACTTCCAATCATTGTCGAAACACTGGAGGACAACAGGCAAATAGTCACTCAAGGACTACTTGATAGTGGAGCTACGGGTTCGTGCATCGATGCAGAATTCATTAGACAACACCGGATTCCAACTAAAGCATTACCCATCCGGACTCCCGTCTACAATGCTGATGGCACACTCAATGAATCCGGCTTTATCAACGAGTACATGGAAGTCCGAATGACTATTGGAGACCACTCGGAACGCGTTCAATTCGGAGTCACAAATTTAGGAGATAACTACATCTTCCTAGGACTGGATTGGCTGCGTCATCACAACCCGAGCATCGACTGGGTATTATCGGAAATGACGTTCGACCAATGCCCCTCCAAATGTGGTTACAATCCTCACTTCTGGACACCCGAAGACATTCAGACACGAGCACTCCTCCAAGACGGCGAACGGTTGTTCATATTCGACTGGGACAGATATGTACATGAGCAGGTACAATCTCGGAAATGGACAGAGGCGAAAGCAGCCGATGAAACGAGGAAACATTTCGACACCTCGTTACGGTATGTTAAGAAGTACCCGGATGTTTTCAGTCAAAATGAATTCGACCAACTGCCACAACGACGCCCTTGGGATCATGCAATCGAGTTGACACCTGGTTCTAAGCCACTCGACTGTAAGATCTATCCTTTGAACCCAAAGGAGCAGGAGGCTTTAGACGCATTCCTTGAGGAAAACATTCATACCGGACGCATTCGACCTTCGACATCCCCAATGGCCTCACCATTCTTCTTCGTCAAAAAGAAAGATGGCACCCTTAGACCAGTACAAGATTATTGCAAGCTCAATGAGATGACAGTCAAGAACTGTTATCCATTACCTCTCATACAGGAGCTTATTGATCATCTAAAGGGCGCAACAATCTTCACGAAGATGGATATTCGCTGGGGATTTAATAACATACGGATTAAGGAAGGAGACGAATGGAAAGCTGCGTTCAGGACCAATCAAGGATTGTTTGAACCTACCGTCATGTTCTTCGGATTAACCAACTCACCGGCGACATTCCAAGGTTTCATGAACCACATCCTTCGGGATTTGATTAATGAAGGACACGTTATAGTTTATATGGATGATATTCTTGTGTTCACAAACGACTTGGAGAGCCATTGTCGTATTGTAAACAGAGTACTTGTTATGATCATGCACGGTCGTAGGTGATAAGTTGGATCACGGACTATAAGTCCGCGGGGTAAAAGACTGAACACCAAGATAACTCCCGGTGAGGGTTAAGTGAACCTATGGAGGGGTCGTCGGACGTTGACGCTACTATTAATAGCGTCCCCGACACGCCGCTGTCCGAAAGCGAAGATGAGGGTAATTCTGATCGCGGGAGAAACTCACGTGATCGTACTTAGATTGAGGTTTGAGATTTAACTCTATTTGATACACTATTGAAGTGCGCTATCAAAGTCGATATTTAAACTAGGGACCAACTATTCTACTCTCGTAGCTTTATACTGTAGTCGCTACCTAAGGGTCGCTAAGTGATAGTATCCTAGAATAGTATGGTCGAACATGTGGAAGATAAAAGGAGAAAGTATAAAGGAAATGATATAAAAGGATACATAAGGAGTCGGCTAAGTGTGAGGGATATAAAATCAATGTGTAAAAAGGATCGCGGAGGTAAGCTCCGCAACGGAAGAAAATGAAGTCAAAATACCGGGAAATGATCATTGGGGCCGCGGGAGTTGGACTTGGCATGGTCGTAACAGTACTTGACATTCTCAGGGAACATAAGCTCTTCCTGAAACCCGAGAAATGCTCATTCGAAAAAATGTCCATTGACTACCTTGGTATAATCATTGAGAATGGTACAATCCGCATGGACCCGAAAAAAGTCAAAGCAGTCCGGGAATGGTTGACTCCCCTGAAGAAACACAATGTTCAACAGTTCTTAGGGTTCTGTAACTTCTTCCGTCGATTCATCCGAGGATTCAGTAAAGTTGCGAAACCCCTAACCGAACTCACTGGGAACAAAACTTGGAAATGGACATCCCGGCAACAGTTTGCTTTTGAGGAACTAAAGTGGCGAATCTGTGAAGAAGTGGTCCTTCTCATTCCTTGCAATCATGGCAGATTTTGACTTGAGGCTGATTCTTCGGACTTCGCAAATGGTGGAATCCTTTCCCAATTCGTCAATGGTAAATGGTGGCCAGTTGCATTCCGATCTCGTTCGCTCAATGAAGTTGAGCGGAATTATGAGATCTATGACAAGGAACTACTGGCCATAATGGACTCTCTCGATGACTGGCGACAATATCTACTCAGCGCCGAAGATCAGATTGAAATATTTACGGATCATGCGAACCTTCAATATTTCAAGAAACCCCAGAAACTTAACAGACGTCAAGCACGCTGGGTTCTTGAACTCGCTGAATATAATTTCAATTTCGTTCACAAACCAGGAAAGTCGATGGCCAAAGCGGATATACTGTCAAGGATGACAGGTCTTGAGACAGGGGTAAAGGACAATGAAAACATCGTCCTTCTGAAACCGGAATTTTTCATTCACGCCCTCGATATAACCACTCCAGAAGATCTATTCCTGTCGGAAATCAGGAAAGCTCGAGGCAGTATCGACAGATTCATAAAAGAAAACCTCGACGCTAAGAACTCCGACTGGAAGGAAACTGATAGAGTCATTGAATGGAAAGGACGTGTTTATGTGCCTAGGAACAATACCCTTCGCTCCAAAATCATCACTCAATACCACGATTCACCACTTGCAGGACACCCCGGACAGTACAAAACAGCGGAACTCATTACTCGAGATTACTGGTGGCCGGGAATTACAAGAGATGCTGGAAAATACATTGAAGGATGCGAGAAGTGTCAGGCGACAAAGGCTCATCACACCAAACCTGTCGGCCACCTACATCCACACTCCGTTCCTACTGAACCTTGGCAAGTAATCGGTACTGACATGATTGGAGAACTTCCTGAATCCGGGGGTACAATGTGATCGCAATCTTCATCAACCACTTCACGAAGCAACTGTGGCTAGTACCAACACATACCACAGTTACCTCGGAAGGGATGGCGAAGATCTACCGCGACCATATCTTTGCGATCCATGGACTCCCGCGAAAGATAGTTCACGATCAAGGTCCACAGTATCATTCGCGGTTCATGAAGGAACTTTATCGGTTATTGGGCATTGAGGCGAACTTTACTATGGCATACCATCCCCAGACAAACAGCCAATCTGAACAAACAAACCAAGAGATCAAACAATATCTCCGTTTGTTCATTAATTATCAACAGAATAATTGGCACGAATGGTTACCGCTAGCCGAGTTCAACTATAATGACAAGGTACACTCAGCGACAAAGGTCTCTCCCTTCTTTGCGGACAATGGTAGACACCCATACAAAGGCACGGCAACCCAAATGACTTTGGACAACCCCATGGCACAGGCTTTTGCAGACAGAATGAAGAAGATTCGAAGAGAAGTAGGATCAGCATTAGAAAAAGCCAAAGAAGATATGAAGAAGAAATACGATGGAAAGAGAAGAAGAGGTGTAGAGTACAAGGTTGGCGACAAGGTGTGGTTAGAGGGAACCAACCTGTTGGTAGATCGCCCAATGAAGAAATTAGGTGACAAGAGATACGGACCATTCGTGGTTCAACAGAAAGTAGGACAGAGCTCCTACAAGTTAGAAATCCCCCGCACATGGAAACATGTGCATAACGTCTTCAACGAGGTTCTTCTCACCCCTTACAAAGAACCTCTTTTCCCCACTCAACCCCGAAATACCCATCTGCCACCTATAGTAGTAGGAGGAGAAGAAGAGTTTGAAGCAGAAGAAATTCTCGACTCCAAGAAAGTTGGTCGAGGAATTAAGTATAAGGTCCAGTGGAAGGGATACGATTCCCATGAGCAAACCTGGGAACCACGGTTGAACCTTACGAACGTCGACCAGTTACTTAAGGAATTTCACGAAAAGAATCCGACGAAGCCGCGCCCAACCACTCTTCGTCGAATTGAAATTTCAATTTCCTTATTTCCAGCAGAACTGTTTCGACCGATGATATGCTGACTGAGGGCTGCATGCAAAATGAAGATGCTAGAAACCTAACACCAACACACACACACACCAACACTCAAACACAAGTTCTTTGAGAGTGCAAAAAGATCTAAACTCCATAGTATGAACT